>ML682060.1:14630638-14680773 GCA_007922195.1 Podocnemis expansa | reverse complement strand
ATCAAGGGGCAGTGGAGTACACAGTTATCCTTTATGCCTAGAAGTTTTTATATATGGAATGCCTGTAGCTCAGTTGGTAGAATAACAGATTTGTAATCACAGGGTCAAGCCCTGGGTTGGTTTTTTTACCTTTTGGCCTGTTGCTCCTTAGGGAAGGGTTAAACTGGGGAAAAAATATATAGCAAACACTAATAAAATGAAGGAATAAAGTATACTGTGATCAAGATTAGTAATAGTGACCAATTAAGTAAAACAAGTAAAGGGTCACATTTGAACTGGCTAGGAACAATTTAGGACCATTTTTTTAAAATTGTAAAATGGGCTGCTGTGCAAAATGAAAAATGAGAGGCAAGTTAATTGCTTTCATTTTAACTTTTTTATGTGTTTATTCATTTTGGAAAGCCGACAAAGGCAGACAAACAGGATTGAAGAACTGATGAGACAAAATGTTACATAAGCATAGAATACATTCAAATTATTAATAAAAACAAATAACATTAATTTTTCATTGTTCTATATTTTTAAATAATTTCCATCATGTGAAGTTGCACAAAAATTTTATTCAGAAAAAGTTTTGCACACGGGTTGAAAATTTTGCACACAAGCCGTCAAACCTTAGAGGGAACATTGATCATGTCCCAGAGCTCTGTGCTTAAGATATGACAGTTTTATCTTTAATATGAAATACACGGATTAATAAGATAATTAGAACTGAGGGATGTTGGTAAAATATAGGTACTGGGAATAGTCTGACAATTTAAGAAACCTTGTTTATTGCAGCATAGATAGGGCTATGTAGGCAAAGTTAATAAAAAATACAGGGAAATACTTTCAAATAAGGCCCTCAACTCATTGTTAAAGAGGCTACCTACAGAATAAGGAATCCTAGGAGAGTGATTGTTAACCCTTTAAAAATGTTGTGGAATGCTATTTTATGACACTTTATATAATATAGTAAATTAGATTTGAAATAAAATGAACTTTGCCTATTTAAATATGGGTATAGGCTATTGGAAAAATGAAGAGAAATCTACCTAGATCATGACTTAATTTTTTTTTTGAAGTGAGTGACTTTCACCATTCACTTTAGGGGGCTCAGACTCAGGTATGATAATTAGTACTGTTAATACTAATCTTTATTGCATGCTAAAAATCAAATCAGAAATATGTGCAAAAGAACTGGTAAATAGTATGCAATGTTCACTTGCATATTTGGAAGGCACAATGTTCCGCACAGAATACAAATCAATAAAATGGAAAAAAAGTAATAAATTGTGCACCCAATACATGATTAGTTGGGAAGTGATCTTAGCACAATGATTTCCTATGGCCATCTCATTTGGTTAAATAGCACTTGAGAATACACTTCACCCATTCAAGTGGAATGCTTGCTGAGTGTTATGAGTATGAATGGCTGTTAACCAGGTGTGTTGTTTTTTTTTTTGTTTTTTGTTTTTTTTTGTAAGAGGATCAGTCAGAATGCTACACAAAACCATTCTATATGAAGTGAAAGAAAGCAAGTTGAACTGATATGTTGTAGTCTAAAACACCCATTTAGACGGTGCTTTTTAAATGTTAAAAGAGAGGGGGAAATAAAGACAGAGTAAAATGTTTTAAAAGATTTACTATAATCACCTCTCTATCCCATAACTCAAGGATGCAATCTTTTAATTAGTTTGTTCGAGTCCACATTATGTATAAGGATATATGACTGTGGCACATGACAAAGCATTAAGAAAGAACATGCAGATGAGATGTGAAAGCCTTTTCCTGTGTCAATCAAAGAGATAAATGTATTAAATTTAAATTAGCAAAATTCAAGATGATCTGTTTTGAAGTTCTGCCCAGACCAGTGAGAAGTTTTCAAAACTTGTGTGTAATCCTGAGTTCCTTAAAATAGTCTGCCACTTTAGCTATATATCTGGATGTTCCCTGCTGGCATACAAGCTTTCACTGAGTATATGTGAGTTGAACAAGTTTTACTCCAGCAACATGCTTCTTAATCACAACCACATTCTAGCCTATACCGGCCTTGATTACTACTGGCCACATGACCCAACATAACCCAGTCCTGAGTTCCTCTGTGTGCCCTAATATATCCAGACCTCTTCTGAAACATTCAGAGAAGTAACGAGGCTTAAAGCTCTTTTAAAGAGACAAAAGGGTTTTCTTTTAACTGGGGTTAATTGTGTCAAGTTAAAGATAGCACTGGATTGTTTTATTATTATTATTATTATTATTTATTATTATAATATTGAAAATTTCTATGTGAGATCATGTATGAAGGATAAAGCTGGAAATGGTAACCAAATAAAAGGGAAAAACACTTTCTAGTGACTAAGATTTTAAGGAACTTATGCTCTTGGTTAAAGTTAAGATTCTTATGCTTGCAGCAAGATAGCTGATCACCCCCTTTGGTCAGGATCTCCCACACAGTGAAAACTGTTCATTTTTTTCATGGCCTCAGGGAAATATGACTTAGGGTTCTTTGCTCCTTGTTTTATAATCCAGTGAATATTTTTAAATATAGTGGTATCAAAATCCAATGTCCCTGCTGTTAGGCATTGTCCCATGGAGTCCAATGGGAAAAGGTTGCATCCTGCCTTTCCTCTCTGGGGCTTTCTACAATGTCAATTGATCTGTCCCTGCGGCCCCTGGTATGCCATTGAATGGCCTCTTGTCAGTAATTGCCAGTTATCAGTGATTGCATCTGGATGTTGACATCAGCTGTTCCTTTATTAGGAAGAAAAATTGTTTACTGGCTCTTAAGGCTTGCCTGATTCAAGTACATTTTAGCCCCATATTTCCTTCACATATATACAGCCCCCTGGGCATTATCTCACATGCATTCAATTTACAAGGATGTTAGTAGTCATTGTGGTGTTGGTTTTCTATTGATACCTTATCTGGTACATATTAGACACAGATTTAGGTCATAAGTGAATTGGGGAACACCAAAACAGTCAGACCATCTGAAACTCTCTATCTGACTCTGATAAGCCTCTGGCATTGGGATGGTCTTAGGATATGTCTCTTTCTTTTTTTCTGTATAATAATAAAATTACATATCCACTATTACTTTATAACTTATATGTTAATGTAATCTGACCTCATTTGAGCTGATGGAAGTGTCAGTGCCAAAACTTTAGTTGTAGAAAGGATTTGTGGCCATTGTAGCAGGCTAATTAATCTCTTACATGGAGGACACACTAGTGTTATATCTACAAATCCTGTGGCAATGAGCAGCCCAAGCTACATCAAGAGACTCAGGGTAGCAGGACTTGGGCTAGTGCTCTGAAAATAGTTATGTGGGCAGCACTTAGTAGTCATGACTCAGCTTGTAAGCCTACCTTCCATCCTAAGCTTCAGAGCCTGAGCTCCAGCCTGTGTTGGGACTTCAAAGAGCTGTCTCCGCAGCTTTTTTCAGAGCCCTTGTGTTTTTCTTGCTATTCTGAGTCCATCTTTGAGGTTTGGTCAGCTTGCTGCCCCAGGCCATGTAGACCTACCCTAGAAAAGGACTAAGCCTCACAGTATTAATGGTTGAATATGCTGGTAGTGGTATTGCTTCAGGATGTAGAACCGTGGATCAGGACGAGAAGTTCATTGTGCTAAGTGATGTACAAACACATAACAAAAAGACATCTGATGGGGCTTTGTATTGGGCAATTAGTTCTCCATGTTGTCTTATGGAAGTGATCATTAAAAAAACATTTTTCTGGTTATAATTATTGTCCTATAGCTTCTGTGATGCCATAGTTATTTCCTGCTTTCAACTAAGAAAATGGCTAATGTAAATATTTGTTTTTCTTGTTTTAAAATAATGACCTCTGTAGACCTTCTGTGTGTGGTTCTTCCTAATTTATTTGATCTAATACTAAAACTTTTCTTCATTTTAACAGTTCCTTTGATTTAGTACATTCATGTTACTGAATTTGAGCTAGCTTAGCTTGAATGAAAGTAACCAGAGCTCAAAGCAAAATTAGAGCTACATGTAGTGACTGGATCAGCTGCTGATGAGACATTATAATTTCAGCTGTTGTGTTCCATCTGCATTACCAACAGGTGCATCAGCATCACTTCAGCTTCTCTCTCACACACATATGCACAGAGACATCTGCACATGCACACATTTGGACAAGAAAACTTGTGTTTATGTCATTACTTAACTTGAGCTAAAATTCAAAAAAAAATGGGAGCCAACCCAACAACAGCCCTTTAGCACCAGGGGCCAGCAGCCCCAAAGGTGCCTCCAACCCTCCCTTCCAGATTGGGCTGGGAGGGCAATGTGGTTCCTGTCCCCTACCTGGGGACAAGGACCCAAACCCATGCTCTAGTCCCACTTGTGGGTGCGGGAAGGGATCCCCTCCCCAGGCTGGAGCTGAGCTCCCAGGGCTGCAGAAGGAACCACTGTGAACGGCACTATCCCTGCTGGCCACGCACAGGGGAAGGAACCATAGCCACCACTGCTGCCCTGTTGGTGGCACGTGGGGGAGAGACCCCTGCACGTGGCAGGAGCCCTGCTGTCCACATGGGGGAGGGACCCCCATGCGGCAGAAGGGCACAGGGGAGCAGACTCGCATGCGGCAGGGCTCCTGCTGGCCAGGCACAGGGAAGGGATCCCCGCTCATGGCAGGGACCCCTGCACACAGCTGGGCTCCCCTGTGCACAGCCAGAGATCCCATGTGGAGCAGCCCTGCCCACAGCCAACAGGGCTCCTGCCATGCATGGGGGTTCCCAGCTGTGCACAGGAGTCCCTCCCCGCGCATGGCCAATGGGGCTCCATCGCTCATGTGTGGGGCCCTTCCCTGGTGGGCGGCCAGTGGGAGCCAAGCTGCATGCAAGGGCCCATGTCCATGCATGCAGCCAGCAGGTCTGCGCTGCAGGTGGGGTGGTTCCTTCTCCCCTGCCCAGCTGTACTGTCAGTGCAGGCTAGGGAAATTCTCCCAGCCATCACTGACAGCACAGCAGGGGCGGGGGAGAAGGGATTCCCCCAGCCTGCACTAACAGCACAGAGCCAGGGGCATCCTTTCTCCCCGCCCCGATGTGCTGTGTGTGTGGGGGGGCGGTGAACAGGGAAAACATCCCCTGCCAGGCTCCTGCCTTCTCAGCCTGGCATGGGGGAAAGTGTCCTCTGCCCAGTCCTAGCCCCCTGGCAGCTAGAGCTAAGCAGGAGATGCTTTTCCCTTTGCCAGGCTCAGAGTGCTGGACCCTGGCTGGGGATTGGCTGTGGCAGAGGCCCTTTTCAGAGGCTGTCTTGCCACACTTTCCATGCGCCCCCCGCCCCCATTCGAACTGGCAAGTCCAGTCCATGGACATGCCATTTGGAATGGGATTTTCTAGTGTGGCCATATCAATTCAAACTGACTACATTTGAACTGATAATTATTAGTTTGAATTGACTAGTTCAAATTCAGTCAATTTGAATTAACACTCAAAGTGTAGCCATAGCCTCCTTGATTGTCTTGGTTTTAGGATTCCAGATAGTTAAACTTCTTTATTATGGGAAAAATAATTTGCTATAAACATAAAAAGGCTACAATTTGTAACAGTGCTACTCCCAGAATGCCATCTTTTTGAAGGGAAATTATGTACTGTCTTCAGTGTGTATTTCCAAATGTCGGGTTCCACTTTGTCTGAAAATACTGGATTGCTCTTGTGATTTAATATAGTCTTTGGCAGATGCAAAATTTTACTAGGATTTCAGTATTTCTACTTCAGGAATGATTGATAAAATTTAACTGATTTACTTCCATCTGTCAGGTGGCAAAAGATTAACCAGCAGAACTAAAACATATAATTTGTGGTGGTTCAATATGATGAGAGACAAACAAATCTCTTAATTGGAAATTGACAGTTCCAGTACTCATTTAGCTTTAGTTTGCTTTAGCTCTTGAATCACTGTTTTCAAGCTATAGCTCCTCATTAAAACAACCTGAAGGTTCTCTCTGCAGGTATGTAAAGCCAGATCCTTGCCAGTGGCATAGTTAATTAAGGAAACAGCTGGAAATTCAGTCTTCACATAAAAAGAGGAAAATGCAAGTGATGTTAATGCTTCTTAAAGTATCATGAAAGAAAAGGATAGCAAATGCATGAGAAAGGAATGAACCTGTCTTAGTGGCATTATCATATAAATAGTAGAAGTGGTATTTAGGAAAAAAAATATATTAGGAAAAAATGTGTCAGGCACTGGCTCAAACAATGACTAAAATATAACAACAGGAGGAAAAAACAAATCATACTGTATTATGAAGGTCTGGCGAATGGCTTAGTTTCAAAATCAAACATCTGCAAACTTGAAGAGTTAAGATGTGGTTCTGAATATAAATGAATTTAAATTGTGTAACATTTTTCCATTTCTAGAAAATCTCACTTTTTGAGTCTTCATCGTAAATATAACTGAGATTAAAACATAAACAAATACAGTATGCAGTATATGCAGCTATATGTTTCACTTATCCTAGGTAGTTTATAGAGAAACAGTATTCTGCTGGGATGAATGAAGGTTATTTTTTATGTTAATACTATGAATTAATCTGCTTTAATTTTGCTGTTTTCATTGTGTGTTGCTTGACAATTGAAACAATATGAGTGAGGTAATTTCTTTTATTGAACTACCTTCCATTGGTGAAAGAGAAGTTTTTGAAGAACACGGAGCTGTTTTTTTCAGATCTGGGACAGGTATTTGGTGTCATAAATAAATGCAAGCTGGAACAGATTGTTTATTAAGATAAGTAGTTAATATTAAGGGAATATTCCAGGTGAAGTACCCTTGTAATATCTCTTCAGTCATATGACAAAAAGTAGGGAGAGGTAGTTAGTAGGTTACAGATTTTTGCAGGAAACTATTATTCCATTTTCTTTATTAAGACTTTGACTTTTGGTGCCTAGCAAAAGTTAGGAATTTAAGCTTGCAGGATCATCTTTGGAAAGTATTAAGCAAGTATTGAGGACAAGGACTAAGAAATCAGATACGGAGTGATTGTTTGACTGTTTTGTGAGACATGTTTTCCCGCAGGTGATGTGGTAGCATTGTCTTATCATTTTCCTTTGTGATCTCATTCACAAGCACAGAGATTGTCTGATTTCACCCACTGTTATTGTTGAGATATTCAATGCGCTGCATCAAATATACAACATGTGTAGAGTCCATGAATCTTGAGAGCGTGGTGGTGATTTTTGTTTTCGGGCTGGGGGGGTGGTATTAATCATTTTAACAGTGCAAATGTGTCTGTAGTTCTTCTATGGTTTTGTAAAAGTAGTGTCTGGTGTTGCTGAGTTGGTGTGGCCTGTGGGGAGCTTGTCTAAAATGACAAACTTGATGAGACTAGAGGCCTCTTCAAGTGCCACATGAGAGAATTTGGGAATTACTTATTTCAGGATGTGGTTCCCATGAAGGATGGTTGTAAAACTCTTCATGGTTTTCTCTCTGGATTCCAGGGTGAGCTGGTAGGAGACAACTAGGGGAGTGCAGTTGGAGGTTTTTTTGTTTTTTTTTCTATTAGGAGGCATATTCTTTTTTTGTATGTAGGATGCCTGCTCTATGACAAAATCTGCTTCACTGGTGGAGTGTTCTGGTTTGTTGAAGAAGGTTTTAAGCTAGTTCAGCTATGCAGAGGCGGCCTTTAGTTATTGGGGGCCCCAGCCGAAGGCCCAACGAGGGGCCCTCCCACACCAACGGCACCCCACTCTTGTACTTTTCTCCTCCACCACAAGTGCCGGCCCCAGCTCCCCACTGGCCACCACAGCCTCAGGGGCCAGCTCCTCCTGCTGCTGACTGAGGCAGAGGCAGCTTTTGGGGTAGGCGAAGCAGCCAAGGGGGCCCTTTCTGCTTGGGGCCCAAGGCGTGCACCTGCTTCATCTACCCCAAAAGCAACTTGTGGAGCTATGTATCCTGAACTTCCTCCTCAGAGCATATTTTATGGCACCTGAGGATCTGGCTGTAGATAGTCAATTTGCTAGGGTGTGTCCAACCAAGAGTTTTATTTTGAAACAACACTGGTTGTTTTGAAATAAAACTTGCCAGGTCCAGATGACGTTTTCTTATCTTGAAATAAGGAGCTTCCTTATTTCAAAATAAGGAAAGTCATTTTGATATAATAAAACCTAATTATATATTGAAATGACCGGTTATTTCGAAACTGTGGTTTCAGAATAACCCGACTGGCTCTGTTTTATCGATATGCCCAGCATATTGATATAAAAATTGACTTTCTTCCCAGGGTGCATAGCACCCTGGGAGGAAGGCCTCCCCCTCAGCACCCTGGCCAGAGTGCCGAGGGGAGGTGCAGGGGCGCACACCAGGCAGCCCCCATGGGGTGGCTGCAGTTGCGGCGGTTCACCCGCACCTAGCGCTCAGGGGCTGCAGCCCTGGCAGGGTGGCCACAGCTGCCACAGCTCACCCCTGGGCATGGGATGAGCCGTGGTGGCTGTGGCCATCCCGCCGGGGCTCCAGCCTCCCAGAGCTGGGCGCGGGTGAGCCGCTGCGGCCACACTGGCGGGGCTGCAGCACCCCGAAGCCGATGAGGGTCAGAGCCGGGATCCAGGCTTCCTTGACCGCTGCCCTCAGGCACCGGTGTAGTCAGGGGGGCCAGTGGTTCCCAGCAGCTGAGCCCCGGGATGCTGGGGAGCTGGGTCCAGACAGGCTCCCAGCGGCTGCAGCCGCTCAGACCCTGGGCACTGGTAAGCCTGTTGGACTGGCTCCCTGCCAGTGCTGGGGTGCCCCGGGGCCCCTGCCTCACTGCCCCCAGCAGAAGCAGGGACACAGGGCAGGGAGATCCCTTCCCTGAGGGATGATTTTCCCTGCCTGGCAGCATGGCCCGCCAGGGGTCATGTTGCCACACCTCCCAGGGTACCCCTCTCATGGAATCGAAATAGCATGTCCGTACACAGGGCATGCTATTTTAATTGGAGCGGCTTGACTTATTTTGAATTATTTTTTTTTTAATTTGAAATAAGTCATTTCGAATTAAGGGTTTTATTTCAAAATAAGTCATTTTGAAATGACTAATTTTGAAATAAAACTTTGTGTGTGGACATAGCCTTAGTGTATTGCTTGGAATGGTTACTGGATCTTTGAAGGCAGATGATCTCGTAATCCAAACTATGTCACCCACAGTGTGTCTGTAATATGCAGGAACCAAAATAGCTATAACAACACTGCAAATAAATTGAAATAATACTGTTCATTATTTGCATAGAGAGGATGTTAAAGGGGAATGGATTACCAATGGCCTGGATTTATGAACCTTTGTAATAACACAGAAAGAAGCTGAAAAAGTACTAGACAGAACTGCTTCTGGGTTCCAAAACTCACTGAGATTAAGATTCCTCTTTGGCCTAAGAAAAAATTAAGAAATTAAACTTTGTTTTTCATGGGAGATTCATATTCATTTTATTGAAGGCCTCTGTTTCCCTAATTTGTTCTAATGTGGATTTAATTTAAGCATGCAGAGGCCCATTTTCCATGGAAATTAAGCTCCATTTGAGAAAACTTCCTCCATCTGCCCTTATACCTCCACACTGCTTACTCTTTCTTGAAGTGCAAACTGCCATTTTTAATTGCATGAAGTGTGTAACCTAATGCTTTCATGAAGTGGGTTTTTATCCAAAACAAAACACCTTCAATTAAAGTAGGATTTAACCATCATTGGAAGTTAAATTTAAACAATATAAGAAATTGAAACTCATTAAAACTTGCAGACTCAGATTTTTATTACTGTTATCAGGAAAATATGCACTTAAACTTCGCAGGTGTTTACTGTGATTGTGCAGGGAATTGTTGTTATTCATAATTATCACAAGATACATATCTAACTGTATATTTATGCCCATGCTTCCTGCAATGTCGCATAAAGTTGCATTTTAAAAAAGGCATTTTAATTTTACGGTATCTGACTGGACAACAAACACATTCCTTTATATTTTTGTAAATTGTCAAACATGGTGCAGGGCAGAATCTTACCATGTCTTGCAAAAATTCAAACTTTTGTTGTAAAATTGGAGAAATTATGGAAAGGGTAAATTATGAATTCTCATAAGCTTATTCCGCAGTGGGGAAATTCCAGCTTTTTCTTTTTGCAGAGAATGTAAATTCACAAGAACTGGCATAACAGATAAGACTTGCCATTTACCCAGTTCAGTGATTCTCTCACATTGGTCAGTACCAGATGATGTAGAGGAGAAGCAAGATACTTTGAAGTAAACAGTTACAGAATAATAGGATTTTTCCCCCTTGTTTAATCCCATTAATTAGAGGTTCATTTTTGCCTGTATAATTAATATTTTTAAATATTTTATAAGTGATAATTATTACATTTTAAATTTTATAATCATTGGTCCCACCTCCCAATTGCCAACAGAGTTAACAAGAAAATATTTTTTTTTGTTACCGGTTTTTATCCCAGTGATGACAATTTTATATGCAGCTTTGTTTATTAAAATGAAACCCATTCTATTCCTCTAGGGGGAAAAAATCTTTGAAATAAAGTTATAGTTTGTGTCCTAAAACAAGTACACATAATTCAATCACTGTTCTGAGAAAAAAGGGAACATTTCCATTATAGACATCTTTAACTGACATGCACTTCTTTCTTTCTCAGGTCTCATCTACAGTTTTAAACAAATTTTATATGCATCCCAACTGCACTGAAGTTATGCTGTAACTGTAGTTCTCTTATGACTCAAGTGTATGTCTTTTGAGGTGGAGGAGCAGTTGAACTGTAGATAACTGCCCAGATTTTACCTTAGCTACGTTTCATTAGTGTCATTGTAACAGAAACTGGTGCACTTTTGTAGTTGCAAACTCCTGGGAGGCTACACAAGTATCAGAAAGTCTTGAATCGGAACTAAATCAATAGAAAAAATAAATAATTTTGATGAAATTAATATTTATTGTATTGGAAAGGCAGTGGTGGGGGAAATCAGATACTGTTAGTCATTCCTTCAGTAAATACATTCCATGATTTAACCCATTATAATTGGCAGTTTCTGATAGTGAAAAAATGTTTTTCATTTTTGACTTTTTGTTATGGTGCAGAGCACACCACATTGAGATAGAGACATTTATTGAAAAATAAAACATGCAAAGAGACCTGTCAAGGTTAATTTGTTTCAATCTGCATTCCCCCCCCCCCGAAGCTTTTATTGAGCAGCATACTCCTCAAGCCTGAAGTAAAGGGGGTAGTCCCAGTCTTACACATCATTTTCTGATTTATGATTTTTTCATTAAACAGAATACCATGAATTTAACATGAGGCAATCTTGTCTCCTATTATGTTAGCTAGGATTGCTAAAGTTTCAACATTTTGTTCTAGTTTTATCCATGTTTAATGAAGGTTGGAAAACATTTGACTAACCATTCCTCTGGTGATTCAGCCATCCCACTCACTCAATGTTATCTTTCTGAATAACAAACGTTAACAAATAACTAAATTATATGGTTATTTGCATGGTTTGTGATGAATGGATGGGTTTTAGTGACATGGGGTCAATACAATTATATCAGTTTTCCCTTTATAAAAATACTAATCAAAATGAATCAATTGTTGATTCTGCAATGCTGCATGATAGAACTTCATGTAAATAGTTTACTACTGCAGCTTGCATATAAAAAATTGGTCAATACCCTATGTTATTCCTGGTCTAGGATTGTTTATGAGTAAAGTAAAACTTATCCATCAATGAATAAGCTCAAAACAGTTATTCGTATTAGAGCCGCATAAATGAGAAGGATTTGGAAGTTTAACAGAGTGGTCATGCATGAACTCCAATCCCTCCCCAGCCCCATGACAACTTGAAGCTGAAGCCAATTGTTCCAATGATGGTACCCCTGGCTCTGCCCCTGCCCTTCTTAAAACAGCTAGATTTCATGAGTTAAATCTGATTTGGTGCTCCATGACACATTTTTCTTAGTCATGAATTTGGTAAGGCCCTACTGCCAGTTTGGACTTAAGATCAACAGAGGTGCCGAAGCTGAACAGTGTATCAGAGTACAGATCTCTCAGATAGCTATGATATAAGCCCTCAGTTCTCAACTGCTGTATGGGAATACATTACTCTGTCAATGCATAGTAGTAAATGTGTCAAGAGAGAGCCAGCAGCTGCCTGCCAGAGCAAGGTAGAAGTTACCTAGTAGGAGGGCTGCACTTGGTCATGGAGAAGGGGTTGGATTCATTGGCAGTGAGCTGGTGTGTACTGTAGGGTCATGCAAACTGCCAAATGTGTCATAATCGACAGAAGGTTGAGTACCACTGATCTAAGCCATTTGTGGCTTTTGCTCTTCATTTAATTTCAAGTTCCCATCTTCTTCCACTTGGGTCACTGCTATTCCAAATCCAGATTTGAGTCTCAAGGATCAGGTTAAACACACCACCTGGTAATACCAGGATTGAAGTATGCATTGCTTTGATTGAAAAAGGAAATGCTTAGAATAAGTTTTAGAATAACTCAGCATATAGAATCATAGAATATGGAAGGAACCATGACAGGTCATAGAGTCCCGTTCCCTGCACTCATGGCAGGACCAAGTACCCCCATTAAGACATACATAACAGCTTTTTTTTCTAACCTGCTCTTAAAAACCTCCAACGTAGGAGATTCCACAACCTACCGAGCCAACTTATTCCAGTGTATCCTTAATGTCTAGGCTGAACCTCCCTTGTTGTAATTTAAGCCCTTTGCTTCTTATCCTATCATATCTAAGGAGAATATTTTTTCTCCTTCCTCATAGCAACCTTTATAGACATTTGAAAACTGTTATCATATCCCCCTCTCACTCTCATTTTTTCTAGACTAACCAAACCCAGCTCTTTCAATCTTCTCTCATAGGTCAAATGTTCCTCCTCTGGACTTTCTCCAGTCTTTTCACATCCTTTTTGAAATGAGGTACCCAAAACTGGACACAGTTCTCAAGGTGAGGCCTAATCAGTGCAGAGTAGAGTGGAAGAATAACTTCTTGTGACTCACTCACAATACTCCTGTTAACACACAGCAGAATGGGGTTTGCTTTTTTTGTGAGAGTATTACACTGCTGATTCATATTTAGCTTCTGATCCACTATTACACCCAGGTCCCTTTCTGCAGTACACTTCCCAGGCAGTCATTGCCCATTCTGTATGTGTGCAATGGGCTGTTCAACCCTAAGTGGAATACTTGGCACTTCATTGAATTTCATTCTGTTTACCTCAGACCCTTTCACCAGTTTGTCCAAATCATTCTGAATTGTGATTTGTTCTTCAAAGCACTCACAATTCCTCTTAACTTGATATCATTTGCAAACTTTGTAAGTTTGTTGTCTATGCCATCATCTAAATCACTGATAAAAATGTTGAAGAAAAAAACGGGCCCAGGACAGATCCCTGTGGCACTTTGCTCATTATGTCCTTCCAGCCTGAATGTAAACCATTGATAACTACTCTCTGGAAGCAGTTATCCAACCAGTTTTTCACTCATCATATAGTTTGTGCCTCCCAAGTTTATTAATGAAAATGTGATGTGAGACCATATGAAATACCTTACTAAAGTCTAAATATACCACATCTACCACTTCATCTCTATGCACAAGGCTCATTACCACATCATAGAAAGCTATGAAGTTGATTAGACATGATTTTTTTTTCACAAATCCATACTGACTAGTCCTAAGCACCAACTAGCCCTAAGTGTTACCAATGTTAGAACCAAAGTTTCCATGGAGTCACAGAAAGACCCCTTACACTGCTCAGTCTATCTTGCTGCTCAGACAAGCTGAACTAAATGTTAAAAAGGTCACTTACACCAAAAATAACACCAGATTCAGGTTTCTTCTAGTCTGAAGAGGCCAGTCACTTACCCTCAGATTAGTTGTTAACCTAGATCTCACACCAAAGATAGACAATGCTTGTAACTAATCCTGTAATAAAATGTTCATTAACTAGCAAAAAGAAATGTTATTTACATATTAAAACAAGAAATCTTACACGCTTGTGCTCAAGCAATTGAATAACACAGTAAGACTTCAAAGAGAAATGGCAGCATTGGAATTCATTAGCAAATTTGACTGTTTCTTCAGGACTAAATAAGGACTTTAGATTTTTTTTGTCGTTATAGCAGGTGATTTGACCTCATCGTCCTCTATATGCTGTTCCTCACTGTTTGCATCTTAACAACTGCTGTGATTTACTGTTAGTGTGACCTAATCCAGTGAATTACACTTCCTGCATTTATTTTCCTCCCATTCTGTAAATTCCACATCTTCAAAGTGTCTGAGGAAGTAGACATTTCTCCCAAGGGAGTTCATGCAATAAATAAATGTGTTAACCTTTAAGTGCCACTGGACTCCTTGCTTGTTTTACATTCAAGTGAGTTATCTAAACTCTAAGAGTGAGTGAACTGTTGTGATGTGTCAATTCAAGGTGCTTTCCATGGTGGACCCAGCGAGCAGCCCCTGGGGATCTCAGTCTTCAGTCAAAAATCTCTGGCCCTGGCAAACAGCACACAAAAATGTAAAATTTTCCTGTGGTTTTGTTTCATTTCTTTCTATCAGCTCTCAAGCTCACAGAACACAGCTTCTTGCATATAGTAGTTCATTAACACTTTGTGTTGTGATGGTGCTTGATGACCCAATTGATTTTGACAATCCTGCTTGTCCACTGGTGGAGATGGGATGAGGCAGTTATATGTTATGTGCTTGAGTTCACAAGGTCAGAGCAAACATTTCAAGGTTATAAAGCAAAATTTACATGTTTTCTTATGTCATGGAAGATATCATAGACATTAGATGTGAGATTAATTCATGCAGCAATTTAGAAACATTTCATACAGTCTCAACACTAAACACGTTCTTATGAGACTAATATGCATTTTGAGCAAAACTAACTCATGGGAGAACTGGGCTGGACTTCAACTATAAGTTTGTTAGTTCTTAGCTGCAAGAGGAAGTCTGGGCAAAAGCTGTCATCTGTCCTGCTAGTGTCACACAAGTATTGCTGCATCTTTAACAGGAAGTGAGGTAGTAGAGATAGTGAAGCAATCTGGGTACCACTGGTTGTTCCTCAGCAATGTGAGACACTGAATGAACAGAGTGGGTGGAATCATTGCTGTTTTCACAGGGAGACATAATGAAGAAGAGAGGCACAGAAGAGAGGTGTTCACAAATTTTTGATGGTTTTTTTTTTTTTTTTTTTTATTGGAAAATAGCAGTTCATCAGATCTGACTGTCCATGGGAAAAAGTTTCATGTTCCTATTTATACTTCTAGTTTATTTTTTAAAGAGTTTTCAAATGATCAATGTGAAACACTTTTAATTATCTAAATGGGGGTTTAAACAACTTGCATGAAAAAGCTATACTGTTGTTTAAAAACATATTAGAATCATAATGAAATATTTTGAAATGATTAAAATGAAATGTTTGGATTGAGAGGGTCCAAGATTAATTTTAAATTTTTGGTTCTTGGAAATTCTTGAGGTTTGGGATTTTCATCCTTGATGTGGGATAGGATGATGATGATGATTATTATTATTATTATATTTTAAATCTTAACATTTCTTTTACAGCAGGAAAACTACTTTCTGCCCAGCTCTAGAGTTTCGTTCCTCTCGAGTTAAGCTCTTTAAAGAGGAAGAGAGAGGCTGAGGAACAGAGAGTGGAAGGTTCTCCTCACAGACATCCGGGAGAACAGCAGAAGTGGAGACTGCTGCAGCAGCAGAAGATGCCAGAGGGACAGATGGTGAGGTGGAGCAGGGGGGAGGCAGGCATGCAGAATGTATGGCATTGTGGTTTGTTTATTGGAGGGAGTAAATACATGCTGATGGAAATTAAAACTATGCATGGTTTTGGAGCATGACTTCTGTGGGAATGCAGACAGAGCTGTTTTTCACTGAAGCAGTTAGGTATAATTTTTTGAGCCCACGGATGCTTGGAATTCTTCCTCCAGATCAAGCAGTGAATGAATGATAAGCCATGTGTAGTGGGCCCTAAGCCATTTTAAAGGCTTAGCTCAAGCATTTTGGAGACAGTATCTGTTGCTGGAGACATATTGGTGAAGCTGTGGCTCTTTAATTTTGAGGTTCAGGATGATGTAACTTTGTCTGCGGGTTGCCTCCCCCTCTTTAGATTTCTACAGTCTGAGAGTCACTCCTTGTTTGTTTGGCCAACCTAGGCTAACACAGCTATTCCTTTGGAACTTAAAAGTCTGACTATTGCTGCTGGCCCTGACTGAAGCTGATTCAGTGTCTCTTGATTGGTACCAGGATGTCACTTTTTGTCTCTGGATCTCTTCTTCTTCTCCATGCCCCCATGGACACCTTTGAAGCTCTCTCATATATCTATATATCTAGAGAGAGAGAGAGAGAGAGAGAGAGAGAGAGAGAGAGAGATCTATATATAGCTAGATATATATAGAGAGGTAGATATATAGATATAGATATGTGTTTTTTTAATTATCAACTGGAGTCCAGGAGACTGATGGTTGAATGGGAAGACTTAGCATATCAGGCACGGTTTCAGGTGGCTGATGATGTTTGAATTAACCATGTAGACAGAAATATTTATCTTCACAGATTATCAAGTGTCCTAGGGTAGACTGAGAATTTAAGAAATTTTCCAGCAGCTTGCAATCTTCTCCAGGGTTTCTGTTTGCTGCTTCACCTCTGGAAGCTGTTAAATCAGCAGGCCAGTATCCTACTACTTAACAAACAGATTATGAGACAAATTGCCCTGGAGGCAATTGTATTCAGTAGTAATAATAATAATAAAAGTACAATCTTTTCTATTTAAAGGGAACCTGATATTGCATAAGATTAAACATAAAATAATACATTATCTGTTGACAATATAGGATTTAGGAGACTGAGAGAAATATAATTTTAGTGGGTTATAATTAAGCTTATACCCTAACACAGTGTTTCTTAAACTTAAGCATTATGACCACCTTTTAAGGAAAATAAAAACAATTGTGCACCCCCAGGGGCAGACTACCACATGGGCCAACTGGGCCCATGCCCAGGGGCACACCATGATGTGGGGCCCCTCTGCCCTGACAGCACTGGTTTGGAGTGGGGTTGGCCACCACAGAAGCTGGGCTTTGCACTTCTTGCACTGTCCCTAGGCCCACTAGTCTGCCTCTGTGGCTCCTGATTCACCACTGTGTGCCCCCTATTCTTGCCCCTTACACATAGCATTAAAAATCTAGCAAAAACAAGGGGAGTCCTCTGCCACCTTAAAGACTAACAGATTTCTTCAGGAATAAGCTTTTGTGGGCTTCAACCGACTGTCAGAAGCAAAGTCTATACATCCAAATATATATCTCTTCCATTTCCCCTTTCCCAAGTCTCCATGGGTGGAAAAGCTTGTGTCTCTCTCCATTACTGTCTTCCTTTCTAGTTTTAAATGCCTTTATGTTCAATGAAATAGTTAACAATGAGAATATTCTGAGTAGCTTCCTGGTCTTCTAAGTTAATACCATTTAAAAAGAAAAGATAAAGTCACATCTCATAGATATTATTTCATGGTCTCTGCAAACTCAGCCAGATTTCTCTGCTTTGTTACTGAATTCATTCCAAAGGGAGAACTGGGGGCAAAACACCTAGTTGGACTGAAAGTTGAGTTTGATGAAATTATACACGGGATGATATAGTGCGTCAGCCTAGTTTGGCAGATTGATAAACATGTTGATAAGATGATTGATGGGGTGGCCTCTGAGTTATTACAGTGTTATTACCTTCTTAGTAATAAAGTTATTCTTACTTTCTGGCTGATACTCAGAGATTATCTGATCTCCATATGTGGGGTAAGAAGGGAATTTTCCCCCAAGGCAGATTGGCAAATGTGCCCCCCGCCCCCTTCTGTAGCATGGACCATGACTCATTTACCAGTGGATTCTCTGTACTTTAAAGTCTTTAGACCATGATTTGAAGACTTCAATAACTCAGTTTTAGGCTTCAGATTTATTGCAGGACTGGGTAGGTGAGGTTCTATGGCCTGCATTGTGCCGGTGGTTTAGATGATTGTACTGGTCCTTTCTGACCTTAGAGTCTCAGAGTCTATGTTTTGAAGATTACTTCCTTGCAACTCCAAGTTAGACAGTAAGGTTTCTCTACACTAGAAGTGACACAGCTGCAACTCTCTAGTGTAGGCACTCATTATCATGATAGAAGTGTGTCTTCCATTTCTGAAGCATATTCATCCCTGTGAGAGATGGGAGTTATATATTTACCTAGTGCTGTTCAATGTGGGGCTTAGGTTGACTTTAACATGTGACCTGAGGTGTGGGGTTATTTAAAGCCCTGAGTGATGTAGTTAAGCTAACCTACCTTCATAGTGCAGACCATGCCTACCTTTCTAAAAATGAAAGTTGGGACTCTGCAGAATGTTAGAGAAGTCTGTTCACAGAGGGTGAACCCTGGACATTGTGATATACGTCCCAAATGCTTTGAAATGAATTAAGAGTGATTTTTAGTATGGTGCACCGTATAAGAATGCCAGAGATCCCTGAATGTTTTAGTGGTTAAGAAGCATAAAGCATGTCTATTTATCTCCTCACATTGATGTAACTCCACAGATTTGTGGCTTCGCAAATAATCTTTTCAAACATGATCCAATATATTTCATTCTTCCTTCAACTGCTGATTGACCACTCTAGTAGTGCTGCTGCTGCTGAAAGCTTTGTCATACTGCATCAACACCATGAAAACTAACTAGTCTTTTCCATTGTCACTGGTGCTAGTTATAACTCAGTGTTCATCAATGATATTCACCAGAATTATATGTTTATTATCTATTATCTTTCCATTTGATTTTTGGTCTCTCCATATGGTGCAAAGAAGGTAAAGAACAAATTACCTTCATTTATTTTCTATTAGCCCCTTTTTAAAATCCATATGTCTGTTTCATTGGATCCTTCAAAAACAGCTTCAGATAAAGAAACATCTTTCTGTAAAAGAAAAAGTTCCAAAATTCAAAAAAAGTCCAACATAATGGAGAGGTGGAGGTATAACACAGGATTGTGTTACTTCAAAAATAACATGTGATCTTGCAATTCAAGATTGTGTCACCATGTACACAGAAAGTACAACTGAAGTTGCACAGTCGTCTTTAACTTATAGCATTATCATTCTCTCAGGTGCCTAAATTCATTCATATAACATTTTCCATTCTAAATAAATGTTATGGATTTTTAATAATAGGTGATTTGTCTAAATTTATCTAAATTCAAAGATGTTTATAAATGTTAATGTATTCTTTAGGTTGATGTGTGTTCATTCATAGCTTAAATTTATGTGGATATAAATGTTATTTTTAGTATGAAACTATATTGACTATGGCTAGATCTTCAAAGGGATGCATAAGTCCAACATGTAGATCTTCAAAAGCCCCAGTCAGTTGCCACTTAACCAGGTAGGCACCTAAGTTGGTGATGGTGCGCATGCACAAAGCTGTCTAAATTGTAATTTCTGCAAAGTGCCTAAGACCTGGCAGGATCGTCAGACTAGGTTTTCATTGCCAATTCCATCTGTGCAGCCTGATTTGGTAGACTTGCTCAAAGCTGCTATTCCAGATTGGGGTGTGCATAAAATACAGCCAAGAATTAGATGGTAGTATCATCTCCATTATAGCAGTATCTCAACAGTTAGAGCACTGAACTACAATGATGAACCCTTGGGTTCAAAATCCACATTCTGCCTGACCGGAAGCCAGAGACTTTATCCTCTCAGATAAATGACCTAACCCTTGGGCTGCTAGATACCCAGCTGTAGGTCTCTCCCCTGCCTCCATTCCCCCTGTAAAGTTATTCCACTTTGTGTGAAATACTTAACCATTCTTTGAAAACTTTATAGGAACCAGTCTTCTAGTGGAATCAGTGGACTATAGAGTTATGATCTCATGTTCTCTGGCACAGTCACCAGAGCTGTCATTGCCCTGAAAAAAGGGTCAGGGCCTGGGCCAGACCCAATCCAGGAGCTAGATTAGGTTCCTCTCACCAGCCTGGGCCTGGAATGGGCTCCTGCGACTGCCAGGGCTGGGCCAGGGCTGGGCCAGGGAAGGGTGGGCTGCAGCCCTGTGGGCCCAGTGGCAGCGATGCCCCTGACAGTCACTATTTAAATATTTTAGACAACTCAGAAGGGGGAAAATAAAAACCTTCCATCCTGTTATAATAGTGTAGCTAGTTTCCTTTTTGTTTCGTGTTTGTTCGTTTTTCTACTCACGGCAAGAAACAGGATTGAGTAATTCTTAACTAACACCAAACTTTAAGAATCTGAATGACTTAATCCTACAATTATTGTTATCATTATGATTTATTTGTTTGTGACACAGCATTGCCTAAAGTCACCACTCAGGTATTGGGATTGCATTGTTCTGAATGTACACAAAGATGATGCCAGCTCAAAGAGCTTACAGTTTAAGTAATGCATCCATTGCTCATTTAGTCTGTTTTTATGGTGTAGATCTTAGTGTCCCTAAAATACTATGTGCATGTTCTCCTCCGTTAGAACCAGGGGTAGTAAACCATTCCATCATTTACTGCTAACAGGTATGTCTACATTGAAAAGATTTTTGAAATAAGGAAGCTTATCTTGGGGGAAAAAAAAACTTTTCTGTGTTCATGCAGGCATTTAGTTATTTTGAAATAAGCATTTTGGTATTTCGAAATAAAAAAGCACTTTTTCAAAATCACTAAACCTGCTTTTATTTCAAAAGAGAATCTTTTTCAAAATAGTTACAGTCGGGACCCGTTAACACGGGACCCGTTTGCACACGGATCCGGTTAACGCGCACTCCAGTCATGTCCCCCAAAGCCATTAACTTAACGCACGGGACTCACTAGCGCATGATGCCTAAAGGCGGAAGTTGGCCTGGGCACAGAGACACACGAAGTGACTGGCAACTTCAGGAGTCCACCGTGCTAGCTAAAAGGGGAAGTTGGGCTAGGCGCAGAAACAGGTAGAGTGAGCCTTCTAGTGCTGCACTCTGATTTATTGATTTATTTATTTGCTGCGGTCCAGTTTGCATGCCATCCATTTAACGCACGGTCATGGGGGCTTGTCCCCTGACACCCGTACATTAATGGGTCCCCACTGTATTTTGAAGAAAGCCCTTCAAAAACATGGAATTGGCTTTTTTTTTTTTAATGATGGGCAGGGATTCCCCTGGCCAGGGCTGCATTTTCCTCCAGGAGGGGATTCCCTGGCACCCCTGGCTTCCCTACCGGGGGAGGGATACAGGGGAAGCTGGTTTCCCTATGAAGGAAAGATGCCCCAGGCAGTCTCTGTTCTGGTGGAGGGATGGAGGGACACTTCCCCGCCAGGGTTGTGTTCTCTGGTTGGGCTGCATTCCCCGACAGCCAGCCAGGAAACCTTGGGGGGGGGGTTGGTGTTCTGCAGGGGGATGGATTCCCCCAGCAGGAGTCTGTTCTCTGCCAGGAGCGTGGAGCCCCCAGTGGGGTTGTGTTCTTGGCTGGGGACAGGGAACCCACAGCAGGACTAATCCCCCCCCAGAGGCATGGCTTTCTGCCCCCCCAGCTCATCTGTTCAGGCTGTGGGGCCTAGGAAAGGGGTAGGAGCCAGATTGTGCTCCCAGCTGCCCCCCATGCTTTGGGGGGTGGTAATTAGCCCTGCCAGGGATTCTTTGCCCCATCTGGGAATGCAGCCAACCAGAGGTTCCCTCCCCCAGCAGGGACTAAAGCCCCACCTGGGGGAATCTCTCCCCCATGGGGAGCAGTGCCTCACCGTCGGGAATCCCTCCCCAACAAGGAAGGGATCCCCACTGAGGCATCCATCCCCCAGCAGCAAAACCATTCTGTCTGGGGACCTATTTTGAGTTAGAGAGTCTAATGTAGGCTTTCTAACTAGAAATTCTAATTTCTACTTTATTTTGAAATATGAGTCTTGTGTAGACTCACTGTTTCAAAGTAATTATTCTGAATTAATCTCAGTATAGTTATTTCAAAATAATTATTTTGAAATAACTATGACAGTGTAGACATAGCCACAGTGTATAAGGTACAGAATATTTCCTGTGAGGTACTGAGAGATGTCTAGTCCTACTAAAGTTACAGGATGGTTTCAGGATGTTGCAGGATTGGGCCTTTAATAAACATGATTTGCCACAGCACAAGCAGTAGAGTAATACTTTGTGATGGAAACACATACCGTTATTTTTCAGAGCATTGCCAGAACAATATCTTTCTCAGTTAAAATTATATCACCTTGATAGAGAATAATAACTAAGGGTTCTTAGAGTGCTAAGTAGCAAAGTACTCATGCGGTTTGGTGTTCGTTTTTAGTAATTATTCACATCCCTTTAGCTAACACAGCCTGTTGTCTTGCTGTGATATGAGCTGCTCAGGATCTCATGAGCCAAACATATGTGTATTACCAGTGTAATAACCACAGTGAAAATAGTATGAAGAGCTGTGAGAAAATAGTATGAAGTGCATTTCAGACTTAGAAAAATAGGCATTTCATAACATTACCTGATTTTTTTTGAGAGAAAGAGAATTTTGGCTTATCACAAATTATGTTTAAATAATACAAAGTTACAAAAAACAGGGAATAGTTGTAGAAATAGATATAGATATAGATGTAGATCTATCTATCTATAGTTGTGTTTTTATTTTGCATTAGCACGTGAATATTCAGTGTCAGAGGCGTTTCATATCTTTTCTGTTTAACACAGACCTTTAATCTTATTTAAATGTTGCCTTTTGTATTCAGTTTTTTCTGCTTCTGATCTGCAATAAAATTAATGGATGTGGAACCACATTGCTCCTGAATAGCGAAAGAATTTAACATCTCTGTTGGAAATTATAGATCATAATAATTTCTTTTTCACTGAATAATCTTTGATTGATGATACCTGTGTGTGTGTTTAGATTAATTCTGGCATTGTGGAAGCAAATATGCTTCCTCTCTGACTAACTCTTTCATTTTATAATTAAAATAGTGGCATCAAGGTGTCCCTTGTGTGATTTTTGTGTGCATTGTTAAAGCTAGGTCATGATTTTTGAGCCTGTTTACATGGCTTAGTAAGAATTAAACAACTTTCAAATTAATGATAGGCTAAAGTAGTTGGAAACAATTTTAACAGTTATTGAGTTTAAAACTATATGAAAATTTGTATGTGGATTCTGATTTGGATTCTTGGGCGACAATGTGCTAATTTATGTGCTACCAGTATTATTAATCATTATGGTGACCAAAATATATTTCAACACCTGCAAGCAGCCACAAATAATCTAGGGTGGCCAGATTTTTAGGTTCACTAAGGCACAGCTAGGTTACTCATTTGCACAAATTACTGTAGCACATAGGTGTCAGTCCCCAATTTTAATTTGTTTTCCTTTCCATATCTATAAGATAGCCCTAATGAATAATACTTTGCAGTTAATTACCTAGATTTCTCTCATTTATATATGTCATAAGCTGTGTCTACATTCCACAGCATTTTTGAAAAAACCTTTGTCAAAAAAATTTATTTTGAAATATATTCGGAATAATTATTCCGAAATAACTTTTTTCAAAAATTCTATTTGAGGAGAACGGTCCAGGGACTGCTTCTTGTCCCAAAATACCATGTTTTGTTTTGTTTTTTCAAAAGTGAAAGTCTACACTAGACTTTCTTTTTTGGAAAAAAAAAAAAAGGCAATGGAAGAGATAGGCAGGCTTTATCAAAAAAAAAAAGCCTTTGCCACATCCAGCAATGGCTTTTTTTGGAAAAAGCTATCTCAAAAAAGACTTTTTATTTCAAAATAAATATTGGGTTTAGCTTTTTCACTAATGCTAAATCTGGTTTAGTATTAAAAAAAAAAGGGGGGGGGTTTCAAGATGGCTTTAAAAAAAAAAAAGCCATCGCTGGACTCAGCAAAGGCTTTTTTTTCAAAAAGCCCGCCTATTTCTTCCATTGTCTTTCTTTTTTTCAAAAAAGAAAGTCTGATATAGATTTTTTTTCCCCCAAAAGTGAAAAAAAGCCATGGTATTTTGGGGCAAGAAGCCAGTCCCCAGACTGTTCTCCTGAAATAGCATTTTTGACAAAAAGTTTTTTTGAGATAAGTATTCTGAATATATTTCAAAATATTTTTTTTCAAAAAAAGTTTTTTTTTTGAAAATGCTGTGCAGTGCATACATAGACACAGTGCTTGATAAAGTTGGGTAAGCCTGAGTAGGTCTTTTTGAAATCTAGCATAACCATGTATATATGGATCTGATCCTTTATCAGTAAAGTAAAAAAGAATGTTTATATTGACTTCCAAAAAAGCAAGAACAGTGCCATAAATTGGATGGATGGAAGGATGGGTGGATGGACGGACGGACGGATGGATATAAAATTTTACTTCATTGGTTTAGTGGAAAATCGATGGATCTAACACATGTTCTTGGATCTTCTTCAAAAATTATGTATAGCACAAAAGATGTTCCATCAGTTACAGAATGCAGCTGGGATCTGACAGACCCATTTCCAATTCTCTGTTATGCTAATATGTGTGAGTTTGGGCAAGTTATTTGGCTGCTTTGAATCTCAGTTTCCCATCTGTAAAATGGTGATGGTAGCATGGGTTTTGTGAGACTAAACACATTAAAGATTCAAAGATACTCTGATATGGTTTTAGGGGCCATAATAAAATACCTAAAATAGACATTGAATGAGTCATACAAACTATGTGAGGCTTAATTATTCTGTTCTAAGTTGTAATTAGAACCAAGGTACCTAGGTAAAACCTTTTCTTTAGTTATTTTCCCTTAAAAATTGACACAGTCAAATTCTTCTCTGTATTAGCACTTACTCTTGCTGAACTGCTGCAACTATTAATGTTTCAAACACATTAAATATTTTATCATTTAGTTATATTAGGTTTAGACACTGTCCAAAGCTGGGGAGTAGCCACAGTTGGTCATGGGTGGACCAGGGACCACCTACTTGGAGATGTGGCCCTCCCACTGCAGCTCCTGGCAGTGCCGTGAACTTCACTGCCATGCTGTGGGGCACCCAGCAGCTGGTAGCCACAGCTGCAAGTACAGCAAACCCACCACCGTAGGTACTTTTCTTCCACTGGCAGCAATGCCCACTGAGTGCTATTTGTTCCCAAAGCCATGGTGGTGAATTTCTCACTGCTGCAGGTGCTGCAGTGGGCAGGCCTAATCTCACTGCCTCTTCCACTCCCTCCTCCTTCCACATTCCCACTTTCAAAGTAATAACTGGAACGTCTCAGGCAGCTTCCAGTCACATGACTAGAACCTGACCTTTACCGGGTGCACCTTGGAGACTCAGGGACCTGACCAGAAAACGCACATTTCATACAAAGCAACAGCAGATCCAGAAATCAAAAAGATTTTTGTTTCATTTTGGAGCTGACTTGCTATGTCACCCCTTGTCACACTATTCTATTTCATGCAAACTACCAAACTACAATGATGAGCTCCACAAATATTTGCTCATCTATAGGTCTTTCTTTGTTTATGACTTGCAAAGGTATTTTAATCATGAGCAGCATTTTTACTCTGTGTATATGTTCGCATGTGCATGCACACGTGTGTGTCTGTACACTAGCTGTAACCCATCAAAACTAATGGGGGAAATCAAGAGGGAATTTATGAAATATTTATTTTAATTGATTAGTAGCTCTTTAACTACATTTTTTTGCAAAGGTTCTATGGTCAGCTAAAACTCTTCCTTGGTAGTTCATATCCTTCACGTAAACTTTCAGATTTTTATGGTTTGTTCCCTGAGTGAGCACCACATACAATTGTCTGAAGACTCAGCATGAAATATTGGAAACAGCTGAAAGCATAGCTGAGAGCTTTATAATTTTAGAAGTTCCAATGGGGCAGCTGTGCCACAAGAGTGAACCATCCCTTGGTTTCACTGGCTGTTACTGTCCAGTTTTTAAATCCTCAGCCATTATTGCCTTTATGACTTACAATGAGGTATGCCACTACATAAGGTGTATATCTGTGCCATGCCAAGACTCCTAGGCCATTGTGATGTCGGAGGTGACTCAACCAATTGCTCCCAAGGGAGCTTCTTTGGGAGCAATTGGTTGAGTCATCTCTGACATCACAATGGCCTGTCACATGGCACACTTCATGTCATGCACACATGTACATATTAAATTAGTTGTGTGTGTGTGTGTGTACATATACACTATATATGCTGGCTGTGAGACATTTTAAAAAGTAAAAACTCATTTTGAACACTTACTTTTCTGAGTGCTGAAATTTAAAACGTCAGAAAATTCAGATAGTAGGAGCTCAGCTCAGTGCTCCAAGTTAAGCAATCAAAATCACTAGATATTGGACAACTAAAAAAATTCCCCCCCCACCACCATACAAACCATCCATTTGGTGCAGTGTTGTAGCACTGTACCCTTCCGCTTATCTACCACCTACACAGGACCACAGCACGGGAACCTAGTAGTGAAATGTAACTCCAGTTCTGCAGTTGACCGTGCGGTCTGTCTTCATGCTGTCAGTTTGATTATTAAGGCCTGTGAGAGTATTGGCTGGCAGTTTTACTGTATTTACTGCAATATGAACTGGAATGTAACACTTAAGGTACAAGTCACATAGGGTATGTCCACACTGAGAATTTAATTTAAATTGATCTTCATCAATTTGAATTAAATTAAGTGCATGACTGCACTCATTTTCATCAATTTGAAATGAGGAAAACTTAGTTTGAATTGATGAATGCCAACTTCAAAGTGGTCAAACCTCGTGTCCTTTTGAAATCGTGGTCAATTTGAACTTGTTAGTTCAAATGACCCAGTGTGGCCATGTCAATTCGAACTAAACATTAGTTTGAATTTACCACATTTTGCCCTTCTTCCCAAGGTGCATGGCACCAAGAAGGGGAAGTGCTCACAAGCACAGGTGCCCCCCCTTGCTGACAACCCCTGCAGCCACTGCCACATGGCAGAGGGCAGTGGGCATGACTGAGGCTGGTGCCAGCACTGAGAGAAGGTACAGGTTGGCCATCTGGAGCCATTGAGAAGTCCTCTGTCTCCTGTTCATCTGGGGGACAGAGGACATCCTGTCCCTGTCACAGGCTAGTCACCGCATCCTGGCCATTTATGCCAAAGTAGCCAAGGCTCTCACCGCCAAGGGGCAAGCCTGGACCATGGAGCAGGTCCAGATTAAGATAAGGTCCGTTCACTAGCACTATGCCTGGGTCCAGGATGTGAGACAGCTCCAGGAGCCAGAGTGGGGACATACGTGTCTGTACTTTGAGGACATGGACCACTTCCTCAGAGAGGAACCATCTGCCCTGCCCTCCAGCATGGTGGACAGTCCCAAGGTGCCCACCATGACCTCCCTGGGGGAGGGGGAAGCTGATAACGTTTATGTTGATGCTTGCAGCCCAGCAGCAGGCCTTCATCTGCCTGCCCCCCAGAGACCAGCCCTGACCTCTTTGCCACGCTCGAAGAAGCACCCACCACCCTGGAGGCACAGGAGGAGGAGGGAGCACCTCTGGAGGAGGACCCTGGCAATGGTACATCCCAAAGTACAATGCCAGGACCTGTGGGTAAGTCTTCTCTCCTTCCCCCATGCGGGCATGGCTGTACCTGCCTATGACAGGCAGGTGCAGAGACAGGGACAGTGGACAGGCATGGTCCCGGCCACTGGAGGGACACCAAGACTGTCTGATGGGTGCACCGGAGGGGATACCTGGGGTGTTAGGGAGGCTGAGTCGAGTGGCGTGGAGGCCTGTGATTGGGTGGCCGAGGGGAACCCAAAGCGTCAATGTAGAGGTTATACCACGTGCAGCCCTGACCCCTGGCACGTGGCCTTTGGCGATGCCCAGGAGCCACATTGGACTCAGTGTTGCCCACCACTTCAGGCACCACACTCTACCCAGCCCAAACAGCACACCTGCACATACCTTGCAGACCCCGTTTTCACAGGACAGGGAGAGGGAGGTGTGGGGATGGTCAGGGGCCTGGTCCTTGCTGCCCTTAGGCTGCACAGAGTGTCAGCAACATAGCCCCTTGGGAATAATTGCGTTTTCTCCCCCTTCCTCCACCAGCTTGTGCTGCGGACCCACACTGTGCTGCAGCAAGCCCACCACCCACCTCCCAGCAGAGGAGGAGGGCATGCTTTACCCATGATGACCTCCTCCAGGAACTGATACATCTGGGCTGGGGGCTGAGGAGAGCATATGGGCCTGATGGGGGCAGGTGGTGGCCAGCAAGGCATCTGCCCTGTGCTCCTTGAGAGGGCTGTGGAGTTAGAGTAGCACCACACCCTCGCTCAGGAGCACCAGAGACAGGCCATCGCAGCGGCCATCCAGGGCACTGAGCCTGCCCCAGGTCACCTTTTGAACCACTTTGCCAGCCCTGTTGACCTCTAATCCGTTTGACAGGACCCCCACATTCCTTGAGCACAATGTCCCCACACCTGGGATGGGCATGGCAAGGGCAATGGGGAATGCCCCCACAGCATCAGGATTGCCCCACCTTCCTGAACTCCAATTTCACCCATCCCTCCAGATCCCCCCCAAGTCACCTGTTCTGTCCAATTCCCTTTGAAATAAAGATTTCTAAACAATTATTTCATGTCATTTTGTTTTTTTGCTTTGGGGATGGGGGTGTTGGGGGTGCGGGTATGTGAGGGAGGCATGTGCGGGGTGGGGCTGGTAAGGACGCCTGGTGGCAGGGCTGGGTCCTCAGGGCTCCTTTGGAGGAACATGTCCTTGAGTGCCTCCCGGATGCTGTGGGCTGTTCACAGCGCCTGCTCTGCCTGCTGCCTGGCTGCTGGTTGCTGGAATCGTGCAGCGAGTTGTTCAGCCTCCTAGATGGTGGGGAATCTGTCGCCCCGCATTTCACAGAGATTATGCAGGGCAACACAGGCACTGATGACCTCTGGGATCATCTCCTCCACAAGGTGGAGGCACGTTAAAAGGCAACACCATCTGGCTCTGAGCTTCCCAAAGGCATGCTACACCACCTGGCGACACCTGTTCAGTTTCCTGTTAAAAATCTCCCTGCTTGGATCTAGGTGGCCTGTGTTATGGCTTCATGAGCCATGGGAGGAGAGGGTAGGCAGCATCCCCTACCAGAAGGAGAGGCACCTGGATCTCCCAGACAGTCATGGCATGTGGCAGGAGGAAGGTGCCCACCTACATTCACCTGTAGAGGTTGGAATTTCTCAGCTCACAGGCATCGTGCACCCTCCCCAGCCAGCCAACGTAGATGTTTGTGAAGAGGCCCCAGTGATCGACCAGGGCCTGTAGGAACACAAAGCAGTAGCCCTTGCAGTTCCGGTACTCTGTGGCTCAGTGCGGTGGGGCTCAGATGAGGATATGAGTCATACTGAGGATGCCCACACAGTTGGGGAATCTGAGGTCAGGGAGTCCATACAGGGTCTTTTGCAGGTTCCCAGGTGCCCCCCCAGTCGCCCTCCCAATCCTAAACTGGTGTTCCACTCACCAGTAGGTGTCCAGGGTGGCCCTCTTCCACAGGGCGATGGCCACTCTCTTGTCCATGGGTAGGGCAGGCCTGAGACAAGTGTCCAAGTGCTGCAACTAGGGGATGAGCTCATGGACCAGCTCTAGGAATGCTCGCTTTCTCATCTGGAAGTTCTACTTCCACTGGGTCGTCATCCCAGGTGGTCAGGATGATGTAGTGCCATCAGTCGCCACTGGTTTCATGTGCCCAGAAGTAACGGGGCACAGTGGGAAGCAGAGTGGCTGCAGCAGCAGGCAGAGCCAGCATGGTGGTGGTGCTGCTGCCTGCTTCTGTGCTGCCAGGTTCCAATAACACCATGCTCTAGGCAACCAGAGCACTGGTCAGGGTTGTGCGGGTGCTGGGCATCTCAGCAGCAAGCTGCAGGAGCTGGGCTTGTTTTATGACCTGCTCACTCTGCCTTTTGGCAGCCACAGTGGGCAGGGGGGCTGAGGCAACTTCCTGCTAATATAGGATTGGCTATGGCATTGGCCCTTTTCGGGAGCCATCTTGCCACACTTCCCATGTGGCCCAAATCCAATTCAAACTAGCAAGCCCTGTCCATGGACATGCTAGTTCAAACTGAATTTTCTAGTGTGGGCATGTTAATTTGAATTGACTGAATTCAAATGAATCATTATTGGGTTGAATTCATTAATTCAAATTCAGTCAATTTGAATTAACATTCTAAGTGTAGACATAGCCATAGATATAAACACTTGAGCTCATCCAAAGTCTATTAATCATGCCAGTGGACTTCTTTCCTTTAACTTCAATGGGCTTTGGAAAAAGGGCACTGAGGGCATCTGGAGACAAGTTTATTGGAACTAAAGTCTTAAAGTTAAAAGCCAGAAAGGAGCACCAGGTTATCTAGGCTGACTTGTATAAGAGTCTAGTAACACCATCCACATCTTCTAAATTTACTTTAAAATGATAGATTATTACCTGACAGTCAAGCCATAATTAAATACAATTGCTTTGCCTATTTGTTATAATTTTTGTAGTTACTTCCCATGGCATCCACTTAAAAGGAACTCACTGTTTGTTTTTGTATGCAAGAGAAATGAGTGCCTAAAAACTATGTTTACATTTATTGTTGCCGGCAAAGGTATTGCTTTTGTGTTGTCTCAGTGCGAGGCATGATAAAGCCAACTTCAGTTCTTGAAAGATAAGAGCAGCTCAGTCCTAAATCCTTCTTAAAGCTAACTTTAAGTCAGAGAAAATAGGAGGGTGGACTAGACTGTGATTCCTACAGGCAAAGCAAACACATGGAGTAAGCAAAGCCTTAGGACTGTAATTCCAATCAGATGGTTTTAATGAGATAAACCAAATAGATATGATCAAAACTGTTTGGGTTTTTGGTACTAAAAACTAGAAAGGAGTTAGGAACATCCTATTTAAACATTTAGCATGACAATAGAGAAAACTAATACGTGTAGAGGTAGCACTATACCTGGGATTCCGGATATGCAACACTGCTTTGCACTTCTTATTACAACATTGAACAAAATGGTAGTATAGCTAATCTTGAAAAATGCAACCCTCAATAATAGCATGTTGCTAAGGGTTCAGCATGCTTTGTGATATGACAGCTTTCTTTTCTGAGCCATGGATGTGGCAATTTTGATCTGTGAAGAAATGCAGACATCTCATACAGAGGGTACAGGCATCTATTTCACTGACAAGCACAACAGGATGTGCAGTCAGCAATACTAAAGTAAATGCTTTCTTAGAGAGAGAATTTTATATTGAGAGGAAATCTTCTTTGACGGCCAACCTATGACCTTTGCTGTGCACTTACTCACCATAGAGGGGCTGGGAAGATCCCTTGACTCTCCTGGGCTTGCTATCTATGTTTCAGGTAATAGCCTAAGGAAAAGAACAGCATTCCTTCTTTCTGCACCTGAAGGGGTGCCAGAGGATGAGCAGAGTCTAGGTTCCATTTCCCAGTCAGATACCAAAGGGGAAATAAGCTATATCAGGAAAAGGTAAGGGGAGAGAAAGGTTCCACATTTGACTGAAGTACAGTCCCTGCTTTGCTCCTTTGAACAGCGCAAACATTTGTTGCCCCCTTTTATGGGCAGAATGTGAAGTACCAATCCAGTAATAAAGTAATTTTCTATTTAAAGCTGTTGTTTGTAAAGTACTTATATCAAATGATGATGGCTAGTTTTTCAGTTCACCTTTCTTTTGCATTGTGATGTCTGTGCACTTAAAAACAGGGAGGGTGGAAATCAGAAGTCAATATAGTTTTAGAAATATACTTTCTGCCTTTCTTAAACCATCGAAGGCTAGATGTTCCATAGCTCCCAATATCCGAAAGTTTAGATGTGTGGATGTTAAAATTATCTGCATACAGCTGCCTTTGAGTGCTGGTGCCAAAGGGATAACAAGAAACTAAGTTATGCACAGATGATGGCCCGAAGTGCCACTGTGAATCTTTGTAGACTTGTCATCTCATCTCTGAATTTTACTATCTGTGTTCCCTTTCTTGGCTTCAGATGCCCTAAATGTTTCACCCCCCCACCTCTACCTCAGAAAGGAGGGGTAGATAATCTGACTTTAATTCTGAATTCTAATTCATAGTTTGTGTCTTTTCTTTTTAAACTGTCCTGAAGGTGACCGACATAATGCAGACAATATTTTTTTTCTCTTTCTGTACTATCTTACTGGGGAAGGAGGGAAAGTTTTAGGTTTTTTTTATGGTTTGTTTTATGGTGTGTCCGCCCCCCCCCCCCGAATGTATGCATCCACATTTTGCTACTTTTTTTTCGCCCTTAGGCAAGCTCTATTGGGTTTATGATAAGTACATATTGTGGGACCCTTTATAGCTTGCACACTTCTTAGTTCAGTAATAAAACGTTTGGCTGATTTTTTTTCCTTTGAAACATAGTCTATCTTCCCTCCAGTGATTTGCATTTCTGCCTGAAAAGAGCCACAACGGTATTTTTCCTCCTGGCAAATTAAGGAACAATGGGTACCATTCATTACTTTAACCTTGTGTATATGACTCTAAAAACTGTAGCATGAATTTATCTTCAACTTTCTCGGTTCAAGTGCCTTTGGGATTAACATTGTATGTTAAAAATGAAACCTTGCCCCCCTGCAATACTTTAAAATAAAGAAAAGATTTGCAAAGAAGACCTAGAAGAAGATGAACTTTATAGAGTGAACTGTATTAAACCTTACTCCAAATTATCTAGTGCACAGCATTTAAAAAAAAAATCAATAAAAATTGAAAGAAATAATATGCTACCTACTCTGGCTGGAAGGCGATTATAAAACACCTAACATTATGGTTTAGTTCTAGAGATGACTCTTTATATGTTTAATTATAATAATCATTATTTTTGCCCAAGGGTTATTTTAGTTATTCTGATAAGTTATTAGCATCCTCTTGACATAAGTTCTTTCTTGTTTGTATATATAAATTAAATGGACAAAATTCAAGATCTAAATGAAAACCTGGTTTCATATATTACTCAAAACCTAGCATTAGTATGAACAGGCTGGCAGTGCACTAACCCTGTACTGGTTATTTCTATCGGGAGTAATATGTGTGAAAAGTAAGACAGCTGGGCTTATATGTAAGTGTTAAAATGTTCGGTCATGCCCCTTAACCATAGGATCCATTTGTAAATGGCATACGAAACTTAAACCCACAGGCTGCAGATATGTGGAAGAGAGATACCATCAATCACAGTAAAACTGTTGACTTGTCAATAGGGCAAGCAAACTTCAGTGAGTGACTCTTTTTGAGAAAGATTAACTCATGTCAACTGCCAAGATGATAGATAGGGAGGCGGTCAGAGACTGAGGTAGCTAAGGACCAGGGCGCTGTCCTTACACTGTTACCTTTGAAAATGTCCCAGACTCCTCATCTATGCTGGTTGATGAGTCTATTTCTTTCATACTTAGGAAGACTTCCCTCAAAAGATGGATAACTCTATTTATTCATTGTCCTTCAAAACCCTCCTTAAAATTCTACTTTTCTATGATGCTATTAAAAAAAGAAAGTTGCAAGATACCAATGAGAGAGTTGTAGGTGAGGTGACCTTCTTCATGGAGTGCCATAGTATATGCCATTAGGTTAAAAAAAAAAAAAAGCCTAGGGAAATCTGCATTTATCATACAGCCAAAGGACTTTCTCCAGTGTAATGAAAAAGGATCCAAGAAGCCAATGTTCTGGCACTTCGGCCATAGAGTACACTTAATACAGAATTGAGTTGCTGTAAACTGTATTGTCACGTGTTTTAATTTAGGACCATAAACCTCCACAAGTTTGAAAGAAAGAAAACCCAAATTCTGCTTTCATTTACATTAGCATGAGTCCATAGAATTCAAAGGAATTGGGGCAGGATCCCTGAAGGTCTTTGGTAAGGGAGTGTGTGTGAAAGAGAGAGTAAAATATGGATAGGCTTGCTAGCATACCTGTGTGCACTACTTTATAGGGAAATAAATGAGTTTGACATTTAAAAAAAGATACAATTCTTCCTTCAGCTTTGTTTAGTATAATATCACAGTGATTCTCTACTCTTCTACTCTAACTGGTTACATTGTTTTTTCATATTTTATTTTATATGTTGGTGTGGTGAGTGGGGTGTGCTAAGTTACCATGAGTCCTGTGCTTCAGGTCTTGGCAGCCAGCTGAGGCATGGATTTCCCACCTCCAAAATCCCAGAAGTATAGTTTCCCTGATCCCTTCTGCTCTGGGGCTGGCCTTTCCAGCTCATAGGCTGCTGAGCCTGGGCCCTGAAGCCTGTCTGGGCACGTTTACGCTGACTACCTGTACCTCCCAGGAGCTGGTAGCAACATCTACTGATAAGCTTTGTCCAGCTTGGCTCTCCTCTGCTCTTCTCAGCTTTGTTCTCCTAGAAACACACCCTATACTCCTACCTCCACCTCCAAATGCCACACCCCAAACCTTTCCTGCCTGACTATGATGGGGGCTTTGCATCTACTGTGGTTAATTACCCTAACTGGGCTCTGGTGCTTTAATTAACCTAGAGTAGCCCTGCCCTTGTTACCCAAGAATCAGGGCTTTGCTGAGCCTGGGGCTGATATATCTACCCTTGAGAACTCTCATGTAGCCATTAGGCTTGACTCCATCACAGCTGGATATTGATATTTTATTTAAATTAGGAATAAATGCAAACACCAGGAAACTGGTACATCTCTACCATATTTAGCGTATGTGCATTGTGTTATGAACAGGGTAGGAACTCTTCCTGTTCCATTTATTCCCTATCGGCTGATCCTATAATACAATGTATAAAATTGGAAGATGAAAATACTTCTGTAAACAACCAAACATATAATTTGTTGTGTAAAGATAAATCCCATGCACACCCTATACCAGAAATAAGCTTTTTACAATATTAAACTGAAAAAATCTAGAGAAATGTTATAAAACCAATTAATAATTCCAAATATGGGTCATTCAAAATATTTATAACTCTTAGAAAATGATCAGATATAATACTTTCATTTAAAACTCAGTCTTGGCCTCTTTAGTGAGTGTGTGTGCATTTGAGGTGGAAATACTTCTATTTTTACATACATTTCTCTGGGGATAGTCCTTGGGATATGTTACTAACTGCCAGGATCTGATTTAGACATGGATAGGGACCTCTTTAAGGAAGTAAATACTACTGTGAACTATGTGAATATAGAAGATTCTAATTTCCCTTCTATAGAATGAAGGGCATATACCTGTAGTAATAAAAAGGCCCAGATTCTCCTGGATGTGATAGTTGATGAATTCCTTCTCCAAAATTGCAGAACCAATGAGAGGGGATACCATCTTAGATTTAGTACTGGTGAGTAGTGAGACCCTCATAAAGGATCTGACTGAGTGGGCAACTTAGGTTTGAGTAACCACGAGCTAATTCATTTCAAACTATTTGGAAGGATAAACTAAGGTGACTAGGGTCTTTAACTGTAAACTGGGTAACTTTAGAAAAATAAAGGAATTAGCTGGGGAAGTGGACTGGACTGAAGAGCTTGTGAATGTAAAGGTAGAAGAGGGTTGGAATCGCTCCATGTAAAAGTTGCTGGAATTATCTGAAACCTACATTCTGAGGAAGGGGAAAAAATCATAGGCAAGAGCTGTAGGACAAGCTGGATGAGAAAGCATCTCGGACAAGTGATTAGGAGGAAGCACAGAGCCTATAAGGAGTGGATGATGGGAGGGATCAGTAAAGAAAGCTACCTCATGGAAGTCATAACCTGTAGAGATCAAATGAGAAAGGTGAGAAGTCAAGCAGAGCTGGACCTTGTGAAGGTAATTAAAACCAAGAGTAAAAAATTCTTTCATGATATAAATAGGAAGAAAACAAACAAAGACAAAGTGGGACTGTTAAACACTGAGAATGGGTTGGAGGTCAGGGATAATCTAGGCATGGCTGAATATCTAAGTAAATACTTTGCCTCTGTTTTTAATAAAGGTGATGATGAGCTTGGGGATAGAGTTAGAGTAGCTAATGGGAATAAGGACATGAAAGTGGAAATTATGATACCTGGGGTAGAAGCCAAATTCGAGCTGCTTGATGGGGCTAAATCAGAAGTGAGGAAGCATATAATCTCCTTCCAAGGATATTAAAGGAACTGGCAAATGAAATTGTCAGCCCATTAGCAAGGATTTTTAATGAAGCTGTGAATTCAGCGGTTGTAGCATGTAACTGTAGAATTGCTAATATAGTTCCCATTTTCAAGAAAGGGATAAAAGTGATCTGGGTAAATACAGACCAGTTCGTTTGACCTTGGTAAAAGGCAAGGTCTTAGAGAAAATTTTGAAGGAGAAAATAATTAAGGATATTGATGATAATGGTAACTGAGATAAAATACAACATGGCTTTACATAAGGTTGATTGTACCAGACCAACCTGCTCTTTTTTGAGAGGATAACAGATTTTTCAGATAAAGAGAATGCAGTGTACTTAATTTACTTAGATTTCGACAAGGCATTTGATATAGTTCTACATAGGGAATTATTAGTTAAGTTACAGAAGATGAGGATAAATATGAATTTAGTAAGGACGACAAGGAACTGGTTTAAGGAGAGGTTACAGTGGGTCATGCTGAAGGGTGAACTGTCAAGCTGGATGGAGATTACTAGTGGAGTCTGTCAGTGATCCTTCTTGGGACCAATTTTATTTAATCTTTTTCTTACTGACCTTCACACAAAAAGTGGGAATGTACTAATTAAATTTGCAGATGACACCATGTTGGGAGGTATTTCTAATACAGAGAAGGATAGGGATATCATGCTGAAAGACCTGGATAACCTTGTGAACTGGAAAACAAACAAACAAGGCATCCTCTGGCACTTAAAGACTAACAAATTTATTTTTGAATGAGCTTTCTTGGGAGAAAATCCCACTTCCTCAGATGGTTTGAAGATGGGGGAACTTACAGAATGCTAAGAGTATCAGGAGTTAGGAACTAGGATACACAGCTAGTTCAAACTAGAAAGTCTCAGGTTAGTTCGGACTAACCACTGACTTTTTAGATCAGAAAAATAAAAATAAATAAATAAATTGGCTACAGCCTACAAGTCACTGAGTAACAACTCCTCAGTTTATGACACTTTTCACATTGAGAGCAGCACATTTCTCTCTCCCATGCACAATTTGCGCATCATTTACACCTGTGAAAACCAGGTGTGCAATATACCATTCTTATCTGGTAATAATTGTATACTGGTTTTTCATGGATGTAAATGGTGACACAAGATGAATGTATACAATTTCTTGGGGGGAAAATTAAAGAGAAAGTAGTTAAGGATATTGATGCTAATGATAATTGGGATACAATACAACATTGTTTTACAAAAAGTAAATTGCACTATGCCAACTTGATCTCCTTTTTGGAGCTAAGACTTTTTAGAAAAATGGAATGCAATGGATCTAATATATTTAGATTTTAATAAAGTATTTGATCCAATATCATATAGAGAATTATTAGTTAAATAGGAAAAGATGGGAATTTATATATAAATAGGAAGATGCATAAGGAGCTGGTTAAGGGAGACTACAACACAGCATTTTGAAAGGTGAATTGTCAAGCTAGAGGAAGGATGCTAGTGGAATTCCCCATGTTTTGGTCTTGGGATCAATATTATTTAATCTTCTTACTGACCTTGGCATAAAAAAAAAAAAAAAAAAAAAGAGAATGTGCTAATAAAGAAGTGGGAATGTGTTAATCTGCAGATGACACAAAGTTTGAAGGTGTTGCCAATGCAGAGAAGTATTGGAGTATCATACAGAAAGATCCAGATGACCTTGTAAACTGGAGTAATTGGAATAGAATGAGATTCAATAGGGGAAAATGCAAGATCATGCAGTTAAGGACTAATAGCAAGAATTTTTGCTAAAAGCTGGGGATGCATTGGTTGGCAGTGACAGAGAAAATGAAAGACCTGGGCATACTGATTGATCTGTAGCCAATTTCTGTTATTCTTTAGGAATTTGGGATAGCCAATATAGATCAATTTGGAGGACAGGTGTTCTTAGCCCAGATTGACTACAGATATGTTAATTAAATTGGACTTCCTCCCTGAAAACAAGCAGTCAAGGAGTACTCAGATTGAGATTTGATAACAATTCTTTATTGCTAATTGCATACAGCAGATGATGGATAAGAATATAAATGAGTACTATGGTAAAGAGATGCATCAATACATTCTTATAATAACTATAAACAGTATTGCTGCTAAGATTTCCTATCTTTAAGATACAATTGTAAGAGTTATACTCACACTGGGTATGTCTACACAGCACTTTTATTTCAAAATAACACTGGTTATTTCAAAATAAAAGATATTTGGTCCACATGACGTTTTCTTATTTCGAAAGGACAGATCCCGTCCTTTGGAATAAGAACTGCTGTTTTGAAACAGGTTAAATCCCGATTGTTTTGAAACGGCTGTTATTTCGAAATGGTTATTTCAAAATAAGGCCGTTTTGGACGTGTTGTTTCTAAACAACACCATTGTTTCAAAACAACCGTTTTGAAACAACGGCTGTGTTCACACAGCCTGCTTATTTTGAAACAACAGAGGTATATATTTTCCTGTTTATCTGCAGAACATGATCAAAAACCCAACTTGCCAAATTCTGCACGGCCTACGCTCATCTCTTACCTAGTTAGCCTTCTCCTATTGAATAGACAGATGCAAGCCTTAGTTTACAAAGCTTGCAGGTCTTATCCTATTGCATAGCAAACTTACAGATCTCTGCAAACTGAGTCAGACCCTTTGCAAAAATCTGCAGGATACATGCGTTTCAGCTTATGGAAAGAACTAGTATCAAGCTCCTTGCCTATAAGAAGTGAAATGCTATAAAATCATGGTTTTGTAAACTTATATAAAGAGAGAGAGATTTGTATAAAGTAGATAGGGAGTAATATATGGATGCAAGCTTAATATAGGGTATAGCCAAAGGCTGCAGATCCCAGGATAACTATGAGCCGACAATGTGATGTGGCACAGAATGGAAAACCTGCCTTATGAGAAGAGACTTAGTGATCCTGGTTTGTTTAGTTTAAGCAAAAGGAGGTTGAAGGGAGACATAATTTCCCTCTGTAAAAATATTAGAAGGATAAATACCAAGGAGGGAGAGGAATTAAGTTCAGTGCTAACATAGGTAAATGAACAAATGGATATAAATTGGCCATCAGAAAATGTAGACTTGAAATTAAATGCAGGTTTCCAACCATCAGAGGAGTGAAGTTCCAGAATAGCCTTCCAAGGGCATCTCTGGGGGCAAAAAAACCTACCTGGCTTGAAAACAGAGCTTACTAAATTTCTGGATGGGGTGGTCTGATGGTACAGCAGAGTTTGGCAATTTACCAGTCTTTGACTATGGGTGGTGGATATGCTAATAGCCTGAGATGGGATATTAGATGGGGTAGATTCTCAGTTATTAAAGAGAATTCCTTCCTGGGTGTCTGGCTAGTGAGTCTAGCCCACATGTTCAGGGTTCAACTGATTGCCAGTTTGGGGTCCAGAACGAATTTTCCCCCAAGGCAGACTGGCAAAGGATTTTTTCAAGGTTTTTTGTTTTGTTTTTGTTTTTTGTTTCGTTTTGCCTTGGATTTTCTGTCACTTAAACTCTTTAAACAGTGATTTGAAATTTTTAATAACTCAATCATAGGTTAGAGATTTATTACAGGAGTAGGTGGATGCTGTTCTCTGGCCTGCATTGTTCTTAGGGGGTCAGATTAGATGATCATATTGGTAGGGGCCTGCAGATCCACGGGTATCCTCTGCAGATCCACGATTACCCTCATCCGCAGATGTGGGTGCAGATAACCGCACACCCACTGCTGCAGATCAACTCACTGATGTGGTTTCTATGTTTACCTTCTCACAGTGCGAGCCAGGGCTGCAGCTACTGCACTTCTCTGTGTCAGCAGCACATAGGGGAATCAGAAAGCACTCCATCCAATCCTAGCTCAGCATTGACTGTTATCTGCCAGCTAATCAGAATCTCAGTTTGGGGCTTGGAGAGCCACTGCTGGCCTTTGATTGGCTGATTCCCCATGATTTCCCTGCCCATATCTTCCTTTTTTTTGTTTCCATTTCACATGCCATGCTGTCAATCAGAGATTTCATTAGTGAGCAAGGAAATCTGACTGATAGCACAGCATGCAAGCAACAAACAAGAAAAAAAAGTGGGTGGGAACCATATGGGGGATGAACCAATCAAAGGCTAAAATGCTGAGTGTGAGCCCAAGCTCGGTTGCAGATGCAGTTACAGATGCAGCTAAAACCTGGTACACGGATTTCAGATCAGATCAATGCCATCACTGAGCAGATGTGGATTGGATGTGGTTCTACATTTTTGTATCCACACAGAGCTCTACGTGTTGGTCCCTTCTGACACTGGAGTCTATGACGTAATGGATAATCAGGGTTGTTGGAAGGTGTTGGGTGTGTATATATATGTGTGTGTGTGTGTGTATATATATATAATATTTGTGTACATTTTAAGCACAGAGAGACTTTGCTCATCTGTTTTTAGAATAATAGTCAATCTATTTAATATCCCATTACAGTGATTTGAGGAAACCAGCTAAATGAATAGGCAAATATAGGAAAAATAACACTGAAATTGTAGATCTGTCCATTATAGTTCAATGATTCTTCTATATGGATCAATGTTATTTTTCTGAAGAATAGAAATGGAGTACAATGTATCATATACTGCAGATAAAACTATGACTATAGAGACCAAAGGGATAAATCTTCTGACAATAACGCCAGGTAGGATATATTTTAGAACTTAGTAAAGCGTATATCAGATCATGATTAGAATATTCAGGAGTGCTGCCAATAGGAAAACCTTAAATAAAGGACAGCAGCAGTGATTGCAATATGAATACAAATTAAAACAAAACAAACAAACAAGCAATGCAATGGTGTTGTGGAGACACATCTGGGTTATATACGTGTATGTAACTGAATAAGAATTTCAAGTCTAAACCAAGATATTCCTCCTTTATTGCTCATAAGCTAGCAACTAGATTTGGTGAAACTATTTGACGAAAACTATTTACTGGAAGAATACAGCTTTATTTTCCCTTTCACTCCATGAAGAGAGAACAATTCTTGCAGATGTCTTTGTTAATCAAAATTGTTTGAATAGCTTGTATAAACACATTTCTTTGTATGGGTGGATTATTTCTGCTATGGATGCTTTGCTTTGAATTTTTGGAATTCATTATTTGAGATCTGGATTGGGCACGTAAGTCTTATAATGCTCACTCTCTTTCATGATTGTATGATCTAAGATTTAATTATGGAGACATCCCCAGAAATTCATTGGATTTTTTTTTAAATAGATCTCATGTGAAACACTTTAAAATGTGTGACAGAATTGCACTGAGGGAATTTTAAAGTGTGTGTGTGTGTGGATTGAGGGGAAGAGAGAGACACGCGGTGCTGAACTTTTAACTTAGAGTATCTCCATTCCATTTAATTACCTGAATATGCAAATAACTGCCAGCCAACTTACAGGCTGAAAAAAAGCTCTATGTAGTTTGGCATATCTCTAACAGCAGCTGAAGCTGGTCTCTCTAATGTCTTTGTCTTTCTAATAGCCTGGATCCAATACAATTTCAACAAAATTGTATATAACTTACTCAGAGGGAAATGGTTGTCAGTGTCAGTGGTGAACTACACAAAGCTCAGGTATGTCACATTGTTTAAAGTTCACTTTGTTTACTGGAGTTGCTCAAAAGAAGTGCAAAACAGTAGTACAATACAAAATTAAAGCCTATGCATTTCCATCCACCTATTGGATATGTCTACACTGTGTGTTTAAGTTAACTTAAGTCGACTTAAACAAGGCCTTGTCTACATTGCAAGACAATAAAGTCAACTTTAGCACCAAGTAAAGTCGGCTTTATAACTCCCACTTATAAAGTTGACTTTACAGCTAAGTCAACTTTATTAAGTCGATTTAAGGCAATGTGGAGAGAGAGTTGTCTTAAGTCGACTTAATTGGCCTCCTAAACACAGAAAACATGGGGATGCAGCTGGCTAGAAGGCACAACACAGTTGGGAGCATTCCCAGCTGTGTGGACCACAGAGAAACTCCCCATGTTCCCCAACCTGATCCAGCATCTCTCCCGTTTTGAGCCCAACCAGGCATCACAGCCCAAACCTGGCATTTCCTGCATTCTCCGCCCAACCCCAGCATTTCAGCCAGACCCCAGCATCACCCCCCATCGCAGCTGGACCTCAGCATCGCAGCTGGACCTCAGCATCTCAGCCCAATCCAGCATTTCCCCGCATCTCAGCCCGACCACAGCATTTCCCCGCATCTCAGCCTGACCCCAGCATTTCCCCACATTGCAGCCCAACCTGGCATCTCCCCACATCGCAGCTTGACCCCAGCATCTCCCCGTATCACAGCCCAACCCAGCACCTCCCCACATTGCAGCCCAACCCCAGCATCTCCTCTGTTCTTAGCCCAACCCCACATCTCCCCCATTCTGAGCCTGACCCTGCCTGTCTCACTCCTCCTCTGCCCAAACCCATGTGTCTGCCCCCTTGCCCTTCTCAGCCCAGTCATCGGTGTCTCCCCATTCTCTACCCAAACCTGTGTGTCTCCCCCTTGCCTTTTTCAGCCTGACCCTGCCTGTCTCTCCCCCTCTCCCACCAAGCCTGTGTGTCTCCCCTGCTCAAAGGACCCCATGATAGTGTTGTACACCGAACAAGTAGTCCAGAGGCACTGTTTAAGACTAATACATTTGTTTACTGAATGAGCTTTCATGAGAGAAAAATCCAACTTCATTGGTTTGGTGATGTTGGGAAATAAATGCAGGGGAGTGTAAGACATAGGATCAGGTCACACTCTAACAGCAAATCAAAGCAGTTGTGAAGATTCAAACACTGGGAAACAGCACATGGAAAGAAAGAAAGAAAGATGCTGCTTTTTTTTTATTTTTTTTTTAGATTAGATTGTGTGAAAGCAGGATTAAATCCTGACTATGGATTTTTTTCCCCATTATAACAGGTGATTTGACTTCACCTTCCTCTATGTGTTGTTTCCCAGTGTTTGAGTCTAAACAAATGCTGCACCCTGTCCCTGCACTGGCATTTGCTCTGCAGCACCTTTTCCAGAGCCAGAGGAGTCTGGGCAATGCAAGGAGGGTGTGAAGTGCTGCGCTGGCACATTGCTGGGCTACATCAGGCTCTCTGGCCTCCATGGGCTCCTGTTGCCACACACAGTATGCAGGCTGGTGTGGTCACTCACTTCTGGTAGTAAAGAAGGCTGGAAGAGAGGGGCACCTCTGCTGTGGTGCACTGTGGGCCAGCTACCCACAATTCACCACTCCTAGGGCAACCTAGAAGCTGACAGTGTGGACGTGGGCAATCTCCTGGCATTTTGAGTGTGGACATGCTAAACCGGCTTAATAAGGTCTACTTTAAGCAGACTTTATTAAGCTGGCTGAACGAGCCCTGTAGTCTAGACATAGCCATTCATCTCCCACTGATGTCATGGGAAATACTTATGTGTATTATGGGCTTAATGTAACTCCATTTATTTCAGAACTTTAATTTTATTTATTTATCAGTGACAGTCTTTGTAATAAAGAATGAAAGACCTTAATTGTTACTGTTACAACTGGAGTTAGCATGGTCTATAGAGCAGGGCTTCCCACCCTTTTAAAGACAGGGACCCCTTCTCACTATCAAAAATTTTTGTGGCCCCCACCCTACTGCAGCCAGGATTCAGCACCAGCCAGGGAATGACACTACCACCACGGGGGGGCACTGTTGGAATCCAGGCCGACGGTGGTGCAATGGTGGAGGCTGCTAGCGGAATTGCATTATGGAGGGAGCCACCAATGGAATCTGGCCCCTGCTGCACTGCAGCTGTGGGGGCTGCTGGCAAAGCTCAGCCCCTGCCGTGGTGCAGCGGCATGGGGCTGTCAGCAGAATTCAGCCCCCACTGCAGAGCAGCAGTGCCAGCGGAGTCCAGCCCCAGCTCCCAGAAGGTCCGTGGACTCCTTTTAGTAACTCTGCTGCCACCCAGGGGTCCATGGACCACAGTTTGGGAACCACTGCTCTAGAAGATAGGACACTGAAGTGAGAGTCAACAGACCTGAGTTTTAGCCCTCTGCTTTCTAACATTAGGCAAGGCAGCTCATCTCTGTCCTTTTGTTTCTACCTGTTCCATTTGGTCTATAAACACTTCAGGCTCAAAATTGTCTTTTACTGTGTGTTAGCTTAGAACAATGGGATCCTTATGTTGGCTGGGGCCTTTAAATGGTACTGCAATACAAATACTAAATATCAAAATATAGTATAAATCAGCCTTGCAAAATTGCCCTAAAACTTAATACGCCAGCCATAAAATCTAAGGGTCTGTCTTTCTCCAAAGTGAGAGAAGAAAATAAATTATATTTTACTAATCCATTATAATAATACTTCAGGTAAGTGGGGTAGTATAATTTTGTGAGGCTGGCATGAAATGCTTTTTCTTTATATTATTCATCATTAGAAATGCTTTGGTAGGCTAAACAATGTTTGTATTGTAAAATTTCTTGTGGGAACGAATGCTGTAGTTAAGGTTAAGAAGGAACTTGATTCACAAACTGCTTTTTACTATTATGGGTATTAGAATCAGAAAGGAAAAAAATAGAATTAATCACTGCGTTCAGTACTAAATGTCTGGTAATGTTACTCATAGCAGTTATATGAAGCAGACCTACATCTTCCTGGAAAAAAGACATGCTATTTTTAGACTTTATGTTTGGGGAGTACAAATTACCTGTAAGTTTATTCAGTTTGTGTTAAATATTGACTTTCTATGTCCTAGTCAAATACACCATTGACAAAGAAGCAATCAAAGACAAAGACCAATCCCCCCCAGCATGATCACTCAACCTTATTCCTGAGAAAACGCATCTCAAGTGTCTCTATTACATTTCAACCCTTCAATTTCCTTGGAGAGATTTGCTCCAGCTAAGGTATGCTAAATTCTCTTCTCATGTAGAATCCATGGAACATCACAAACATTAATTACTACATTGAAACTTCATGGGTATAACTCAATGGAGAATTTGGCTCACTGAGTGCAATATCAGATGTATTTAACTCTTGATGTAATATAGATGGAAAACGCCAGTAACTGTATTCAAGATATTTATTGTTCACAATAGAATATATGAACTAGATAAAACCTTGTTGTAGATTGAGTTAAAATCTTGGAAAACAGGTATGTATGTGAATACACTCTTAGGGTAATTTCGTAAACCAGAGCAGTAGCAACATTTAAAGGAAGGCCTAATTGATCCAGATGAGAAACAATCACTATGTTGAGTGAATGGTTCCACTGGTTATTGTGACCATGGGTTGGTAGGGTGTGTGCGTATGTGACAGAGTGAAATGGGGGGGAGGGGCGTCTACAAATAAAAGTTAGGTAGACATACCTACATTATTCAGAGGTATGAAAAATCTAAGAAAAACAAGAAAGCCAAAGAATAGCTGGTGAACATGGTGTTTAACTTTGGAAAACGCTAGAGAGAGTTTTGGGGTCTATTGAATAAAGTGTCATGTTAAGTCAGTAAGAACAGACATGGCACCTTTTATTGTTGCTTCCTATTGCATTCCCTGGAGCAGGATTTTATATCATCCTTCTAAATAAACAAGATTGTATGAAGGAAAATATAGAATTACATTATGAATTTCTATCCCTAGTTAGAACATTGCCTGAGCCCCAAACTTTGACTAGCCACTTGGATTAAGAAAGAACAAGTAAGTGTGTGAATACACGAATAAAGTTGCTATTTATTTCATAGCTGTTCTTAGAATTTATTAAACTTAAACATACATACAGCCATATATTAATATAATTTACAATTTAATTGGCATATGGTTGTAAAATAAGATTAAAACATTAATAAATGCTAAAACTTATATACAGAAATAATTGTATGAATCGTAATTTAATGAGGATTAGGCACAGGAGTTTTTAGCACATGACATTTTCTTATAGAACAAGTAAAAAAAATAAAAGATTCATGCCAAAGGCTTGCTTCATACTCCAAGGATTAAATAGTGACCCGTCACACATCTAAAGAAGTCCTGAATCCCCATGTTTTTATAAAACAGCTGATTGAAATAAAGGCCTAGGGTTCTCTAAGCTGTTTGTGACACATATGCCATATGTTTTGCTAACTTGTGCAGGTTTCTCCAAACCATTCCTATAAACAAGGAACAATAAAAACAACCTCCCAAATTCCAAACAGGTTCCAATGTTGTTTCAATTTTTCAATTGCATATGACTTTTTGCACTAAAATTCTATCATAGAATCGTAGGGTTGGAAGGGCGGATGATTCTCAACAATCCCTCTGTAACATCTTGGATGCGAGCACCTGGCAGGCAGCATACCTCCTGAGAGACCTTGTCAGGGTGATAGATGGGTGCCTCCATCCCCCTCAGAAGTGAGTCCCCAATCACCACAACTCTACATTTTCTCCTAGCTGTGGTGGATGTGATCCTCCCAGCCTTGGGGGTGCATGGCCTCTCCTCTTCTACCTCCTTCAATGTCTCTAGCACCACATAACGATTCTTCACCACAACGGAGGGTGGGTTGTGAGCAGGGGTGGAGCACTGTCTGCTACCAGAGGTAAACAGCTGCCAGTTTTCTCCCCCTGCCACAGGCTCCACATCCATCTCCAGTGTTGTCGCAGTAGTCTCTGCCACCTGGATAGTGCCCTCCGTCTTGCACGTCTCCTTGTGGATGCTGTCGAGGAACTTCTCCAGGGTGTGGATACTCCTGAGCTGAGACACCTCCTCCTGTAACTTTCCCACCTGCCTCCTGAGAGATTCCACCAGCAGACACCTGTCACATCGATTCATCTCCCCAGCCTGATCATCAGTGACAGGGAACTGCAGGCCGCAGTCCCTGCAAGTCCATACCAGGACTGGCTACAGGCACAGGCAGAGGAGACAGAAGGGGCGCTGTCAGCAGTGTGGCTCCTCTTCACCATCGTGGCCTCACAAACTCTTTCCCTCTCAAACTCCCCTGTTTGCTGTCCCCTGTTCTCAAGCTCCCTCTGGTCGCTCAGCCACTGGCTTTTAAAGCCTTCTCTGCCTGGGCCAGCCCTTGCCCTTCGTTAAACACACAGGGGAAGGGTGATCACAAGGCTGATTGAGGATGGTGCTCAAAGGTGATTAGGGAACAATGGTGCAAACAGCCCCCACCCACAGTAAGAAACAACTAACAGAAGTCAGCCAAACTTTGCTCTGTCCCTTGCTGCTTCAGCTAGGGGATCACCTTCACCTCCTTCTCGGGGCTTCACAAACTCCTTCCCTCTCAAACTCCCCTGTTTGCTGTCCTCTGGTCACTCAGCCACCATTAAAAATAATAAGAAACCAAAGGAACAGTACAAGAAATGGTGTACAGATGACAAGTTTCAAAGGGCTCTAACTGGCTATGTCTACACTTGAAAAGTTAAGTCAACTCTGCTGAGTGGTGGACATAACTTTAAGTATGGACATGGGGAGCTGAAGGGACACATGACCCCCTTCTCACTGGGAGCTACGGCTTCCTGGCAGAAGGGACCTGCTGGGACCCCTGTAGGTCCCTGAGGGAAAGGAGCCACAGGTCCCATTGAGAACCAAGCGGAGGCTTTCTTTTCGCTGGGAGGCCTGCAGGTCCTGGGGAGAAGGAAGTGGAGGCTCCCTTCTTCCCAGGACCTGCAGGAGTCTGGAGAGAAGGAAGCCAGCACCACTCCCTTCTCCCCAGGACATGTGGCTCCCTTTTTGGTAGGGAGCCAGAGCTCCCAGGAAGAAGGGAGCCATCTAGGCTTCCCTGTCCAGGGAGCCCCAGAAGAGTGAGCCACTGGGGCTTCCTGGACCGGGAGCTACAGGAAACGTCAACAGAGCCCTGGAGGTGAGCTTCTGGCCAGGAAGCAAGGGATCCCCTCACCACTGCAGCCCTGGCCAGGGGACTGTGTGGAACCTCTCACTGCTGCAGCTGGGACCAGGGAGCCACCCGTGGCTCCCTTCTTCCCCGGAGCCCCAGCTTTTTGACTAGAAAAGAGCTGTGGCTCCCTTTTGCCAAGAACAAGGGAGCTGTGGCTCCCTTGTCCTCAGGGGAAGTTGGGCCTCCCTTCTTCACAGGAGCCGTGGCTTCCCTGTCCATAGAGCCCAAGTGGCTTGCTTCTCTATGGCTCTTGGGACAGGGGAGCCCTGCCAGCTGGCTTTTCCAGGGCGCCCTTGCACTCCTTTGTCAATGGGAGCCTGCTGGGACTACCTTGTCCCCAAGCCATGGCTCCCTGAACCAAAGCTCCTTTCCCCCAGCCAGTGCTACTGTGAGCCCAGGCACTATTCTCCTCACCCCTAGGTTGACTAAGTTGACCTAGTGTCCACACTAATTTAGGGCAACTTAATAAGGTCGACTTAGACCTTAAGTCGAGCTAAATACTTGGAGTTATTAATTTGACTTAATGATGCCCTTAAGTCGACAGTGAAAGCCCAGTGTGGATGGGGTTTAATTTAGGTCAACTGAAGGGTCCTTAAGTCGACCTAAATTGATAGTGTAGACATAGTCATTCTGAGGAAGCATACTCTTAAGTGGTCTTGAGGTCTATGAGATCACTTAATATACAAATGAGATCCTTATAAGAATCAAGACTATTAAAAGCCAATTTCTAGTTTTGCAGCCAGTAGTTTGTGGATACAGTAGTTCTTGGGTGCAAAAGACGGGGGGCTCAGTTTATGTCCCACAATCAATACACACAGATCTTTCTCTTGTGTGTGAAAGAGGGAGAAATAATTCAGTCTTATCGTTAGCTGCTTGCACCATTGTTCCCTGATCACCTTTGTGCACCAGCCTCAATCAGCCTTGTGATCAGCCTTCCCCTGTGTGTTTAACAAGGGGCCAGGCCTGACCTAGGCAGAGAAGGCTTTAAAAGCCAGTGGCTGAGCGACCAGAGGGAGCTTGCGAACAGGGGACAGCAAACAGGGGAGTTTGGGGAGGAGTTTGTGACACCACGATGGTGAAGAGGAGCCGCACTGCTTGCGCCAGCACCCCTTCTGTCTCTTCTACCTGTGCCTGTAGCCAGACAGACATCCTGACCATAGATATCTCTACCCAGACCCTGGTGTGGACTTGCAGGGACTGCAGCCTGCAGTTCCCTGTCTCCAACGATCAGGCTGGGGAGATGAATCGATGTGACAGGTGCCTGCTGGTGGAATCTCTCAGGAGGCAGGTGGGAGAGTTACAGGAGGAGGTGTCTCGGCTTAGGAGTATCCACACCCTGGAGAAGTTCCTCGACAGCATCCACGAGGAGAAGTGCAAGATGGAGGGCACTGACCAGGTACCAGAGACTACTGCCACAACACTGGAGCTGGATGGGGAGCCTGTGGCAGGGGGAGGACACTGGCAGCTGGTTACCTCTGGCGGTAGGCAGTGCTCCACCCCTGCCCAAAACCCACCCTCTGTTGTGGTGAAGAATCGTTATGCGGTGCTAGAGACGGTGAAGGAGGTGGAAGAGGAGAGGCCATGCACCCCCGAGGCTGGGAGGATCACAGCCACCACAGCTAGGAGGAAACGTAGAGTTGTGGTGGTTGGGGACTCACTTCTGAGGGGGACGGAGGCACCCATCTGTCGCCCTGACAAGATCTCTCGAGAGGTATGCTGCCTGCCAGGTGCCCGCATCCGAGACGTTACGGAGGGATTGTCGAGAATCATCCGCCCCTCTGACTACTACCCCATGCTTCTCATCCATGTAGGAACCAATGATACTGCGAGAGGTGATCCTCGGCAGATCAAAGGTGACTTCAGGGCTCTGGGAGCGCAGGTGAAGGAGTTTGGAGCACAGGTAGTGTTCTCCTCGATTCTTCCGGTCAAGGGTAGAGGCCTGAGCAGAGACAGATGCATCCTGGAGATGAACGTTTGGCTGCGAAGATGGTGTCATCAGGAGGGCTTTGGCTTCCTCGACCATGGGTTGCTGTTTCAGGAAGAAGGACTGCTAGGCAGAGATGGACTCCATCTTTCGAGGAAGGGGAAGAGAGTATTTGGACGCAGACTGGCTGACCTAGTGAGGAGGGCTTTAAACTAGGTCTGAAGGGGGAAGGAGACCAAAGCCCACAGGTAAGTGACTATGTGGGAGACCAGGGGGATGGGATGGAACTTGGGGGGTGCCGGGATTGTAACTACAGGGATAGAAGAGAGGATAATTGGAACATGCGGGGGGA
>ML682060.1:14565894-14617369 GCA_007922195.1 Podocnemis expansa | reverse complement strand
ACTCCGGCCAGTAGGCCGCATCGCCCTGTACTGAAGGGCCTGTGAACATTGACTCCGGCCAGTAGTCCGCATTGCCCTGTACTGAAGGGCCTTTGGACATTGACTACGGCCAGTGGGCTGCATTGCCCCAAATCAAGGGGCCGTGTTTGGGGGGTCAAACCAGGTCCCTCCCTGCGTTTGAGCGAGCGGGGGTAGCATACCCTGTGACAAGCATATATATGTATAAAACCTTATACTATGTTATTTTAGATCAACATACCCCTCACTATACACATGCATATAGCAATATTACACTAAAATATTCGATAACATGATTATGACTATGTTTACATCAGCCAAACTTAGTTTGGACTTGTTAGTCCAAACTAAGAAGGTCAAGTTTAGTTTGAACTAACCTTGCGCTTCTAAGTTTGAACTAACCACACGTTCTACTTTGAACTAACACTTTGTTTGAGCTAGCATGCACCGTTAGTTTGAACTAACCGGCATAGTTCAGACATCTTAAGTCAGAACAAAGGCATTAGTCGTGGTCCACATCAAACCTAGTTCAAACTAAAATTTGAACTAAGCCTAAATGCCAGTACTTATTAGTTTGAACTAAGCATTCCTTAGTTTGAACTAAGAAATTTCTGACTTTGAACTAGGGAAAGCCTAGTGTGACCATGGGCTAAATTAGTCCAGATTAAGTCTTCTTAATCTGGACTAATTTACCAGTGTAGACGTACCCTATGAAATAGCACCCTATGAGTGTTGATCAGGCTATCATAAACAGGTGAGATAAGAGATAATTAAGACACAAGCTCCAGCTTTCTGTACAATTACACACATGCATTGGTTATATTAATAAGAGTTTTATGCTTCATTTCTTCATTGTTCAAATTCCTTTATCTCATTTTAGGTCCTCCAGTTCTGTCTTCTGTTTGTTGCTGCTGCTGTTGTCTTCTGCTGTTCTCTTCTGATTGTCTAGACAACCATAACAAAGCCTGCCAGCTCTCTGCCTTATATAAAATTGCTGACCTTTCCTGACTGATTGCTTTCTTCTTGTCAGTCATCATCATTCTGCCTTCCATGGGATGATATCATTTTCAACCAGTCAGTTCTCTGATATGCTATTTAGTTTTTATTTGTTTACTCAGACTGAACCTTCATGCAATCTTCCTTGCTACCTAATTGACCCCTTACTTCAGGTAGTGGGGTGACCTTTATTTCACCCCAATCCACCTTTCTGCTCTTTTTCAGTTTCTTAATAGCTCCATTTTTTTTCTTGTCTAACATGACATCACAGTGAGCATTTTGGATTTGTAGTTAAAACCTTCTGTAAACTATCATTATTTACTACTTATAAAAAAACTTAAATATAAAACTAACTATTTTTATGCATGCCTAAACATTGTAATACTCTCACCACCTTTGCTATGCTAATTGGAATAGATAAATTTAATTATTTTTGTTTCTTTCCCACCCTGCTTTTGAGCTGCCTGACTAAATGCTATCTTTGGTGCTGAGCTCCTCGTATGAATTGCAGCTTCTTAAAAATCACCTGTATTAGGAATAATATGCAATAATCATAGGCGCATAGTTTTTACATTGGAAATTTGGGCAGGTATTGTTAGGGACAGTGGCATGAGACTTAAGGAGAAATGGCTGGTATTAGAGGTGAATTATGACATGGAGCATGTTTCTTCCCACTGTATCTAAGGTGTATATATGTTTTAAAAAGGCCATGATGTAAGTGTCTCTCTCTCTCTCTCATTAGAATGTGGAAATAATAAAGTTATGGGGAAGAAGTAAGATTTGATATTCCTTTGTGCACAGATTCTATAAGCGCCTCATATCAGATCTCAGTGAAGCTGACAGCACTTTTAACTTACCTATATATTTGTACTAAATATTTAGTTTGCTTCATTTGACATATGTAAGCAAAAAGTAGAAGAAAAATGTTTGCCATGGAATCTTGTCTAAATTATAACTGATAACAATTATTCATAATGGATCATATACACAGTTTCTACGAAATATATATAGTTTTTCTTTTGTGTAACTTGAAACGTGTATGCTCAGAAGGCTTTCAGCTGAACATGTGGATTGTTCTGCTAGCTAGCTGGTTCAGCTGGCCATTAGTGATAGTGGTGATTTGATCACATGTGGGGGGAAGTATTGTTTATGTGAATTGCCAACCTTTAATTCATTTAAGATGCTCACTTGCGGTGGTGGTAGACATCAAACAGGAACTCTTATTTGCACAGTTGTGCTTTGAAGCATGATATCACTGCTACCCTTAAACCCGGAACCACAAGACCTAGTGCTGGCTTAGAAAGACTCATAATATCATTGCCCAGCTGTATTTCTGTGTGTAATTAAAGGTATATGTCCTACATGATTTACAAGGGTTTGAAAGGGGTTTTTATTTAAATCATTCAAAAACTCCCTAGACTCACCTGCATCAGTTTATCATTGAGGACATGCATATAGCTCCTCGCTCAAAGGATTGACAATAAATACTTTGAAAACCAAACTTTTTTTTATTTAATACTATTTCTAATCTAATTGGTTTTTTTTAATGGAAAATCATGAAATAAGCCATTTAAGACAATACAGAACAGTCTAAACTATAATATGGAATACTATTACATATAACATTAAGTTCTGAAATTGCAATTGAATATTTACAACATAATTGAGTTCGCTTTAGCAATTGCTACAAAGTCATGAACACTTAATTGTGGCATGGCATAATAAATATACAATGTTGCACCACATAACATAAAGAAATCCTGCATACAAATCCTTAACACAATGTGATATTAAGTTTACTAAAATGTATTTCTTTAAATACATACATAGCATTACAATAATATACTTAATAATGCTACTAATATTATAACATAATTAACTTTTTAAGAAGGTTGGCCAAGCAGTTACTGAATGGATAGAATTAGAGATAATTCAAGTCCAAGCATCCAGCTTTATTTGCAGTCATGTGCGTTTCTTAGGTTAAGGAAAAATCATACTTAAGGTCAGCTCCAGTCATAATCACCGACATTCAAGCCCATCAGATCTCTGCCTTGTATATGATTTTTGACTTTTTCAGATCCTTTGTGGTTAATTGCTTTCTTAATGTTGATCAGCAGATTCTTCCCACCCATAGGTAAGATCATTTTAACCAATCAGCTGTCCAATATTCTAATTAGCTTAACCTTGCTTACCTGAAACTCAGACCTCTTCCTGTTTTGAAGATTGTTTATTTCAGACTTGGACCTTGTGCTGATCCTTCTACTCACCTATGAATTCCTCCCTTAAGGTATTGGGAGTTTCCTTTAGCTCACCTCAGCCTACATTTCTGCTATTGACTAGTTTCTTAATACCTCCATTTTTTTTTCTTTTTCCTCTATGACTGATGACATTATCAGTCACCATTTTGGATTCTAAGTAAAATTTACTCTAAACTATCATTAATTACTACTTACCAGAAGCTTTAAATTTAAAATGGTATTAATATTCATGCCTATATATCATGATATTGTCACCACTTTGTTTTTTCTGTTAAAAAAAAATTCTAATCAAAATCTCTCCCCTCCTCTTGCTTTTAAGCTGTGTAGCTAAAACAACTATCAATGGTGTTGGTCTCATTATGTCAAGGAGACCACTTTTAGAAAATTGCATTCATTCATTCCCCAGGAAAGGTCTGAAAAGATTCTGTGTCAGGAAAGCAAAATTCCTCTTTGAGCTTCTATTATTCAGGGAAAGAGTCTTCAATGTTATCTCCTTCAGGAAGTGAAAAATGAGCTCATCAGCATTTCCTGAACATCTCAGAGACTGCAGGATTTGCCTCACTCATAAACAGAACAGTCTTGCTTCTTGGCTTTCTCATTCTTTGAATGGGATGTGGAAAATTCCTGAAGATTTTTTAATGTTATTATTTTTAAAATCAACAATAAATGATGGGTTCTGTTTTTGATTGCTTGCTATGCCTTGGGCCTTTAGGGTTTAATTTTTCAAGCTGTTCTTCACAACTCTGAGAACTAGAAACTTACTTTAAAGTTAAAAAAAAACAAACCCTGATAGTCTGATGTAATAGCATGAATCCAGGAGCTCGTGATTAAAAACCCAACTTTTGTGAGACTTTTGATAAAATCACAAAGGTTGGAAACACTATACTCTGGTCTTATGTTGATAAACATTGGCTGCATTTTGAAATTTTTCAGGTGACATTTCAAAAAGGATGATAATATATTTGTGGATAGAGAACTAGGTTATTAAGTATTATACTGTGCATAATTTTTTTTAAAGTTTACTATTCAAATGATCTTCATTCTTTTCTACTCATGTGCTCTGAGTAGGTGCACAATGGCCCTGAACATTAATTCACAAATTAGAGTATTAGTTAGTTTTTGGAACTACCTTCCAGAGACAAATTCTACTCCCATCAACACCCATTCATCTTGAAGAAATGAATGAGGAACCAAATGGGCTTTGGACTGTGCCCTGAAGGTCAACAGATGTTGGTTTTATCTGACCAACAGGCTTCTTCCCTGAAACACATGAATTCAGCTCCACTGGGTATAAAGCTGGTAATTCAGTAGAAACACTTCAGTTTTCATCAAATGTCATAAGGTCACATACTAAAAATTGGGGAAATATGAAACAATTTTCACTTGTACAAAACCTGTTGACTTTATTGGAATTATTATTGCTTTTCATTGACGTTAATGAGATCAGCATCAGACCACTGACAATGAAAGCCCACATTCTGATATTCTTGTTAGTCCTTCTGTATCTCATTTGTGCATACGTGTTTCATACCTCTTTAGGTTCCTGACTCATACAGTATGTGTTATCCTGAGCTCAACCTGTGGGAGACATTGTAACTTTTTTTTTTCTTTGGTACAAGAAGCTGTGTAAGCCTATTAGTGAAACTTAATAGTATAGCCTAAAAGAAAAGTGGGGAGCAGGTAAATTTCTAAGAGATCTTAACTAAACTGTTAGCATGAGTGAAGGAGTAGGATCAGTAGTAAAATGCTGTGGTGTTTTAAATTAAAAATGTAAAGATAGGGAGGAACAGGGCAAAATCTGGCATAGGGATCCCTTTTCTCCTTCCTTTACTTGTCAATTACATAGTCATTAGGATGTCATCCCTTACCTTCTCCCTTCCTAATGTGCCTCCATGTGCATCTCATGTAGCCTTCAGAGTATAGTCCTTCTGTTCTTCCCCTAAGGACACTCTATGTATAAATCACCCCTGTATTGTAGACCCTTCCCTAGCCATCCTGGCATTCCTGTACTTTCCACCTTCACCTGGCCCCTCCCTTACCTGATTGGTGTTAAGAGTAATTACATATTAAGTATCTAACTGTATAGTTATCTTTATAATGCATAGAATGATAAGTATTGTACTTATTTTGTTTCAGTGCCATATTAGTGCAAGAATTGTATTAGATTGAAGCTTTCAGGTTTTTCTCTAGAATTCTACTGTATTAGTACTAAGATTTAATGAAGTAAATATTTGTTTTTGATGGAATCACTGAGTTAAGTGTCAGTCCTTGATCTAAGTGTTATATTCAAGTTTCAAAAGGATAGATGAGAGGATGAATAAAATTTTATAAGCCAACCACATTGAGAATTTATTCTTGATAGAAATAAAAGACCAGCTAATGGCCAAATGTAATCTTAGGTGTACCAACACTAGTCTGATAACAAAAAAGGTGAGCTCCTTACATAATAATACTTAGAATAGATGGTGGTCTTAAGGCCCCAGCTTGTACTGAATGAACTGCAGCCTATATAGCTACTGAGGTGAATAAAATTCAGAGATTTCAACACCAACAACTATGACTGTTTTAACTATAAAGGCCAAGACCATAACTGGGTTAAAAAAAAAAATCTAGATAAGTTCATGGAGGTTAGCTCTATCAATGGCTATCAACCAAGATTGGCACAGATTTTTTTTTTTTTTTTTTTTTACCAGAAGCCTGGAATGGGTGACAGGGGATTGGTCAATTGATGATTACTTGTTTTGTTGATTCCATCTGCAGCTCCCATCATTGGACACTTTTGGAAGACAGGATACTAAATTAGATGGATCACTGATCTGATCCAGCATGGCTATTCCTAATTTTCTTGTATTTCAAAGCTTTTCCACAGAAAAAGTGGAGTGGAGTGTTTATAGCCTATAAAGTCAGGTGTAAACAGCACAACTATTTTTTCTCCACTTCTTTGTTTTTGATTTGTCTTCAACCAAATATCTGTCTGGGGAAAGCTTAGACTGTATTTGTGGTGTTGTGAAGAGGGTGCCAAGTCTCTAATTAAGTGCACCATGCTATCAAACATCTTGTCCATGTCTTATAACACTATGCCATAGCGTCTGTCAGGGAAGATCTGAAGAGTGGCTTCCTACCCTGGTTTAAGAAGGATCACAATAGGTAAGGACAATGCTTTTTTGTTTTATCAGTGGATTTTCAGGGCATATGTAAGCATAACATCAGACAGAGAATTGGTAATGCATCTGTCAAATTCTCAGTGTGAAAAAGTTCTAAAGGGGTAACTGTGTTAGTCTAGCTCAGCAAAACAAGCAAGGAGTCCAGTGGCACTTAAAGACTAACAAATGTACTTATTGCATGATCTTTCATGGGAGAAAATCCTGCTTCACCAGACACTTTGATTTTCTTCCACAACATCTCATGCAATAAATAAATCAGTTAGTCTCTAAGTGCCACAGGACTCCTTCTTTGTTGCAGTGTGAAAAAGTTGTCTTTCCCAACATCCTCTAAAGCAAGTTTTGCTATAAACTCAACTGCTTCCTAAGATGTGATTTTTATTAACAAATTAAATTAAACATACAGTGCTAATCAAGCCTCCTCCATGTTTTTGGTTGTTGACAGGCCCCTGCTTTCATCCCATTATCATCTCTCTTCTATCCATGTGATCCAATAAGCCACCTATCTTAATGAGACAGCAAAGCGCACTTACCCCTTCTCAGCCTAATCAACACCTGCTGACAGAATAGGGTGTTTTATGTAAAAACTGCCAGCCTGTTAGGCTAAGCTTTTCATGACTTCAGTATGCTGCAACAATAAAGACTATCATATTTGCGTCTTATCCTATTAAACATGTATACCATACAGACTTACATGAATGAAATTTTAATTGCTACACTTCAGTGAATCAGAGCTACTTAAACAAAATGATAAGGATATGAGTTGACAGATGTGTCCACGAATGTTTAGCAATTCATGTTGACTGTCTTGCATCTTTGTGTTTTGTGACTTAAGGCCTTATTCTGGTGGGATATACATGGCATGTAAATCTGACATTTGCATAATTTGAGCATAAAAGCAGTAGAACGCAGCTTCACCATCTAAGTTATGAAGGAAAAAAAATAGTCTGCAGAATGTAATATTGCCTTATTATTACCCCAGTAAAAAAACATTATGGGGCTGGTGGAAGTAATCTGATAAAATTTCACTCATTAATCAGTACCAAATTTAGAAATATTGCATATTGTCAGATGCTCCTTGTGTTATCTGGAATCTTCAAACACTTGTTTGGAGACATCACTCAAATGCATTAACTTTCTTTGTCCAAGTTTCTAGTGACATTCTCCTATTCCAGGACATAGGCATTCGTACATTTCGAAGAAGACAGCATCTTCAACAAAATCATAGAAAATTTCCTTGCAATGGTTGGATTCCCAAATATACTGGAAGTCACTGAATGGAAACAGTGAAATAATTATTAAGGCTAGACTGAGTATTTAGTAAGAAACAGAGATGAGATACATGAAGATGATAGAAATATCACCAACATTCATATTCTTGTTCAATGAATGATACTTACAGCATGACTTTTTTCAAAGCATATTTTTTAAACATTGATCTTTTTTTTAATGGTTGAGATTCTGACACAATGTTTTTAATAGGACATACAAAAAGTGAAGCAATATAATGTGCACCCAGATTTCAGAATGTTACTAAACTACACAGGTGGAAGGTATTTGTACAAAGGCAACTTCAAGCTCAACTTTAAATAGTCTTTCGTATGTGTGCATGACTTCTAAGGCCCCCCTACCCCCCAAAACATAAGGCTCATGGTTTAGTCAGTGGAGAAGCAAAAAGGAGTTTCAATTGCATACTACTGAGTCAACAGCATTTTCTACCAAATACACTTCAGCAGACCTAAGCATAGGTATCCAGGTTATGTGATATAGTTTTCACCTGATGTTCAGAACTTTGCATACTCCATGCAAACTTCAGAAGTAAACTAAGAGAAAATGCAGAAGTTTAAGAATTAAAATAGCCATTTCTGTAATGATTAAGCAAATAATGTGAGTCATCAGCTACAACCATTTAAACTGAAAGATGTTAATATGCAAAATAACTAACTGTCACACTACCTAATTTTATCACCATTTGGAAAGAGATTCTGCAGTTGAATAATAGAGACCATATTAAAGGCTTTAAGAAGAATTGCTGTACCATAAATCTTGCAAGGATGTATGTGAAAATATTAATACAAATAAATTTCACCAGCTGTTTTCAGTTTTGCTGAATCAAAATAAATTAGTTTTAAAAGCCATCTGCCAGATGGGGTAAATGTTCACATTTCCTAAAGTGTTCATGAAATTTAGTTATAGCAAAATTACAACTGTCCATTAGAAAATTTATTTATTTATTTATGTATTCATGTGTTTGTTTGTTTGTAATGTCTATGTGAAGCTAACAGCTGTCACAATAACGTACTCAAATGCAAAATATTCCCAGTTCTTAACCAGATGATATAACAACAAAATATTAATCTTTGTCAAAATCTGTCTTAGTGAGTGCTATTATATACTAGACAGAGGCTGTATGTTCATAAATATGGGACTGCTCAGACTGGTAATTATCCAGTTAGACATAAATTAATTCAAATCAAATTGACACTAAGAACATTTATAAAGAGGGCCAATAACCTGAAACATCCTAAGTGCTGATGTCAAAGTTTGAACATGTAGAACTTTTAATTCTTCTTTAGGGATCTTTGTGCAGGTCTTATAAACAAATGCTTTATCATTCAGACAATGAGACAAGGAAACAGCTGAGGCACAGGTGCAGAAGTTAGTTATAGACAATTTTTGCATCAAGGGCCTAACAGGTTTCTTCTTGTTATCCACACAGGAAGAGAAAATTAAAGTTTTAAAGATGGTGCTATATTTTCAATCAGGTTTGGGAAGAGAAAGGTAAGATGCTGAAGGGATTCGTCTTGACATCAGAGCAAGCTACTCTTTCTTGTACCTTCTCTGTGATTTGTATTATTTATTGGAAATATAGTGGATATAGAATTAGACCTAAACAAATTCAGTCCCAGAATTTTGCAGAATAGTGAGAGACGCTTAAACAAGAACCCTCCCTCTACCACAAGAACTCATAAAACAACAAAGTGGGAGGAAAAAAACCCATGAAGCCCATGTTAATTATACTCATATGTTTTGCCCATTCCTCTGTTCATATTACGCTGTCCTTTATTCTCTGATTCCAGTTGTAGATCAGAGCAAATTTGAATTTTTCGTCTTTATCGTCTAGTCCCTGCATAATGCAAGTCTCTGACTAGTCTCCTTTCACATCCTATTTGACTGTACTGCTGAGCCAGTGATGTTAAACTCAGCGCCCTTTTCACCCTTTCTGTGCCTCCATTTATGATGTTCTTAAATCTCTTCAGCAAATTGCTATCATTGTATACATTAAATAGAATTAGTGGATCTTTTAGAGGAAAAGTATGGGGGAGGATGTGCAAAATGTATCTATAAAATATCCAAAAAACCTGCCAAATCCTACATTAACATAGTGTTAAGGTTACTTTGTGGTAAGGCTGCCCCCTTGCATAACATTTAGTTGAGCAAAAGTCAAGCTTCTGAAAACCAGGAAATTCAGACTAACGGTTTTCTATGTATGGAGAACCTTAATTCTGCCCTCTTTAAACATACCTTTATTCAGGCAATCCCACAGGTGTTGAAATGTACAAACTCTTCACCCCCTTTTCATTCATTGCTGTTAATTTGTCCCACATTATTAAAGGAAAAAAAGGGAGAAAGTGATGCCCTCACCACATTCCCACTACTCTCTTTGATCAGTGCCTCAATATTCACACACTTGCACTGGCTCTTTACCTTATAGAGTTCATGTGGCTACAGATATTGACATACACTGTCACAGTTAGCTGAATGTACTGAATGAATGCCACATGTATAAATTTAAAAACAATTTCACAACCTTTGAAAATTAATTTAGATTATAGGATTCCATCTCACTTTCATTTAACCATCATTAAACCATTAGAATCCTCTCATATTCCACCTCATGGCCACAATGCTGAGATTGTCCTTTAAATCCTTATGCTCTGCTATTGAAATAGCCTACACAATTTTCACAGATATGAGGCATGTTGCATCCTGAAAGTACATGTGTATCTCTTCCCTTTCTTCACATACATGTAAGCTAAGAAAACAAATCACCTCACATCACAGTCTCCACTCTCACACATCTTAGAGAAATCTGCAGATCTCTCACACACCTCTATAAAACAGAGCTACTTTTTTCTGCATTCATTACACCTACATCTGACACCTGTCACACTCACTTCATCTGGAGTTCATGTGCAAAATAAATGGTGAGAATGCTGTCATATACCAGCTCACTACTGATAATAACCATTGTAATGCTGCCAGCCACGGTACCCTGCTAACTGTATAACAGTTCTGGGTTGAAATGATGCATGATGGATTCTGAAGACACACATGAATCTTCTCCCTTTGTTCACACACACTGAAGGAAATAATGCATAGAAATCCTTATACCATAATCATTGTCTGAATTGTGGGGTGTCATGCCTCTTTCATCTAAGTCCCCAACTTCCTTCACTACCTCTACCATCTTTCCCGTAACCTATTCCCCGTGTTGGAGTCCCAACCCTTCTGCTTCATATCTAATCTTTCACTACAAAGTCTTCTAATTACACCCCTCCAAGTAAAATTACTACTTATGATTTACAAATTGTAACAATCTCCAGCCTCTTAGTCCAAAACATTTGTCATAGGCCTGTGTGTGGGGGAGGAGGATTAATTCCTCCTTACTCATGTTAATTGATAGGTGTAAACTCATCCTTAAATCTCAATGAGGCCTGGTTCATCCCTTCATTAGTAAATCTCTGTTTAATCGTGCCAGACAGCTAAAGCGGACCATTTGTAGGTGTGGGGTTATCATTCAACAATGTCTTGCTCAGGTGCTCCCAATTTTGGCTTATAAATACTACCCTGCTGCTGTATAAGGCTTAGCAAAGTTCAAAGCATACGCTTTAAAGCTCTGCTATATAAGATGCTAGGAATGGAAACTCCACGCCCCACCCCATATTGGTACATGCACAGTATAGAAATGTACATTTTATTTATTTATTTATTTATTTAAGTGTATGGTGGGGTCTCGTTTTGGTCCTCGAAAAATTTAATGGGTGCAAAACCACTGCGATAGATTAAGACAATTTCAACCTACAGATTGTCAGCAGTTACTTTGGTCCCTGATTCTGGTCAAAATTTCCAAAAAAAAAAAAAAAAGAATTTAAGATGGCTTTTTTTCCTCACAGAATGTATATCTTTAGTGTCCCTGGCTCAAATTACTACATGTTTTGGTCACTAAATACCATGAATCCTTCTTAGAAACACCAAATTTTAACAAAATATGAATAATCATGTCAATTTTAGAGGATTTACACAGGTCAACTTTTTAACAGGTGCCATAGTGTCATGAGTTAACTAGAGAAGCACTTCTTCACCACTATTAAAAACAAAACAAACACAAACTACTGAAAAAAAATAGCCAAATAAAATCAACTTACAGATGCCTTGCTGAGAACTTAACACTGTCCTATTTTTTGTCTTCCAGCTTCTTCCACTATTGATGTGTCATGATGAGTTTGGATAGCTCTCTGATCAGCGAAAATTTCTGCTCAGACTTTCTAATTTGCTTTGCACATTTGTGTGCCTTAAAAAAAAACAAACAAAAAAAAACTAGATATTTATAAATATGGTCATTTTTTTACATAATACTTTCTGTTGGAAAAAGTTGTTTAGGAAAATGTGAAACATTTTGTTGAAACATTGATTTTTAATGACATTTTCACAGGGGAAATGTCAATTGTATTTTCCTGTTCAATAATTCTGAAATATTATATATTGGCTTTATCATTTTGCTTTTTTTTTTTTACTTTATATTATGTGAAGCTATTAATTGCGTTATATTTTATGCATCTATAATTACCTGTATAATATTTAGTGTTTTATATTAAGAAAGTTCTATTATAGTATATTATGTTTTCTCAGTTTTCATTTCTCAGGAAATTTTTAATTTATTTATTTTTTTTTATTGAAAAGAAAAACAAATTTTGACTTATCAGATTCTGGCAGAATATAAATTCAGCGTACACTTTGCTTATCTTGTTCTGAGTAAATTACAATGCTATGTCCACAGATACATCATTACAAAATAACCCATTTCAAAATGAGTTATTTCGAAATAAGTTAATTCGAATTAAGGGAAAGCCTGCTTTTAAAATAGCTGTTGTTTCAAAATGGTTATTTTGAAACAAGGCTGTTTGGGCATGTTGTTTCGAAACAGTTGTTTTGAAACAATGGTGTTGTTTCAAAACAACGTGTCCAAGTGCCATTGTTTTGAAACAACCGTTTTGAAACAACGGATATTTTGATTAGATGCGAGGTTTAATGGTTTTGAAATAATGGCCGTTATTTCGAAACAATGGGTCCCATTGTTTCAAAATAACGGTGCATTGTGTGGACATGCCACTTCTTATTTCGAAACAACCTCTGTTGTTTCAAAATAAGAAGCCTGTGTGGACATACCCAATGTGTTCTTTTTTTTTTTTTCCTGCTGCTGCAAACTGGCTCAGAGCATTCCTTTGTGTCCTTTTTGCTCATCTGCTTTCAGATGTCATCAGCCTGTTTCAGGTCTTGCTGATTCTCCCATCTACTTTTCAAAGCTTGGTATTTAGTATCACACCAGCCATAAAGAATGGTGACAAAGGACTAGACAGTGGATCTAATTTAGTACTCTGTTTTTTTCTGAAATAATATACAGCCTACCACATAAGCCAGTGCAAGTTGAAGAACTGGCTTAGTGTGATTCCAGCTTCTTCATCTCAAAGCTATGAGACTGACTGAAACATTACAAAAAAAAAAAAAAAAAAAATCTCATGTTCACATCCACATTTCTTAGCATGAAAGACTGCCTGCTATTTCATCTGAAATGCCAGTTGCCTCTGTCCATGCATGTCCAAAGCAGAAAAAGTAGAGGTTGTCTTGGAGGAACCATTGGAATCACCTTTTATTCTGCTAAAATATTATTAACCTTGTGGTGGTGTTGTAGGGGATTCCTTATCTGGTTTTAGATTTTTATCCTCAATCCTGCTTTTATTGAGACAAAACTAGTTTGGTTTTATTGCATAAGGTGGCAAAGCAAGGAAAGGTGTAATGTTACATAACAACTTATGAGATTTCTATAAATCATACGGAGAACGCCTTTGTAATCCCATACACAAATAGCTAGAAAGCGTTCACTTATTTCACTGTTAGCATATGCATACACAAAAATTACCAGCAAATTGTCTTGTAGTACTGTCTGTTTGTGAAACTTCAACAACAAGAGTCCTGTGGCACCTTAAAGACTAACGAATTTCTTTGGGCATAATCTTCATGGGCTCCAACTCACTTCTGGTTGGAACCCATGAAAGCTCATGCCCAAAGATATTTGTTAGTCTTTAAGGTGCCACAGAACCGTTGATGTTGTTACTGCACACAGACTAACATGGTTAGCCCTCTGGAACCTGTTAAGTTATATTTGCATATAGTTAGCTTCAGATCCAAGTTCTTCCTTCACTTGTTCTAATATTAGAATATTTTCTAACAAGAGTTAACCCTTACTAATCCAAATGAAGGCTAAACCTTAGATCTATTCTTGGTATGCTGTGATGTCTTCAGGAAAGTTTCTGTGATGATAAAGGTTTCCTAACATTTTATCTATTTCAATTTTGATTTGAGTAAATTAATTAAGTCAGTCTGTTCTGATACTTTTAGTGTGAATAATGGCAGATGCATGCCATGAACATAATCTTTATGATTCTTAGGCAACATTGCAGCATTGATGAATGTCATGAACCTATATCACATAATGTTTCCTAGTCAGCCAGAAAAGAACTCTTCTTCTTATGGACCTTCGTGTCTGCAAACTTATAGGAGGGCGGAAATAAACAATATGCTTGTGCAATGATATTGCAGGTTCTTTATTTGTTTAAATAAATGAAAAAGCACTATTAAATCAGGATTTAGACACCTATGAGTGGCAGAGGGATGCCATTTAATTGTCTTAATAGGACACATTTACAAAACAAGATGCTCATATACAAATGGGCAGCAGAAGAAGTAGGGAGAATTGTACCTAGTGTGCTACACTGAAAAATGTTTCCACTCACAGGAGGAAATTCACCCCTGTGCAACTCAAATCTCATTGATCCTTCAATATTGGGACCTCTGCCACAGCATGGATTTTACATGCAAGTTGCAGTGAGGTTTGGCCAACACTTAAAAAATATGCCATAGCTACTTCTAGTAGATAAGCAGATGCAAAATCTTACCATATCAGGCCTGCCAACATGATATCCATCAGCTCCCTCTTAATAAACTCAATAGAGATATTTAGAAGGGGAAAAAGACACAAGTAAAGCACATTTAAACATATGTTATGGGCTTATTCAACTATACACTTTTATAAGCCAAATATCCTTTCCAATAGCATGACTGTGATTTACTGGAAGACACTGCCTGTCTCCTTGGAATCAATCCTTTTGAGAATAAAGCAATAACAAAAATAATAACTAGCAATTTTTATACCAGCATGGTGCTGTTGATTTTTTTTTCCTTAAGAAAAACTAGTTTATGAGCATCTACATCCTTCTGCCATTGCAAAATATTCTGTCTTCCAAAATCCCATTCTTATTCTTATCCATCCCCATTTTGTGTAGTTCCCTGGAAAGTCCTGCAAAACTCTTCCAACTACACCACAGGGAGCCAACATATTTTAGCTTATGTTACTGAATATGATTCAGGTATAGTTTCTTGGCAGGAGAACTAGTTGAAATAAGAGACAAGCTGCTGAACTCAGCAATGGAAGGAAACAGAATCAAATCACTCCACTGAGGGAGAGCTCCAGTGTTTGAAAGAAGAGGTTCTAAGGGGTCCAGTCATTAAATAAACCTCATGTTAAGAAGAAACCCTAATGAGGATGTTGAAAGCAAACATGTCACTTCACCGAGTTCTAACACAATGAAAACCAATGAATAGAATCATTCTTCATGGTCCAAGTCCTTCCTCAAGGGGAAGTCCAAACTCAAACCAACTGCAAGGTACTCATGTCTCCTGGAAGATGCTGTGCACCCACAATATTTATTGAATGCATTTTGTTTTTACAGATTTTTTCATTATCACCATTAGCTATCCTTGTTGTGAGTATGGTCAATGACAAAAACAATCATTCATTTGTTACTGAGAAATCATTTTGGACTTTTTGTGGCTGGGGATGCTTTGCTTGAGAAGCAGGAAGTGTCTTTGTTCCAAAATAGCCTGTGAAAATAGTGCTAGGCAGTTGGATGTAGAAGGTCACTTACTTGACTTGATGTAACTTTGTCATCTTTGGGAAGACACTGTAGCTAAGTCACCACTGATACTTTGCAACATGTTTTGAATTCAGTAGGAATCAAGGTTGCTCAACAGTTTGAAAAACTGGTCACTCAGTGCACACTCCAAATGACAGGAAATGAATTGCAGTATGAATGTTAACTATCATAATTTCCATTTTAATCAAATTTGCATCAAAACTTGTAGCATTTAACCTACACCAAGAGCTGGTACTTCCAAGGTTATGTTATAAATAACATTCTAAGAGGTAAATTTTTACAGTATTTATTTGAATATTATAATCCATTTTCATAATGGAAATACTCTGTTTTTTATTTGGCTTGACCCCTTGCTACCTGTGTTCCCAGTTTTGACTACTGAGGGTAGTTAGTATTTTTGATATCATTTCTAAGGTAACAATGTATCATTGTTCACATAAATACTTTATATTTGTATAAAACACAGCCTTGATGCAGATGTGCAGTTGATAATAAATAGTCCAATATGGATTTAATTTGCTTTTTGTCAATGACTCCTTTAAAAAAAAAAACCCTGAAACTGTGTTTTCCTGCAGTGATTTTTGATATATTTGAGTTGTACTTCAAGTTACATTCAATGTATAGAGAATAAATGGTGAGGAATGAAAATGAGGATTTCCAGAAATACCTATTTGGATTCAGAAAGGGAAACAGGATCACTGAATAAGTTCTATTGTGATAAGGTTTGATTGGTATTTTTTGTTGCCTATAGCTTATTCCATTCACAGTGTTCCCATCTGCATCACCAGCTTGCTTTTCTTCCCTTAGGACTGCAGGGTGTTTTAATAATAGGCCTCCAAGACCCTCACAGCAACAAGAAGTCAGATGAAATAAAGAGAAAAAAGAGCTGAAGTGATCTCTAGAGAAAGACAACATATTTTCCTATTTTCTTTTCCATTCTACAACAGATTGATGGGTTGAGCTAATAAAAGCCCATTGGCATTCCAGCAAATTCAAATATATTTTGTCTGTCAGGTAAGCTGTTATGTGTTTTAAATATTAGCATTCATAATTTAGTTGTGCTCCATTTCTTTAAGTGCACTTAATCATATGTAAGCCTAGTAATTACAATTTTCAGCCAGCTTTAGAAGGAGTCAGCAGATAGGGAATAGTATGAAAACTGGCTCGGTAGAGTTTTCTTTCCATCCTTAGTTCCTTTGACTTACTGAAAATAATATCTTTGAATGTGTAAAATATTGTTTATTTCTCAGGTGTATGTTATTAATATTCAGCAGACCTGAAAATTATGTTAATTCAGATTATGAACCCAAAAACTAACCTAAACAAATTTTGAGTTTGGCTCTGTCCTGTGGAATCTTACGTTGCCCATATATACCTAGTTCTGGAGTGGAGATGTACAGAACCCAACATGAATGTATCTTTTATCTAATACAGCCACCTCTTTGCCTGTTCCATGCTCCAACATCTTTAGAATCTATGGATCTTTTTCTTTCTTTGATCTTGATTCCTGTACCAAGACTGTGTCACGATTCAGGTTCTGTGCTTTGTGCATTGCCTGTTTTGTTATAACATGTCAATCACTGACAAGACTTACACTGCATCTGGAAGAGCTGACTCTCCTGTCAAGTTTCACAACAGCAGCTACAGAATAAAAGCATAAAAATAGAGGTAAGGGGAGAGAAATCTTTGTGACTAGTTCTAACACATGCAACAACATGAAAATGATATAACAGCAGCCCAGCTTTTCTTGTTTTCTTTATTAAAGTTGCCAATTTCTGAGAGGCATAACAAAGTTTATGAATGGATGGAGCAAAGGAATGGAGAAAAAAATTTCCAACAAACTTATGGCTACAACTAAATTAAGTTGAGAAGAACAAGGAGATCTCAATCTCTGCTTCTCTGTATTCAGCCTTTTCATGTGGTTTAAACCATGATTCCACATAGTAAATAGGTTTGGCCCAGCATAATGTTTTTGAAAGGAGACCACCAAATATGACTGAGTCAGCTATATGAGATGGCACTGGTGATTCATTAGATAAAATGTGATGTAACCTAAGCCAAGGCCCTCTAAATGATTATAGGGAATGCTTGCTGGTGGTGTCTTGTATACAGATTCCAAGAATATTCAGCTGCTGAGCAGTTTTTTTAAATTAATGAATCATCTGTGAACTGTCTTTAAAAAAATGATTTCTGTGCAGCATATTTCAACAGGTGCTTAGTGTGACCCTATTTCAGCCTATAAACTGTTGTGAGCTGTTAACTGTGACTGTCGTCAGTGATTTCCTATTAGAGAATGTTAGAACAAAATTTTTTGTCAAAAAATTCTGATTCATTGAAATCAAAACAAGACTGGGTTCAACAAACTTCCTGATTCACATAAATATTTATGGGGGGAGTGATCTGCAAATCATCAAAACATTTTGTTTCAACATTTTCAAAATGATTTTTTTCCAGGTCGTAATTACTTTTTATTTTGAAGTTTAAGCTAACTTGATTCGAGAAGAAAAAAGCTAAAGATTGAAAGCCTTAGCTAAATCTCAAGCAAAAACAAACAAGCAAAAAAATCAGTCGTGGTTTGTCAATACTTTGGGAAATTATTTTTTGTCCCAGAATGAAGTAGGAGGAAAAACGTTAGAACTACTGGAAATATTTGTGGACTAGGAAAGCTATTTCCTGCCCAGCCCTGCTTGCTCTTCATTATTTATGATGTGTGACAGCAATATGGCATTGCTTCTGATTTGTGATTGGATGCTTGAAATCAGAGAGGGAAATTAAATATTTACAGATAGACAAGCTAATACTTTTGGTGTGAGTGTCTGTACACATATGTTTGTGAGAGTATTCCAAGACATTGTTTTATTCAGAAATGTTTATGAGAGGAAAAATTCACTGATACATAGGAAACTGAATTTAAAAGATCTGTATAAATATTCTTGTGAGTATGGTTTTTATACTGAATGAGTATTTGTGAATACATTTTTTTAGCTTCACATAAGTCTCTTCTGGAGGATTTTGGTCCTTTAACATTTATGAGAATTTAGGTTTAGCATTCACCCAAAGTACAGTTTTCATGCTAAATTGCTTGTGTCCTTTCCTACATGTTAGATGGGGTAGTGTCTTGCTTGTTACACATTCTTTGATCAAGGAGGGACAGTGAGTCATTGGTTAATTCTGTTTCCCAAAGGATCAAGAGGGTGGATGGAACATATTATTTTCTTATGTATTTGAAAAGGAAACAAAGGGTTGACCTGGGAGAAAATTAGTTTTCTTCTGTAAGTGTCCTTTATTCATTTTTGCTTGGTATCTTTGACCTGATTATCCAGAGCCTTCTAGGAGATTGTGTCTGATGAGATTGCATGAGTATTCCCTTGTCATCCTGAATTTTCAAAACCTGAGTTTATATAAGGGAGTACAAGCCGGAAATACCTCAGTTCCTTGCTTTCTATCACAACGCACACAGGAGTTTCTTTTCACATGCCTGTAAAGTGCCTTTTATCTCTTAATGTAGTTGTTTATCGGTAATTATTATAAAGAGGTAAAAAGGTTGAAAAAGAAGGTGGTTGGACTGGAATGGCTTTTTATCTTATGGTAGAGCAAAGACCCTCAGTCAGTGCACTCAGCAGTTGATGCCACTGTTGGCTTCATGTCTTTGGGTCCTTGGGACCCAAACCCTAGGAAATACGTAAAAGAGGCAACTCCTTTCATAGAATCAAAGAACAGGAAGGGACCATAAGTAGTCATCAACTCCAGTCCTCTGCCCTCAAGGCAGGGCCAAGTACCATTTTAAAAAATCCCTGACCTGTGTTTATCTAAACTGCTTATAGAGTTTTCCCATGATCATGATTCCACAACCTCCCTAGGCAACTTATTCCAGTGGTTACTTGGTTAATTGCTCTGACAGTTATGATTTTTTTTCCTAATGTCCAACCTAAACCTCCTTTCTGTAATTTAAGCCCATTGCTTCTTTTCCTATCATTGGTGGCAAAGGAGAACATTTTTTTCTCCCTCCTCCTTGTAACAGCCTTTTAGGTACTTGAAAATTGTTATCATGTCCTCTCCATCTCCTCTTTTCCAGACTAAACAAATCCAGCTCTTTCAATCTTCCATCATCAGTCAAGTGTTCCAAACCTTTAAAAGGTGCTCAGAAATGGACACAATAATCCATCTGAGGCCTAATCAGTGTGGAGTAGAGTGGAAGAATTGCTTCTCTTGTCTCACTTACAATACTCCTGTTAGTATATCTGAGAATGGTGTTTGCTTTTTTTTGCAACACTGTTACACTGTTGACTCACATTTAGCAGGTGGTCCACCATAATACCCAGATCCCTTTCTGCAGAACTCCCTCCTAGGCAGTTATTGCCCATTTTGTATGTGTGTAATTGATTGCTCTTTCCTAGGTGCAGTACCTTGTATTTGTCCTATTGAATTTCATTCTATTTACCTCAGACCAGTTCACCAATTTGACCAAGTTATTTTGAATTGTGATTCTATCCTCCAAAGAACTTGCAAACCTTCTGAGCTTGGTGTCATCTATAAACTTCATAAGTTTACTTTCTATGCCATTATCTAAATCATTGATGAAAATATTGAACAGAACTGGTCTCTGAGGTACCCATTTGTTATGCCCTTCCAGAATGACTGTGAACTGGTCTCTGGGAGTGATTATGCAGCCAGTTAGTCACCAGTTTTATCACAACTCCATCTAAACTGTATTTCTCCAGTTTGTTGATGAGAAAGTGATTTGAGACCATATCAAAAGCCTTAAGAAAGTCTAGGTATACCACAACTACCAGTTCCTCTCTATTCACAAAGCTTGTTACCCGATCATAGAAATCTATTAATTTGATCTGACATGATCTGCTTTTGACAAATCCATGATGATTATCCCTTAACACCTTATTCCCTTTTAGATGTTTGCTAACTGATTCCTTAATTATTTACTCGGTTGTATTTTTTTTCTGGTAAAGAAATTAAACTGACTTGTCTATAATTCCCTGGGTTATCGTCTTTTCCTTCTTATAGATGGGCACAATCCTTGTTCTTTTCCAGTCCCTTGGGATCTCTCCTTTCTTCCAAGATTTCTCAAAGATAATTGTTAATGGCTCAGATATCTCCTGACACAGCTCCTTGAGAATTGCAAGTATCATATGTTATCTTCAATAATCAGCAGTGTTTTGAAGTTAATTCTCAAACATCAAGCCATATACTGTCGGAATAATGTCTTCATAGTTTATTTCTGGGAAATACATATTCCAAGTAAGATTTAAAATGGAGGTCTAAATGACCACATATGGCACTTTCAAAAGAACACAGTGTTTAATGTTAGTCCTAGTGTTTTGGCAAAAGTTGAAATTTGATAATTACCTTTTTCTTATCTAGAAATAATTGGGAAATTTATTTGATAAAGTGTCCTAACTTTCAGTCATCAGGTATTAGGCAACCTGCTGTGTAACACAAGAGCTCTCATCCTTAAAGATGTGTACAAATCAGTGATTGAGGCATTTTAGTGAGGAAGAAGTTTGGATCACACAGATATACCTCTTACAAACATTAATTCACATATTTGAATGTGAACAAATGGAAAACTCAGTCTAAATGATCACATTTTGCATTGGTAACCTGTAAAACTCCAGAATATTTAACAAACTAATACAAAGCCATTAAATTGCTTTTGGGAACTTGTTGGCACTCCCATTGACTTCAATGGGATTGAGATGGGACACTTACAAAAATAACAAGGAACAAGTAAAATTAATTCCAGTTAAAGAAAGAACTCTTGTATGAGGAAAGATTTTTTTTTATTCTTGTTTTGTATATCATTATGTATTAATGGCTTTATATATGTATTTTTGCATAGCTGAAATCTTTATTTGCTCTTGAACCAGAAGCAGACATATTGATAATTCATGACAATCACAACCCAAAGTTACAGACCCAAGAGGTGCAAAGAAGGATTATCTGAAAGGTCTCTATTGTTATGCATAATTGCACATAGTAAATAAAACTATTAACTTCCTAAAGATGAATGAACAAAGGGGTTCATAAGCATTCTTGTATTTTCTAATGATCTTTAGTATGTGGCAACTGCATATGATTACTGAACTGGAAACTCTGGTTCAGGAATAAATGATCCATCAACCGTCTTGAATGGCCCAGTGGTCAGGACATGAGAATGATGCTTAAGAGACCTGGCTTCTGTTTCCACCTTTGCCACCTGTTAGCTCTGTGACAATAGGCAAATTATGGGGTTAATTGTTCTCAGCCTCAGTTTCCTGATTGATAAAATGTGAAAGATGAAGCTTAACTACCTCTTAAATATGCCGTGAGTGTTAATTAGCATTAAAATTTCACCTAAAAGACTCTCAGCAAAAGTAAAGCATGTTTTCAAGATAATTTGACTTCATATCACTTCATACCCCTCTCATGTGCATCTCTGATCTGTGCCATTTAGAATATAGAAAGATGTTAACAATCTGTTAGGCATTATGAGATAGTGGCTCTTGTTACTTCATTTAAAGGGCATCTTACTCTTTCTTGGCTCTGTGATGCATGCTGGGGACAAACACCACAAGCTGGTTAAACTGCAGCATTCAAATTGATGGCCAGGAGAAGGATGCAAAGCAAGGCAGCTGTTGCTAAAATATCTGCTGTTACTGTTGGCACTTCTTCCACTGTTGCTACTCTTGTTCAATGGCCCCTAAGGTCTCAGTGACAGTGATTAGAGTTCTCCCAAGCCAGGAAGATGAAGCCAGTTTTTATAATGAGAAAACTGAAGTGCTATTGCAGAAGATGATAACTCCCTGATGCTTTGTGTAAGAGGATGAGACCTGAGACCTTGATGAAGCAAAGGTGTGTGTGTGTGTGTGTGTGTGTGTGTGTGTGTGTGTGTTTTTAATGTCAACACAATATCATGAAGAACACCAGCTTCATACATCAAAGAGAAAAACTGATTTGAAACTTTGATTGAGGCACCAGAAGAATTTTAACAACTGATTGGGTTTCATTTAAAATTTGTGCATTCTTAACAGGTAAGTGTTATTAATCCTATGGAAAGAAATGTTGGTAAGGATGACCAGATATTTCATTTTGACTGATGATTCTCTTCTTCACCCCAATAAAAGGTCCTGCTGTCTTAGTGATTTTTGTTGCAACATCCATTTTGATTTGTTCCTCTATAGCTCTGTGGTCTCAAGAAGCACAAATACCAGAAAACAATTTTTGTGTTCTGTTGCCCTGTGTCTAAAAGCAGTATCCTTTGTATAAAATTAAAAAAAAGGGGGGGGGAGGAGGTATTGATCATTAACCAGTATTCACAGTCAAAGCAATTTATTTTCTGACAGCCAAAATGCTCTGTCACGTTTGACCAAAGTGGGAATTCTATCTAGTTACACGCCTTATTGATATTACAGCAGTATCTCATAGTTCACTGAATTTCTTAAAATTCAGAGCAGAGGCTGTGAAGGTAAGATCCCCTCAGATAGTCAAGAGGACAATGTTAGAGGTTTTATTAATCAAAGTAATTAAATTTTCAAACAGATGAGTAGTCCCACTGAAACCACCTAGAGGTGCTACCCATGACTGGGGCTCCATTGTGCCAGGAACTGTACAAACACACAGCAAGAGAGTCTTGTCCCTGAAAAACTTAGCCTAATTAGACAAGACAGAAAAAGAGGAGAAGAAAGGAAATAATGTTCTATCCCCATTTTGCATTTGGGGACCTGACACATACAGAGATCAAGGCCATACAGGAAGAACTGGAGCAGAACCCAAATCTCCTGGGTCCCAGTTGAGTGCCTTACTCACCATATTAGATCTGCATGGGAATTAGAATTTTCTTTTTTATAGGAGATTCTGCAAATTTGACATTTGCTGTCATTTGAAATCACAAGAAGACCAAAAAACTTTGAAATCCCCCCCCCCCAATGAAATGTAGAAAAAAAATGTTTGGGTCAGTCAAAACATTCAATTTAGATAACATTGAAATGTTTTGTTTTTGAATTTTTAAGTTTTGTATTGCAACTTACAGGCTATGTCCAAACGCAGAGTGTTGTTTTGAAATAAGTTATTTCAAAACAAGTCATTTCAAATAAAGCCCTTATTTCAAAACGAGTTAATTTGCAATAACCAAAAATCAGTTTGAAATAAGGGAAAAGCTGGAGTCGAAATAGCGTGTCCAAACACGGGACTTGCTATTTCGCTTTAGGGGAAGGGCACTATAGGAGGTATGGCAACATGGCCCCCTCCCTGGGTCATGTCAGCAGCCATGTTGCCAGCCAATCTTATAAAAACTGGCACTGACCTCACTTCCCTGTCCACTCTGGTTAGCAGTGCACTGTGAAACGCAGACATGGACTCTGCCCGGCTGCTTAGCCAGCGTCGTGCAACAAATAGACCCACTGCCCACCTGCAGAGTGTCCTGCTGATATGGGACACTCTGCTTGCAGACCCTGATGGTGCCCAGCCTGTGCAGAGGAATTTCCACATGAGCAGGGCCAGCTTCAACCTCCTGGTTGCAGAACTTGCCCCGCCGCTGCGCCGAAGGGACACCGTCATGAGACCTGCTATCTCTGTGGAAAAAAGAGTGGCCATCGCTCTGTGGAAGATGGCCACTCTGGAATTGCACAGGTCTGTGGTGCACCTGTTCAGAATCGGGAGGTCCACCACTGGGAACATTCTGTTGGAGGTCACCAGGGCCATCAGCAAGATCCTGCTGCAATGCCTGGTCACACAAGGGGAGCTGCAGGGCACTATTGCCGGCATGGCCACACTGGGTTTTCCCAATTGTTCAGGGAGTACAGAAATCAGAAGAGGTACTACTCTCTCATCCTGCAGGCCCTTGTGGACCACTGGGGCATTTTTCAAAACTGTTACATGGGATGAGCAGGGACGGCCCATGATGCCAGGGTCCTCCATAACTCTGCCCTGTACTGGGGCATGGAGTCAGGCACCTTCTTCACCCTGCATAACATCAATGTTGGCGGAGTAGAGGTGCCCATCCTCATTGTTGCAGACATGGCCTATCTCCTCTGCCCATGGCTCATGTGGCCATACGCAGGGCCCCTTGATCCCCGCCGGCAGCTTTTCAACCACTGGCTGAGCCACTGACGCAGGTGGTCGAGCGGGCATTTGGCCACCTGAAGGCACACTGGAGATGCCGCCTTATGCGTCTCCACCTTGTGGAGACGACAATGCCACAGGTCATCAAACACGTGCGTGGCCCTGCACAACTTCTGTGAGGTGAGGGGAGAGACTGTCGCTGCTGCATGGGAAGCTGAGGCACACCTTCTTGCCGGGGACTATGAGCAATCCAGACCTGTGCCCTCAGGGGAACAGCCATCACAGAGAGCTGTGACAGTTTGGGATGCACTGATGAACACCTTTGCCATGGAGGAACTCTGAGGGCCAGGCCTGCCCTGCCCCACACCACCGTCTGCCCCTTTCTCCCACAGTCAGCCCCCACCCATACACCCACACTGTGAACTACCCCCAATAAAACCACTCACAACCAAAGATATGTGTGTAAAACTATTTATTTAACAAAACGGGTTGGGGGCAGGGAAGGGCTGGGGAGGTTTAGGGGATGGGGAAAATTGGGGGGAGTCTGGGGGGAGGGCCTGCAACTTGGAGGGGGAGACTGGGGAAGGGGGTGGGGGAGTCTGGGTGGGAGGGGAGTTCTTAGGCAGGGTCTGTGGGGGGGTCCGGGGGTGGTGGTGTTCCCCGCCCCTGCCCACAGCCGCCCCAGGTCCAGGGTCACCTCTGGGGAAGGCCAGGTGGAGGACCCCCTGCAGCAGCTGGAGGGCCCATGTGCTCCACCAGCTGGAGGACACCGCCTGCCATGTCCTCGACCGCGATGGGCAGGTGGTCACTGAGGCACTCCATGGCCTGCGCCTGATGCTCCAGTGTGGCGATCACACGGTCATCCACAGCTGCTGCCTGTTGCGGCAGGCAGAGGGCAGAGTCCTGGCACCTGGCTTGGTCTTGGTGCCATGCCTGGGTCGATGCCTCCGTCCGCTGGCCCAGGTAGTCGAGGGTCTCCAGGATCTCCCCGCACATCCAGGGGGCCTTCCTCCTCCTCCGCTGTGGTCTTGGGCTCTTGCGCGGGCTCAGTGGTGGTGCACGGCAGGTGGCTGGGTGACCTGCTGGAGGGAAGCGTAGAACACAGTTGGCCCCTGCTGCCTGCTGGCCTTGTCTGTGTGCAGCCTGTGTGCAGCACACCTCTGCCCTGACTGTCAGCAGGACTCAGGATCCTGTGGGGCATTGCCCTGGTGTAGGGCTACCAGATCCCAAAGCCTGGAAAGGAGAACAAGGAAGTACAAAAAGGAGGACATTGGAGGACACATGGGAGAAAATGTAGTAGGAATGTAATATTCTTCGGTTTTTAGGGGGCCCTGGAACACTTTGCCTTAAAAATAAGTATTCTATGGCATTCCAGGATACTTCAACCCCTATATGTACTAAGCCTGACAAAATCCTGTATTTTAAAATGCCTGCCAGACAGACAATGTGAAGATAAAAAGAACACCACGAAGGTAAAAAGGAGACCGTGCTCTCCTTTTGCCTGACATCTGGTAACTGTACCCTGGAGGCACACATGCTAGTGGTGCCCACAATGGTGACCTGGACTCACCCACGCCTTGCTCTAGGGAGTCTCCAAAGGCCACTTGCCAGTGGTGAGGCCTGCATGCTCTCCACCCTGCCCAAGATGCAGCTGCATCTTTGACACCCAGCCTCTGTTAACCAACCCCAAGCACACAGTGGCCTGTGACACTGGTGCCACATATCTCTCAGGTACCCGTGCCCATGGGAGGGCCTCTGCACCTGCCGACCCTTTGCCCTACCTGCCCCAGTGCCCAGCCCTGTACCCCCTTGCTGCCCCTTACCTGGACAGGCTCAGCCCTGCATGCTTCTGTGGGAGAGGAAGACTCACCCACAGGGGCTCCAGAGTTCTGGCATGATGTCCCTGCGTCGGGCTCAGACTCCCCAGGGGCTGGGATGGTCTCAGGCCCCTGCTCCTCTGCGCTGCTCTCCTCCTCCTGTGGGGCAGGGAACAGCTCAGAACTCCCTGGTACAGCCTCTGCTGCTGGTGGCAGTGCAGCAGGAGGCTGCCCAACATCCAGGGACACCTTGGATTCTGTGTCCACTGCCGTAGGGCCGGAGGACAAGCTTGGGTGCTGGTTGGTGTTGACAAGCCAAGCTGGCAGGCCACTGGGCTCCAGCCCCAGGAAGGCATGGAGCTCATCATAGAAAGGGCAGGTAGCAGTGCTGCCTGCCCCCTGGAGCTCCCATGCCTCCCTGGTCTGGGCATGGTCCTGCTTGAGGGCCTTTATTTTCAAGTGCACCTGCTCAGTGGTGCGCTCTTGGCCCTGCACAGACAACTCTGCAGCAGTGTCCGCATATATGTCCAGGTTCTGGTGGCTAGCCCGGAACTGGGACAGGTTGTCCTCCTTCCTCCAGATACTGAGGAGGCACTGGACATCTTCAGCGGTCCAGATGGGGGCAGTGGAGCCACATGCCTTATCAGGGCTGTGGGCACGCTGACGGGCATGGGCATGGGACAGCACTTGCTGCTTCCTTTGGGTACTATGCACCCTTGGGAAGAAGGTCAGGACCATTATTGCGAAACAAGCATTGTTTTGAAATAACATGTCCAAATGGCATTATTTCAAAACGACTCATTTCAAAATAATCACTGTTTTGAAATGAAAGTGGTTTAAGCCATTTCGAACCGACGGCTCTTGTTTTGAAATGATGGGCTCTGTCGTTTTGAAACAGGAAAGCATTGTGTGGACAAACAGTGTTGTTTCGAAATAAAAGACTCATGCGGACATACCCCTACAGTGTAATATAAACTATAAATTAAAAGATATTTTAAATGCTCCAATAATGATGAGGTTGAATTATTCCATGTTGACATCATAAGAAGTCTTCATTTGAATTTTTGTCTAAAGCAAATTTTACAAACCAGTATTTTCCAACAGAAAAACCTCTGACTGGAAAATTTTCCATCAACTTAACATAAGACTATCTGAGTGTGGTATTAACAGATGTACAAGCACACCTTGGGATTGAGTATATTAGGAGTGGCTGACACAGAAATGTAATCACACTCCTTACTGTCAAGCTTTCTTCTTTACCTGGGGTGTCCATCTGCCACGTGTTGGCATTTTATTTTGTCTTATTATACTAGAATCCCACTGTTGTAGCTTGGCATAAACTCATTTGAGTTTAATGAAGTATTTTCCTGTACCGTGTAAATGACAGTGCCTCCTTATAACTATTCACAAGGCTGTCTAAATCCTATTTGGCTCTTTCCTTACCATTGCTAAATATAGAAACAACAACATACAGCATGATAAAGAGGAACTGGAATAAAAAAAAAAAAAAGAAAGAAAAAAATTCTCTACACTAAACTCTCCATGATTCTTACTCTAAGCTCCTGTGATATGATGTAAAATGGTTAATTTCAAATTATTGTGGATTACATACCCTCTGACATTTAGGAGGCTACAAACTTTATCAAGTAACCACTTTCAAACTCTGATAAACACTGACAACTCTGTTTTATTGAATAACATTGTGTTGATAGTATTAGAGTGTTTTCAAGGAGAATGGAAAGCAGGGGAGGAAGTCCATGGACAATAGTTATTCTTCAGCAGTGGAAAAAAGTCAAAGCAAAACTTATATTTAAATAATTTGAATTCATCTGTGGCAGAGAATACGCATTAACATAAGTGATTTTTTTTTTTTTTGAAAAAGGAGAAAGCCCTCAGGTTATATTCCTTGCCTTATAATTTTCCTGTCTATTTAAAAATAATGACATCTGAGGTAGATAATTTTTATATCACTTCACTTATTTCTTAATAGCAGCAATTTCTGGTGTGGAACATAGCAGATGCTGGATGGATAGTCAACAATTATACTGCAACACAAGTTAGATAAAAGAACTGTAATTATTTAAAACCACCAGGGATATTTTAGGCATGCCTATGCTGGAGTTTGACCATATTACTGATACTAGCTACCCTTACTAAAAACACTATGGATCTTTTCTTTTCTTTTCTTTTCTTTTCTTTTCTTAATACAACACTTTTATACCTCTAATTAAACAATAATGTGACATACATGTAATAGATGCATTTTAATTAAATCAAGAACTACAATGGTCAGTGCCTTTGTTTTGTGTCATTTAATAGATGCATCTTCCAAGACCTTTTGTTCCCTAGGCTGTGATACAATACTGAACTGTCTTTTAAAAAAAAACAAAAAACATAACTTGTGATGCATGGAAAGGAACTTCCATCAAAATATTGATGAGAATTGACCATATAGCCTGTGAGAATGGATGACTTCACATGGCAAAGTGGTGTGGAAATGTGTAAGTGTTATGTTATGTCCTCTACTCAATGGAGATATTGCATACCAATGATCTTTAATTACCAGTAAATTGTTCAGACTTCTGCTGGGATAAACAAGGCTCCAGGGCTCATATCGAGAGAAATTTCACTTTGCAGAAAACTTACAGTAGCATAAAGTTAACTTTGTAGAAAACTTACAGTAGTACTCAGAAGCATACATCCCACCAAATTAGAAAACATAGCCTGAATGGATGGAAGAAAATCTGATTCATCCCCTGGGAGCATCTCTGGTCTATTTCTTATGCAGTTCGGTGTGTGAATTAAGCACCAGAATCCCCCCCACAAAATGCTTGTCTTTGGTAGATATGAATTTCTATAGAAGTCTAGTAGCCAGTAAGGTAACTCAAGCACATACAATTTGATCCTACAGATCCTACAGAACAAAGTCTTTATCTTCATTGTTTATATTTGTAAAGAATTATCAGTGAGTATGGAGCTTTTATCTACAGTTTCAGCAGCAGTTCATTTTAAAATTCACCTTCTGAATGCACAAAGATCCAAGAAAGTCTTATATATGATATTTTCAAAAGACAACATAGAAAATGGATAAACTGCTAGAAACAATGCATTGACCTTGTCATGGTCTTCCAATGATCATTTGTTTTGGCTTCTCACTTTGTGCTAATTAACTGCAAATATTGTCACAGAGTGAAGATTCAGGTGAAGTCTGAAAAGAAATCTGAATGCTCCCTAGAAGTTAGATTCTTATTCTTTTTCACTAGTACTAAAGGGAAAAAAGAATCCCTGAGCTAGTACTTCAAGTTAGCTTTTTTATTTTTATTTTATTTTATTTTATTTTATTTTATTTTTCTTAGTATTTCACATTTTCCTAATTCTACATTCATCTAATGATGCACAGAGGCTTTCCACCATACTGCTTCTTGCAGGATGCCTGCTGTATATTTCCTTTTAAACTTTTCTTTCAATGAGAATGTTAGTTGTTTGTCATTTTCCATTTCAGGTACATTTCAGAGTAATTCATCATCCTTTATGTCTTTATTATAACCTGCACATTTTGTTTTCTTTGTTAACAGTAAAGTCCTTGACCCAGTTTAACACACAGATAAATCTTTGACATAATGTTCCACAGCATTTTTTAAAATTATGAACTGAGGGACCTCTCCAATGTGCAGTATAACCTTTGTAAATGACTGTATATTAGTTCACCTTTCATAATAGAGCTTTGCCAAAATGGAAAGAGGAGGAGTCTGAATTCACTTAGAAGAGCAAATATGCTAAAGCTTAGTTATAAAATTACACTGAATAACCCCCATGAATTTCATCAGCAGCAAAAGGCATTTTTTATTTTTTTCTTCACAGGAAAACCTGCTTTATATATAGGTGGTACTGCATTATATAGCTAAATCTTACTGAATTTAATTGACAGTATGATTATTCCCTAATTGCACTGACAGAGAGTGCAGTAAAGTGACTTGCCCAAGGGCACACATTGAGTTCATTACAAAGCGGAGATAAGAACTCAGGAGGTCTTGACTTCTAGCCAATGCTTGGTCTCTCAACCACACTGCTTTACTTTAATTTAATAAAACAAAAATCATTAAGAAGCAAGGAAAGGAGAGGTGCCAAAGATAAATGCTTATGATCAACTTTTTCAAGGGCTTAATTGGAATTTTCTTCAGCACATGAAAATAGAGTTCAGCAATGAACACAGTTTCAAATCATTAAACGATCAGCACAAACTCTCACTGGATGATCATAATATAATGTATGACACTGCTTCTACCAATCCATGAAATCTGTTTTCCCACAATTAGGTCTTCTGCCTGTACCTCCCCCTCCCTCCATTTTTCTGAGGAATGTTAAGTGCTTTTCTGACACTGTAACCTGTTCAGGAGCACGAACAAGTTTCAAAAGCTTTGATGATGTGTGGAAATTTTTTGCATTGAATGTTTCAAAGCAAAGTCCTGTCCTCTCAACTATATAATAGTCTTCCTTTAATATTGATATCCCCACATTAGCAGTGTGAACTGACCAGTTTTTGGTTTTCCATACATTTTGGTATCTTTTTTCTAGTCTTACTGCAGCAAACACAGCATTAACATCTGCAAAGCAGAAATTACAGTCATGCATCATATTGATTAGGGGTGGAGGGAGGAGAAAGTGTGCTGGTGTTGCTTCAAAAATTATTTCCTTGAACATATCCCATGAAGGAACTAACAAGTCTGCAGGCAACAGACAACCTTGAAGCACTTCCACTTCTCTTCAGAAGAAATTAATGCTGTCTATTTCTCACCCTGAACTTGACACAGATATGCATTTCACCTCTTATAATATAGAGACATGTATTTCTGGTATTAAAGAGATAATCTTTCAGTCAGATATTTTCATGTACAAGTATTTCTCTAAACTTTATAGTTCTTATTGATCGAAACTAAAGCTTTTATCAAATAAACAGAGGAACACTTTTGCTGTAGTCATTGAAATATTTGTGTCCTTAACTGTATCAGGGAAATCTATTTGATAATGATTCACTAGGAAGAACATTTAGCTTGATCTCCTGCCATCTCTTTCAGTTTGAGATTCACTTGGTTTCTAATGATTTCTTTAATTACTTTGCTGACATACTATAATAATCTGTATCTGGTAATGCCTCCCCATTTTGGAATTATCAGTCTCTTGTAAATGACATCGGTTCTTTAGGATTCTGCTATATGCATTTTTATTAGTGTTGTGCTCTCTTTTGCTTTCAAACCTTTGTAATTAAATGACTCTTGAACTACATTAGACTACTGTTTGGTAATAAGAGAGATCTTTTATCCTATGCTAAATGGATGACAACAATAATAAATTTCTGAGAGGCAATTTGTTCCCAAGATGCAAAAATATGTTTGTGTCATTTCAGAAGATTAATTCAAAAGCAGACAATGCATCAGTTCCTTGAAAAGAATTCAAACAGTCAAATTTACAGAACAAAGGATGGAACACCAGTCTGATGCAAGAAGCAGACAAGTTTATGAATACTTTAGAAAGCAATATAAGGACATGCTGAATGATCTATGCAAAAAGCGCTGAAGCTAAAAGGTAATTTTCCATAGGGAGCCACAATAGCTATTCTCCAGTATCCAGTTGTTTACAGAGAAGGGGTGAAAATGTTATAGGCTCTCATAAAAGAAAGTGGAGTATTTGGCCTCTTTAACTTGTTTTGTTGTTCTTCCAGGGAACTTAGTTTAAGTCCTATGGATATTATCAGAGAAGTACAAAATACATGTTTTAAGCCCTGAATCCTCATAAACTGAATTTAGATCAAGGTTTGTCATATTTTATGAAGTTGGCATGAAACACAGTTTACACAGTGGGGAGATTTGTGGAACCACCAGCTTTGTTCTCCTTTGGCCAGCTGGCCTCATTCTATTCTTATAACAATCCTTCAATATGTCATTCTAACTGCTTGTTCCTGTTGCAAACAAACGTGGTACTCCCTACTCATACATCCAATAATAAAGAAAGGGAAAGAGAGCAATGCTAGCTTCTGCTTAACTTAGTGAGGGTTGTCTTTGCAGAAGTCTTGACAACGTTATGAGGTGACTGTACCTCCATTCTGAATCTTAAGATGTCTGCCAGGCATAATGATTTCCTCAATAATACAAGGCTCTTTAGGAGGGAAAGTGAAGGTAAGTTCTACAATGATTTTCCTATAAGGCAGTAGGAGTGGGAAACCAAGCTCAGTTCTTCACTAAGGGCTTGATAAAAGGTGGTGTGCATTCGTGTCCCTATGTTATTTAACTCTGAGAGCATGCCAGGTTCCACTGACTTGAGTACAGGAGTATACATCTTCTTAAAATAAAGAATGGACTTTACTGCCTTTCTGGATCGATACAAGATTTGCCAGCACATTGTAAGAATGAGTCCTAAATCACAGGATATGTATGGCTCTCAGTATTCAAAGAGTCACTAGAAAACCATCAAACTTCTTTAGCAGTTGTGAACTAGTAAATAGGGATGGTTTATAATATGTGGGAAATAATCTGCATTATGTCTATGAATATTTTATGTATCTTTTCCTGTTTGGTTTACCAGCATGATGCCTACCACAGTGGTACAAAGAATTTACTTCATTCTAAAAACAGCAAGAGTCCTGTAGCACCTTATAGACTAAGGGTACATCTACACACAAAGTTTTATTTCAAAATAAGTCATTTTGAAATGACTTATTTCAAAATTAAACCCTTATTTCAAAAGGACTTATTTCAAAATAAGGGAAAGCCTGCTATCGAAACAGCTGTTATTTCAAAATGGATATTTCAAAATAAGGCCGTTTGGACATGCTTTTTCAAAACAGTTATTTTGAAACAAAGGTGTTGTTTCGAAACAACATGTCCAAACGACATTATTTTGAAATAACCATTTCAAAATAACAGCCGTTTTGAAATGATGGTTCTTATTTCGAAATGACGGCCCTGTCATTTCAAGATAAGAAAATGTCATGTGGCCCTAATCTTTTTTATTTTGAAATAACCAGTGTTATTTTGAAACAAAAGAGATGTGTGGACATACCCTAAAAGTTTTCTTCAGGCATAAGCTTTCATGGGCTTCAACCCACTTTGCCAAATGCATGAAGAGGAAACTACCGTTGAGAGGTCTTTATACGTGCATGCCTGGGTGGAGGAAGGCACTGCCTCTTCCCCCCTGAAATGTGTGCATAAATACGTCTCCACTGTAGTTTCCACTTCATGCATCTGATGGTGTGAGTTGGAGCCCATGAAAGCTTATGCCCTAAAAACCTGTTAGTCTATAAGGTGCCACAGGACTCCTGTTGTTTTTGCTGTACATAGACTAACATGGCTACCCCTCTGGATATTACTTCATTCTAGAAGACAAACAATTAGGGTATGTCCACACGTCTCTTTTATTTTGAAATAACACTGGTTATTTCAAAATAAAAAAGATTAGGTCCACACGACGTTTTCTTATTTTAAAATGATGGGCTCTGTCATTTCAAAATAAGAGCCGCCATTTCAAAACAGCTTAAACCCCATTCATTTAAAAACAGCTGTTATTTTGAAATGGTTATTTTGAAATAATGCTGTTCAGACATGTTGTTTCGAAACAACATGTCCAAATAGCCTTATTTCAAAATAACCATTTTGAAATAACAGCTGTTTCAAAAGCAGGCTTTCCCTTAATTCAAATTAACATTTTCTTAATTCGTATTAACTTATTTCAAAATAACGATGTATGTGTGGACATAGCCTTAATGTAGATATTCCAGAGACAGGTACCTAACCAAAAAATGTAGGTGTAAAGAAATGTAACTACATTATCCAAGTCCAGAAGGGCACAGCTAAGCAAAAATGTACTAACTTGCTAATGATTCTGCCTTGTAACCACCACAGAATACTGGAGATTGGAAAAGCCTTAAGGGAAGACAGAAAGAGATAAAGGTATTAGAGTCTGTTAAAAAAGGGATATTTTCACCAGCAAGACAGAACCAGTGAATAAGGCTGGACAGGAGGGAAGAGAGTGCAAAAGAATCCTGACATGTCTGGAAGACACTAAGACTCAGAGGGTTTTCAGGAGGAATGAGGGAAAGTCAGGTAAAGTTTTGTATACAACTGTCAATTTTTCCATGGACCTGTATATCATTTATCTTTGTGTAAAAGAGTAAAATGTTTGTGGTTCTAGAATCCATTTGCAAGGTCTGCATATTATTTGCTTCAACTGCAAGTCCCAGAAGAGAGACAGAGAAATTCAAAAGATCCTCAGGTTCAGTGGAATTCTGCATAAGTTAAAGGGACACTTTGGGTAGGAGAGTAGGTTGGGCAGTGATCCAGGGAATTTGGCCAGCTAGCATCCGAGATTCAGGAAAAAAGACTCTGTACTCCAGTATTGAGCCTGAAAGAATAGATATAGTGTCCAAACAGAGCTCAAACACTAAGTTTAGAGCCCAAGGGATTGGGTCCAGAACAGGAGGCTCTCAGCAACGGCTGTATCATCTGATCCTAATGCTTTAATCTATAGGTGTTTTTTTTTTCTTTTTCCTTTTTTGCCTTGTTTTGTTTTTTTAAGGGTACATTTTTTTTCTCCAATTTCTTAACTAGCTCTACTAGGAAGGGAAGCCAAAAAACTTCTAGAAATAAGTTGGTAAGATTCTTTATCTACTGTTGTAGCCTCTACAGGTTAAATCCTGTCTGCATGCTTGAGTTCAAAGATGACTGCAGTGTTAGTTTTCCTCACCAATTAAAGCTGTACAAATAACTGATTTTTACAGTTTGCTGGAAGTTCTGCAAAATAGGGGGATTTATTTATTTTTTTATTAAAAAGCCAAGTTTTCCTTGGAACATGTTATAAAATGAAATATTTTAATTTTGATTTTGCAATATTTTGATTCTTTCATTTTAGATTTTATCTACCAAAGCAATTAGTTGAATTCAACAGAAATTAATGTAATTGTTTTGGTTGAATCTTTATTTTCCTCTTTAAAAAGTGTTATGTATGAAAAATCTAACTCTAGCTCTAATGCTTGCTTGGGATGGAGGTAGGGTAAGGTCAATACGCAGAGGATTGCAGGGTGCCTGTCTTCACATGACAAGGGAGGGAAGGAAACACATGCCATGCCCAGGTGGCAACTCTGCCCAAAGGTGGAAATGTGATCATTTTGAAAATGCATACTGCAATGTAAGTACAAAGCGCTACTCTTAAAGGGCATAAATATGCTACTTGGAACATGATGACATGTGTTTCATAATGATTCACATCACTCCAGTTCATTGGCACAAATTCTGTTTGTAATTTGCTAATTCAGCATGAATGTTCAGATACAAACTTTTTCTGAAATACGAAGAGTTGTTCATGCCATATGCTATTTTAAAAGCAAGTTCCCCAAGATTTCCAATAAGATCCTATATTTGATATGTTACATTGATACCTGTTTCTCTAATAACTTCATTTTGTAGTTTGCTACAGAAAAGGGAGAAATGTACTCAGAGTGGCAGCCCAGAAATGTTCTGATGCTTAATCTTGCTAAACTGCATTTGGCCTTGATACGAACTAAATGTGTGACTTTCATGCACAGTGATGCCAAGAAATTCTTGGATGTAAAACTGGCACCCTCCAGTTCAGAGAAATGTGAGCATTCAGTAAAGGATGATGGTATAGCAAACATAACGTTGTTGCCAGAGTGTTAATTAAATTATTCTTTATTTCCTTTTTGGGACTTATTTCACTTCTTTAATGTTTTTACTTGCTTTGCTTTCCTTTGCATATAGGTTTTGCTTATAAGGCCATAAACAAAGATCCAAAGGTAGCTGTCCATCCATTTTTCTCCAGTTAACACCCCTCCATTGTGGTTCCTTTGAATTTGGAAAAAAATAAAATGTTAGATTGAAATGTCATAAAACCATATTTAAGTAGCGTCCATGTTAATGACAGAGAATAAAAATTTCAAAAGCATATAACTGAAAATCTTTTAAGTTTTTAAGGCTCCCAAATTACATAAACTTGGATTTACAATGTGATTTAAATGCTCTGACACTTGGCATAGCAATGTCTAATTTGTGGGTGCCTGGAAAATCACAGGAGCAACATCGTGATTCACGATGTCTGTGGTAGGTACCTGGGCTCCTATGCCATGAATGTGGAAAGAGAAGTGCCTTGGACTGGAATTCACAAAAGCCAGAACAGTAAGTGGCTCTATGTTTAAGTTGTTCAATGAGAGATGCTGTCAGAAAAGGTAGAGTAGGCCCTGCCATTGTTCCAAAAATAGGATTTTGAGTCCAACCTGTAAAACAGTGTTTTTTCTGCTAATGATTATAGCAGGGGTCTCAAACTCAAATCACCATGAGGGCCACATGAGGAGTTGTAGAGGGCCTCATGAGGACTAGTACATTAGCCCGAGGGCCACACCGCTGAAGCCTTTTCATACAATGATATTGCAAATATCAGTAACAAGTGTGTCGTCGTTGGCCACAGGAAATAGCTTTAGGGTCCTCGTGGCCCACAGGCTGCATGTTTGAGACCCCTGGATTATAGTCTCCTGGAATCAGCAGCTCATGTATTTGTTTGTTTTGTTGTTGTTTGGCCTGAGAATGAGCTAGGCAGGTTCCTAAATGTACACCAAAAGGCCAGAAGAGCAGTGCCCAACTTAAAACTTTTAGCCAGATCATATGAGGTGTGGGAGACTCAGGTTCAAATCCCCCTCTGTGTCTTGGGGGGGAAAGGGATTTGAACTGGGATCTCCTAGTTATAAAAAGAGTGTTCTTGCCACTGGGCAATAGGATATGCTGATGAAATTGTTCTATTGCAGATAAATAAGGGGTCTTCACTCTGGGTCTCCTGTTATTCAGGTGTGTGTCTTAGCCACTAGGCTAAACAGTCATTTTCACTCTCCCTATATCTCTAGTCTAATGACTCTAATTATTTAATCCAGAGTGGAACAGCTTCAACAGGAGAGACTAAGGGAACCCTACCTCAAAGTATCCCATAGCATCTTAGGAACAGGAGGGAATTTAATTTGGCTGTCATACATTTCAGAGGAGTGCTCTGATTCTGGAGCAAAGAGTAATAAAGTTAGCACTATCTCCACTACCTTGTTCTCCTCCTCTTCCAGATATCTTGTGGGTGTGCTCAAAGACTCCCTCACAACGCAAATCAGGTAGATGTGTGCTTATCTTTTCTGATTTCTGAAGCACTCTGGGGCTGAGGAGGAAGATAAGTAACTGGATTTGAAGAGTAAGGCTGAAATACATATACAGATGCTCAGAGGCTGAATCTTGGGTCCCTAGGAAAATTTTACTCTTAAAAATGTATGGGGATGAGTGGCAATGTGCCCTAATGGATAATGTACTTATTTGGGACTCCAGAAATCTGGCCTTCAGGGTGACCTTGAGCAAGTCATTTCCACTCTTTGTACATCAGTTTCCCCCTGCAAAGAGTGTGTTGTGGGGAGGAGGGGAATAGAGGCCAAGTGATTTTGGGGACCTACAAGGTTAGGAGGCAGGTTTTTGAATTACAGGGAAGTCTGATTCTGGGAATAGTTGCACAGGTCTCTATGTGAATCTGGCTCACAATGTTAAGTGCTTGAAACTGAGCCCATTGGAATAAAGAGAGCAACATTCTTATGTACTTCACTGGTGCTGGATGACACCCTTATAATATTGGACTGCGACTCAGAAGAGACCTGTGTTGGAGTCCCAATTTCTCTACTCGTCTATTGTGGACACTGGCTCCCTCCCTATGCCTTAATTTCCCTATCTGTCAAATAGGGAGACTGATAGTGACCTTTGTAAATGTTTTGAAATCTACTGGAGAAAAGTGCTATGTAGAATTAACACTTATTTATGGCTAAAGGAAGTTGGACAAATAATTTGAATCACTGTGCCTCTTTAGGACATGTCTGCATTGGAGCTGGAGGTACAATTTCTAGCTTGAACAGAATGATCTGTGCTCAGGGTCGTCCTTGGATGGGGAACAAGAGGGGCAATTACCCCTGGCCCCGAGGTTCTGTGAGCCCCTTGCTGCCCTGTTGTGACCAAAGGCAGTGGTGATGGGGGGAGTGCAGAACCAGCTTCTGCTCTGGGTTGGTCCTCCCTACCTCCTGGGGTAGAACAGCCAGGCCAGGGACAGAGTGGGCCAACCCAGAGATTGGGCTCTGCTTTATTACCCCTCCCCGGGCCAGCTGTTCTGCCCTGGTGGCGGGGAGGGCTGACCCAGCAGTGGGGTGGGAAAGCAGAGCTCAACCCCCGGACCAATCCTCTCCACCCCTGTTGGCAGAGTGGCTGGTTCAGGGGAGGGGTGGCGGTGCGGGGCCAGACTCTGGGCCAGACTGCCCTGCTCCCCCCCCCAGTATGGGGCTATGGGCTATGGGGGGAGCAGACTGACAGACTGCCCCATGCCCTGCACCCCCATAGGGATGGCCCCCCCTGTGCTAACTCTGGTTGAGCTATTGAGCTAAAAATATCAGTCTAGCTGCATTGAAGTGAGGTACTGGAGAAGTATCTGCCTTAAGTACATGTTCGGGTGGTGAGTTACTCATGCTGCCTCCTTGAAACTGCTATTCCTAGAGCACTGGTTTCATCAGAGCTATTCTACCTCAGCTGGAAATTACAGTGTTAAATTACAGAGCTACATTAGAGCTATTCTACTGCAGCTGGAAATTACACCTCTAGTTCCATTGTGGTTTACCTAAAGTGTAAAACAGAGATAATGATGTTCACCTGCTTCACAGGTATAACCTGAGGCTTAACATGGTGTTTGTAAAGCACTTTGACTCTTCAGATGAAAAGCATTACAATAATGTGGAGTGTTATTATCAAGAGACTTTGGATTAATAGTATGCAAATCTGTGTTCTTGCTGTGGACAAATAAACCAAAGTTACTGTAAACATACTGACACTCTACAACCAGTGGGCTGTAAACAGAACCAAATGTATTTTGTTCTCCTGGGGATGTTAAATATCTTAAGTAAAATGTCTGGATTTTGTCTCAAATTAAGTATATTTAGGTCTCTGGATGTGAAATTCATAATTAAATATAGTTTAAATATAATAGATAATTTATTAGCTGAAAGTGTCCGAAGAAGTCAGAAGATATTTCATTTAAAGCAAGTACTGACAAAAATAGTGTGGAATCATGGAATTAATTGTCATGCATTAACCTTAGTTCTACCATTTCTTACAGTAACCCTTTTGAAAATTGGTGTTGGCAGCAGCAAGTCTTGGGTTCAATATCTAAAGGTTCCTCTTAACATTACAAAACAGAACTACCTCAAGCTTCCACCCTTTTATCTAGGAAAATTGAAACCTTTGTAATTAATAGTGGAAGAATCCAGAATTAATTAGGGAGAATGAACAGCTGAGGTTCAGAAGCATATGCCTCTCAGAAAATACCCATCCCAGTGGTGTGCATTTGACACTGCTCTTTTCCTCATTTTCTGACCTTGCAGTGTGAAAGTCCAAAAAGCAAATATTCTTTTAACATTCTCCTCCTTTCACCACACCACACCCACAGTTGCTTTCGTTGGTCAGTGAAGACCCAGAATTCAAATGGATTCATCTTCCACGCTGGGGGAACAGGGACCATCAAACAACACCTTGGCTGTACATTGAACTGGTTCACAGTCATGCATAATTACTCTGTCTAGTACTGCTGTTCCTTTCAGTGAGTCACATTTTGATATTCCACCACTCAACCTAGCTGTCAGTAATTTTGGCAGGTGATGGGAACCTCACTGCTAATGCAGTCTCTATCACTGAAAGACTTTCCATATCAGATCTAAGGCTCAGCATTTGAGTATCAGAGATTTCCGGTCCCATGGTCACTGACCAAAACAAGGACTCTGAGTTGAATCTAATCTGTTCTGTCCTTAAACACCAGTGTTATGTCTACAGTTAGAAGGTTAGTTCAAATTAACTTAATTTGAACTAATTTAATTTGAACAAATAATGATTAGTTCAAATTAAGCTAACTTGAATTAACATGGCCACACTAGAATCCCTAATTTGAACTAGCCTGTCAATGCTAGTTTGAATTAGGTAGGGGGCTCTGTTGCATAGAGAAAACCAAGCCGTGGTTAATTCGAACTAACATTTAGTTCGAATTAACACACCTACATTGGGTTAATTTGAACTAATGAGTTCAAATTAACTGTCCCTTCAAAGTTAAATGAGGTTTTATAACTTCAAATTTAGCTTTCATCAATTCAAACTAAATAATTCCTTAGTTTGAATTAATGAAAGCCAATATGGCCATGCATTTATTTAATTCAAATTGATCCTCATTAATTTGAATTAAATTGTAAGTGTAGACATTCCCCCTTATGATGTCTTGGACTGCTTAGACAGAGCTCTCCCCCACCTTTTCTCTCGTTCACTGGGATTTGGCATCTCCATTCCCTACTTATAGAGTAAGGTTCAGTTTAGGCTGACCCTACCTACAGTCAGGGCAGCCTAAGTTCAGTTGTACTGCCCTTTACTCACGTAATAAGGGTAGCAGTATTTCATCACTCCATCCCTTGAATAAAGTATTCTCTTATTCAGTATCTGTCAAACGTGATCATTTTGGCAAAGCAGCTCCATCATGCTGTGCCAATGCTTTTGAATTTTTTCCCCTCCATTGTTCTTTACTCGATATCAATGAGAGTTCATTCAGACCCTGCTTACATAACTTTCCAGTACTTGACTTTGAAAATGTAACAAACTTCTTTGAGAATTGGTATCTTAATTACCTGGGGAGCTAACTCATTTGATTGAAGGCTTTCACTCAGCCTTCTAAATGTTAAGCAGCACATTTCAAAGTATAACTGACTTTAAAATACACTAGGGTTTTGATTAATGTATGAGAACAAAAAGGACATTCTAAATGAGAAAAAGTATATTGGATTGGATACTAAGGGCTCATTTTAGTTTCACCTGGTTCAGCTGCTGCCTATGGCTCACAAAAGTGTTTTTAATAATGTGAAGGCGGCGCTTAGAACAAGCTATCTGATACTGCTGTGTGGCACCAGAAAAGTATGTTCCGACACAGTGGCTGAGAACCACTGTGATAGGGAATATTAACATCTGGTTAAATTTGCTCTAACGTCTTCCTGTCACGGGGTAGGCACACCAGTTACCTGTGAGGGTGGTGTGGTTAGGATCCATGAGCAATGTCAAAGAAAGAAAAATATCAGCTCTCCAGAAAGCCTTAACACTGAGATAAGTGGAGTACACCATCTGGTGACTCACGCAGGAGAAGTTCCATTTTGGCTGTTCATGTAGAACTACTACAGGATGACCATGAGAATCTGAGGTCAAGGTTCAGATGCGGTGATGTTTCAGCTGCAAACATGATTTTATTCACTAGATGGGAGGCTTCACTTATTAGTACAGACTGTTCTAGTGTCTGGCCACCCATTGGCAGACAAAGCATTTCAACTCAAGGATTGGATTTAGTATTACTTGTGTTTGGCTTGTCTGCTAGGGAGCCCCACAGAAGGCAGTTTTTTTCTGAGGCTAGGAAGTGAGCATCCTGACATAAGCTTCTGCACTGTTGATCTGAGACTTTTTCAATGACCCTTCCATAGTCAGAGTTTGTTATTTGCAGAGTTTATATCTATGGTGGATGAGATGTGAGAGAACATGCATCGGAACAGATTAAGAAATTATGACAGGAAGCAACAGTCTTTATTAAAAATAACCATTTGTTTTGATCTATTTGAGTCATTGGCCGTCTGCAAGATTTTATGATACAGCAGTAAGATCTGCTAAAGGACCTCATAAAATATTCAGACTCATTTTGCAGATGTGAACTTAATATTAGAGACCTAAAATGATTGAAAAGTTCAAATGGTTTCATCTTTTGACTTGAAACACACAGAAATTTGGTGAGCATGACATTTTCAAAATCAAATAGCTCAATGCAGCAAGGAATAGCCAAATATCATGACACCTGCTTTATTAGCTTTAAAACATAAATTAATCAATTGCAAAATTAGGAACATATTATGGAACATGTAAAGGATTGCAAAATTTCACACAAGTTCCAAATATGAATCTAAAACCATTCATGCTGGTGTGTGTTCCTAGCCTCACTAAATCAGAGAAAATGAGTTTTATGAACAATCCGCCAGATGGGAAAATGTTCACATATCACGAAATGTTGATCAGATTTATTTGAAAAGCAAGCCATAACCATATGCATATGAGAGGAAGTAAAATGGATTTTCAGATATGCAATGACTGCTGTCAAGCGTGCAGCTGTATGAATTTAATGTTGTATTGCTATTTCCACAGTAGATTTCCTTGATGCCACATACCTGTTTGCCAGCTAGTGTGATTAATATTGATTTAGTTTTACAAGCTATTAAATTAAAAGAAACAAACAACATTTTTTACTGTTTTTTTTTCACTAGACGGAAGTACATATTTGGATGATAATTTTTTTCTTTGAAAAACATAATATTGCAATAGAATCTTCAAGAACAGAAATATTGTATCTCTACTGTTCACCTCTATACCTCTGCAATTTCTCAGTCACGCAACAGCTCAGGTCATCTCATGTTTGCTTAATTGTATTCACTCCAAGTCAATTACTGATATAAGAATGAAGAGTATAAATAATTACATTTATTTATGAATATAAATAGCTTATTTTTTAAGCTGTTGCTTGAATTGGGTTCTGTTGTCTCATCTCTCTATATTTGAAGTATAATCCTTGCTTGTATACTTTTTTTTTTTTGCTTGTGAATAGTAAATTTGGACCAAGATTATAAAAAAAATTGACTGGTGACTTGGAGTGTCTCACTTTCTGGATACCCAAAAGAGACCTGATTATCAGAGATTGAGAAGTTGGCACTTTCTGACAATCAGGTCATTTCAAAATGTCTCAAGTTGTACACACACGCACATGCACAAATAAAGCACACTAAAACACCATTCACTACTACAAATCCTGGCAAGGAGAAGCCTCACTGAGGTTGAGTATATGCATCCCTTCATAGACTTAGGATGGATAGAAAGTTATGTTTTGGTTTAGGTTTTGTTCAAAGCCACTATCCTTATTTTCAAACTCTGGAATCTTATTGGGCATTTATCTAGTTATGGATATGTAGGTAACCCCACAGTTGCCAAGATAGTTTTATCATTTGCAGTTGGCAGGAAATTTGTGACCTTTTAGAGGCCTTCCTCAGCACACTTAGTATGTCCTTGTCACCTCAGGTTAAGCTACTACATGACACTCTACATTAAACCATTTGAAAACAAAGGCATATTACGTCTCCATGGTTATGAGAGAGAATTTTCTAGAGGGAGTCTGCTGCACCTGTGGTCTGCACTGGATTTAGGTAGAGTTCCTGGTGAATTTTAAGGCATTTGCTTTATGAATCTGTATTAGATCCTAGCTACTTTGAAGACCACCTCTCTTCTAGTGTGAGAGTACCATATTGGCAGTTGACTGAGGTGTGTGAGCTAGAATCCCCTGGCTTAATGAAAGGTTAGCATTAAGAGGCCATATGTGATTATGAGTGCTCCTGCTTGATCCATCAATTTATGGACCTTCAGGATTTTCTGCAAAGCGCAGTTGCTTTCTTAGATTTATATTCAAGCCTTGAGATATGTGTGAAGTTAGTTTGAGGGAAAGGAAACAACAAGATAATGGCTACAAAAGCAGAAAGCTATAAGCATTGCTACTTACGAGCTAGACCTTCACATCTGATATATTTATTATATTAACTTAACTCTCAAACTCACCCTCTTCCTGCTTGTTTGTCTTATCCACCTATTGTGCCATTTTCTTTAAAATATCACATTCTTAGAGTAGTGACTGTTATTTATAATGTATTTGTACAACACTTAGAGAAATGGGGACCAGTCTGGTTGTAGCCTTTAGGTGATATAGCAATGCAAATCTTATTTTTGGTAGAGTGATTTTGAAGTTTTTTGTTGTTGTTGTTGTTGTTGTTTTTGTTTGTGGGTTTGGTTTTTTTTTTTTTTGTTTTTTTTGGGGGGGGGTCTGTTTGAACTACTGTGATGTGATTTTATAGTTTTAGTAGCATGCAGAGTTCTGGAGGGGAATTGTTATATTTTTTTTTCTTAAAAAAGCTCCCTAATAAATAAAATTTAGATCAGCATCAACCACCTCTAAGGAAACAAGGTAATTGAAGCTCCATGAACCTTCTATCACTGATCTGTCTGGAAAGAGTGCAAGGCAGAACATCAGTTTAGATATTGGTTTCTTTGATACAACAACCTGTTCCACTTAGGAACTGGATTGAGACCAGTATGGAAGGAGGGCTTCTCTCACAGGATGAACTGCATCTGAATGAAGAGATGGAGGTCAATGGATTAAGAGTTTTAACCTGGGAATGTGGGATGGGGGGAGGGGGTGGCTGGGAGACGCTCAGGTACTTTATATGATTATAATATTGAGTGGGAGGAAACATTAATTAAAAGAGGACATAGCAATGGAGAAAGGAAGAACAAAGGAGAGGAAAACACACAACATGAGGGAAGATGTCCCCAATACCACTGACAGTGACAGTCATGTAAACAACAGAGGCAGTAAAAATGGCTGTACTTATCCAAAAAGTAATTAGGGCAAAGTCAATCAGAAACAACTAAGATGTCTGTGTAGGTACCAATGCAAGGAACATGGGTAACACAATGGATGGACTAAAAGCTGGATGTGAGTCAACAATGTGTCCTTGTTGCCAAAAAGGCTAATGTTGTCTTTGGCTCCATCGGTAAAAGCACTGACAACAAATTGAGGCATGCGATTATTCCCTTCATTCAGCACTGGTGAGGCCACATCTGGAGTATTGGGTCTAGTTTTGGGCTCCTTGCCACAGAAAGGAGGTGAACAATTTAGAAAAAGTTCAGTGGAGGGCAACAAAGATGATTAAGGGGATGGGGCACAAAACTTACAGGGGGAGACTGATAGAACTAAGGTTATTCAGTTTGCATAAGAGAAAACTAAGGGGGAGATTTGATAGCAACCTTCAACTACTTGAAGAGGTACTCCAAAGAGGAGGGAGTGAAGCCATTCTCAGTGGTGACAGAGGACAGAACAAGGAACAAGAAATTCAAGTTGTAGCTGGGATGTCTCGTTTGGATGTTAGGAAAAATTTCTCACTGGGAAGGTGGTGAAGTACTGGAATGGGTTGCCTAGGAATCCCCATCTTTGGGAACTTTCAAGACCCTGTTGGACAAAACACTGACTGGGATGATTTCGTGGGAGTAGTCCTGCTTTTAGCAAGGGTAGGACTGGATGACATCACGGGGTGCCTTCCAGCCCTAATATTCTATGATATTCTATTCTATGAATTACTGATGCTGGAGGTGAAAGCAACAGATAGGGTAACATTAGTATGGTAGAACAGTGATACTGAATAGAAAACACGTGAAGAAGAGTATTTCAGGAAAGACAGAAATAAAGGGTTAGGGCTAGGAAGCTAGAAATCACTATGTTAAAATTAAAAAAAAAAATCTGAAGACTGCATCCCAGCAAGGGGAAGAACTTGTAGGGAATGGCTGCAGACCAAACTGGGTGAATAAGTATCTCAGAGAGGTTATAAATGGAAAGCATAAAACTTATAAGGAATGGAAAAAGAAATGGATCAACAAGGAAAACTACCATTTGGAGATCAGAAAGGAAATTAAAACCAATTGTAAAAGGTTCTTTAGCCATATAAATTAAAAGAAAACAAGGGAAGCAGTAGGAGTGCAGAGTACTGGGGATGAGGTCATCATGAAAGATCATCTAGTTCTGGATCATCATCTAAATGAATTCTTTTGCCTCTGTTTTTTTTTTTTGTTTTGTTTTGTTTTTGTTTTGTTTTGTTTTTTTCCAGGTAGCAATGAGTTTCAGGGCAGTGGCAGGTTAACTTATGGAACAATGGTATGGAAACAGAAATGGCCACTTCTTGGGTGGAAGCTAAACTCAAATAACTTAATGAGACCAAACTGAAGGGGACAGATAATCTCCATAGATGAATATTTAAACAAACAAACAAACAAACACACACACACACACAAAACCTGGAACATGAAATTACAAACCCAGTAGCAAGAATTATTAGTACACCAATGACCAGAGAATTGCAAATATAGTACCTATATTTCAGAAAGCAAAAAAAAAAGTAATTGGGAAAATACATGCCTGTTAGATTGACCTCAGTTGTATTCAAGATCATAGAACAGTTTTCTAAGAGAGATGGAAAGTTTCTAAGGACATAGAGGTATACATGTGAATTGAAGTAGCATGCAACAGTTTTATAAAAAAAAAAGTAGAACTTTGTGCCCAAACAACAGAATCTATTTCTTTGAGAAATGATTATTTTTAATAAAAGAAATCCAGTAATTCTAATCTACCTGGAAATCTGTAAAGGGTTTTATACAGTTCCACATGGAAATTATTTTTAAATGAAAGAAGATGGGAATTAATAAAAGACTAAGAAGGTGGTGGAGACTTCACTGGGTAATGCTGGAAGGTGAACTGTCAGGCTGGAATCAGAGGGAGGTTACTACTGAAGTTCCTCAAGGTTCACTCTTTTGAGTAATTTTATTTAACATTTTAATTAAGGACCTTAACACAACAAGTGAGAGTGCATTATTAAAATGTGTGGATAATGAAAATTTGGGAAATATTGCCATTATGTGGGAGGACCAGAATATCAGACAGACAGTTCTGGATGAACTTGAATACTGGTGTAAAAGAAGCTGAATTAATTTTAATAGTGCTAAATTCAAGGTCATGCACTTGACAGTTAATAACAAGATTCTTTATTTTTGTTATTTATTTATGTTTGCTCCCTGGAACTGTTGGCTTAGCCACCCATGTGATATGTTTCTGAGAAAAAAGCTAATGCACTCCTAGAATGCATTGGCAGAGGTATTTCCAGGAGAGATAGTGAACTGTTATTAACTTTATACAAGGCACTGGGAAGATGTCAATTCTTGTCTTCCATGTTTAAGAAAGGTGAATTGAAACTGGAACAGGTACAGAGAAGGGTTACTAGCATGATCAGAGAAGAAAAGAACCTTTCTGAGTGGAGACTTAAGGAGCTTTTCTTCTCTGTAGCCTAAAAAAAAATTGAAGGCTGAGGGTAGAAAAGATTTTTCTCTATAAATATATCAGAGGGAAGAATATATTATTTAAATTGTGCTAATATTGCAAAAGAACAAATAGATATAAACTGGTCATCAGTAAATCTACACTTTGAGTTAGATGAACGTTTTCAAGCCCAGGAAGTGGAATGTTTTGAAACAGCCTTCCAAGGGAAGTACAGAGAGTAAAAAATGTAACTTGTTTCAAGACTCAGCTGTATACATTTATGGAGTGATGGGATAAGGTTGTCTGCAGTGGCATATGTCCCATCCATGATGGCTATTAGAAAATATCTACAATCGATGAAGATTGGACACTAGTTTGAGGGGCTCTAAGGTACTACAAAAAACTATTTCCCATCTCGGTGGCTGGTGGATCTCACCCATATGTTCAGGGTACAACTGAGCATCATTCTGGGGGCTAGGAAGGAATTGCCTCCAGTCAAGATTATCAGTGTCTTCCTCTAGTAAGAGGCATGGGTCATTTTCTGATCTGAAATAGAAATAGTGGTACATTCTCTGTAATCTGGTATCTTTAGATCAAGATTTGATATTATAATAACTCAGTTAAAAGTTATGTGTCTACTGCCATGGTGAGGTTCTGTGGTCTCCAATGTGTAGGAGGTCAGAATAGATAATCATGATGTTTTCTTCTGGCCTTCAAGTCGATTAGTCTTATTAATTTAATGTAAACTATCAAAATCCAGGACATGATCATTTTTTTTCCTCTTATTCACCAGGATTAGACAAGTTTCTAACTATTAGAGGAGTAAAATTCTGGAATAGTCTTCCAAAGAGAGCTACAGGAGTAAAAATAATCACTGATTCCAAAACTATTCTTGATAAGTTTATGGCGGGGATGGCATATTTTGGAAATTGACTGATCTTTGATCTGTGGCTATTGGTGGTGGATATGCAAGTGGCTTAAGAAGGGAGGGTAGATGGGATGGGTTTTGAGTTATTACAGAGAATTGTTTCTTGGGTGACTGGCTGTTGAGACTTGCACACATGATCATATTTGGGGGCAGGAAGGAATTTACCCCAGGGCAGACTGGCTAGGGTTCTGGATTTTTTCATCTTCCTCTGTAGCATGGAGCATGGCTCACCTACCAATGAATTCTCTGTATCTTAAAGTCCTGAGTTGAGAACTCAGATAACTCACTCATAGGTTAGAACAGGAGTCTCAAACACGCGCCTCCAGGCTGCATGCGGCCCCTATAGCTAGTTCCCGTGGCCCACAACAACACTATTGTTACCAATATTTGCAATATTGTTGTATGAAAAAGTTTCAGTGGTGTGGCCCTCAGGCTAATGTTGGCCCTCATGGTGATTTGAGTTTGAGACCCCTGGGTTAGAAGCTCATTGCTGGAGTGGGTGAGTTAGTTCTTGAGGCCTGCATTGTGCAGGAGGTCAGACTAGATCAGTGGTTCCCAACCAGCATGGCATGGCACAGGTGTGCTGCGAGCATCCCCAAAAGCTGGAGTTAAAGTTCCCTCCCTGCTGAGCCCAGCCACGTAGGCTGTACAGGGCTGGGAAAAGGCAGGGATTAAAGTAAGGGGGAAGACACTGGAACACAGTTCTGGAGGCCCCCTATTTTTAGGCAGGCAGCACTCCAGCCTCAGTAAAAATATAGGACGGCACCGGAATGGAGAGTTCCAGGGGTCCCCCCTAAAAACAGCAGGAGCAGCCGGAACGCAGAGTTCCAGTGACTCCACCTTAAGCCCATCCAGCAGAGAGCTGCGGCAGGCCAGGAGTGTGTGAATCTCCCCCTGAAGGGTGGAACAGCTTGTATCAGTCAGCCTGCAAACAGCTCAGGTAAGGGCTTTGGTGGGGAAGGGCTGCTGGGGGTTGTGTGGGGCATGTGTGTGCATGTTTGTAGCATAGGTGGGTGGGAGTGGCTGTGTAGCAGAGGGTGTGTAGCTGGGGTTGTGGGGTGGCTCTTTGGTTGGGGGGGTATGTGTAGTTGGGGGGTGCGGTGGCTGTGGGGGGGTGTCGCTAGGGGCTGGAGGCCTAGTTCTGACCCCTGCAATGTTGGGAAGGTCCATCACAGGCAGCAGGGGGTTGGGGGAGGGGAGGACAGGACCCACTGGGGTGGGAGGGAGCAGCAGTGGGGTGCAGATTTTCCCTGGATGGCAGGGAGCCATTGTGGAGAAGAGGGAGTGGGTGCTGTGCCAGGGTCCTCTGCCCTACCTTCCCACTCCCCAGGTTCCCCCCGCTGCCCCACAAAGCCACTCTTGTTCTCCCTTCCCCCTTGCCACCCTTGTGCTGTTCCCCAAATGGCTGCCCTTGTCCTTTTTTGCCACCCTTGCCCTGCTCTGCTCCCCACACTGACTCCTGCCACTGCACATGACTCCTGACCTCCCATTTTGCCACCCCTGCTCTGCTACCCCTACTACTCTACATAGCAGCATTTCCGAAACACTGTGACATGGTTCATGAATATTCATGAGTTGTTAATGTTGGTGTGCCTCGAAAAATGTGAAGGTATCAAGGTGTGCCATGGCAGAGAAAAGTTTTGGAACCACTGGCCTAGATGATCATACTGGTCCCTTCTGACCTTAGAGTCTATGAGCTTTGAATCTCTGTATAGCTCTGTATCCCTGACCAGGCTATTAACCAGTTAATGAGAAGAGGTTTAGTATAACTAATTGTAAGGGAAAAAAAATAGCTACCTGAGGCAGATTCTTCCTCTGCTAGAGAAAAAGAGCCATCAGGAGGGACCTTCAAAGAGGGTTCCATTGCTTTTTTCAGTATAGAGAAGAGGGTTGTTCCGGCCCACTTCCCACACACTAGAATGAGCACAGACCCTTAGAAGTCATGGGTCATTCTCAGAATCCAGAGGAGACCATGTGAGTTCTCACTCAGCCTCCCTATCTCATCTCTGGCACCCACATAGTGTTTAGGTCCACATAGAAATACCAAGCTACTCCTGGATCACTACTTTCCTCCCACCTAATACTTCAGTGGCACACTGAAAACTTTGAGAAATGCAACATTGAAGGCTAGAAGCAATGGGGAATTTTATGAAGGGAAAACGAAAAAAAAAATATGGATAGCATATTCCTCATGAGGAGAGTGAAATATGACAAAGATTGTATGCTTGTCTTTCTTTTCCATCTAAGGTTACCCCACTGATGTATGAATTCATTGTCATTTTACAAATGTGAACTCATGTGCTGCAGTCTTCTTGCTATTGCAGAAAGACAACTGTAGTGCTTCTGAAAATGCTCGTCTTTGCCAAACAGTAACTCAATGAAAACAGATCAGTCTTTAGTTCTATTCAGAAACCTACGTGTAGAGGAAAAAGTCAAGTGTTATGTGATTAATTTCTTTCCTTTCACAGGATGTAATTTCATGAAATAGGAAGGACGCTACTGAAAAGCTAGAATAGTTTCCAGCTATATGAATTTCCCTGCAGATTCCTATGAGGATAAGGAAGGACAATGCATTTTTCCCTAAGTCCCTCCCACACCTTTCCTCCGTATTCCCTAAATCTATGTTCAGAACATAAGAGCCACAGGGCATGGGACAGAAGGGGAAAGTGCCACAGATGTAGCTGTCCTGCTCCCCTCCATATTCTTTTAATATTTCATGGTTTTTAAACCAATCATTAATTTTGGGTCTCTGACTTAATGATTTCTGAATGCTTGGGGTTGATGATACTCCTACCAGCTCCATTCTCTCTGAACAAAGGATGAAATTTATATATCAAAGGGGTGTGGAGGAGGAGGAAATCTATCTGTAGATCACAGTGAACAACTGGGGTCCCTGTGTGTGTGTGTGTGTGTGTGTGTGTGTGTGTGTGTGTGTGTGTGT
>ML682060.1:14525556-14565884 GCA_007922195.1 Podocnemis expansa | reverse complement strand
TGTGTGTGTGTGTGTGTGTGTGTGTGTGTGTGTGTGTGTGTGTGTGTGTGTTAAACCCTTGAATGGGTAAATTCAAGGGGAAAAAAAAGTTCAGGTGGGTCAGTGGGCTGGATTTTTTATAGGATCAAACCCACATTTTTAACAGTTTTCTTCCCACTTTGAGGCATTGTGTTTTTCTCCTGTAACTGCACAGAGTGCTTAAAGATGAGCTTTGATTCTAGTATCTTTGTGAATTTCTGACTCTCTCCAGCACTGCTTTAAACACTTGGGGGATAGCACAGAAAGCCAGTTCGTTAACAACAGAAGAAGGGATGAGAGTATGAGTAAAGATTTGAAACTCCAAATTCAAAATGGCTTATATTTAGTTCATTATGCCTTTCATGCTCTTTTTAAAATAAAGAAGCAGAAATGATCTTATTCTCCATCTTCCGGTGAGCTCTGTCCATGACAGATACTGGAATGATCAGTACTGTGGGTGTTTTATACCATTAAGGATTATCTAAAGACCTCGGGTTTTTTTGACAGATGAATAAATGCAACACTCGGGTCATATTGCCAGAAACTAAAGAAATATTTAATCACTCTCTCTCGTTTTGTTTTGTTTTTAGGTAAGGTCAAACCTCCTGAGAAAGTGCTTCCATCTGGTCCTATGTCTGCTTTATTCTTAACAGTATACCAAAGCTGCTGCTGGCCTTCCTAACTTGACAAATAAAACCTCTTAAATCATCAAAGCCTCACATTTACCTTCTGGTGTGTGTGTCTACATGAATGGACGAAGCAGAGATTAACAGAAGTAACACCATTTTGTGTCCAAAGGACAAAAAGTAGGTTGATCACAAAACATATTCCTATTTACAGTCAACGGTTTGATATGCTATGTCTTAGAAAGTCATCACCATTTTAGACTTCGGAATAGTCCTGCACTGAAAGACTGATTAGACATTAGTCTGAATTTGCTGTTTGTGCTAATTTAGATTTATGACTATGCCAATTAAATGAATGAATCCTTCTCATCAGACATAGAAGTATTAGTTTCCTTTTCCTCAATAATAACATGTTTTTTATTCACTGGCAAAATTCCCAGTCCAACAATATGATAGAAATATATTATGTACACTAGCATGGCAGTTTTGTGGATTCTTAATTAAGAAATGGTAACCATCATCCAAAAGGATGCATTTTATTTAGTAAGAAAAGAAACAAATCCATTAACCCCTGTAAGTTCCAAGTTTTTGACAGAAGGATGGATTTATGATTGCTATTAAATTTATTTATTTAAAAACACTTTTCACCTCAGGATATTGATTAAAAGGGAAGAGTGCATAAATTCTACTTGGTTCACAGGTACAACTGACATTTTTACAATTTTACCAGAACGTATTTAAGATTTTTAGTGGAACATCTTCAAGGTTTTTTTTTTTTTTAAATAAGTATAAGATAGCGTTTCTTTAAAATAGCAAAGAGAGATTTTCTGTCAGTGAAAGGGTAAAAACATTGTATCCACTTGTAATCGTGCTTGTGCTCTGCAGAGAATTAATTTAAGAAGCTCTACTTCAGGTTTCTATGAACATAATCTTTGACAGCAGATACTAAGGGAAAAAAAAGGATACACAATTTCACTTTGAGATATTAGAAGGGTGTAGATAGAAAAATGCTCTCAAAATATAGTTCAAGTAGAGGATAAAAATATTTCACCCAGCAATGCCAGTAATTGAGAGTAGCAAGCATTCAGTCCTTTTTCCTAACCTCCCTATTATTTTTGCATTCACTGCAAGGAAAACTGTCAGTTATATCCTAAGTAAACTCTCCAGTCATTAGTTCAGAAAGACTAAGAAATCTACTAGATTCTATAAAGAAAGACAGCAGAAAGACAGAGTTGGTGGGGGGGAGCAGGTACAATACAAGTAGTCCGGTATGGTGTGTGTAAAGAAAAAGCCCACTGCATATGTAAACTTTCTTTTTTATTCTAAAGTTTCCTATGCACCCTTCATTCTTCAATTTCCTGTGCGCCTTCATTCTTAATCAGTATTCTAAGAGAAAAAGAGTGAAAGTAAGTGGCTTGCAAATACTGTGGAGTAAATATTTTGTATTCAGTATTATTCATGCAAATTGGAGGGATAATAAAGAGGATGAACACAGATAAAGGTGCTAGAGAGGCAAACTAATGAAGAAAAGCAAGAGATAAAACTTGCATAAAGCAATCTAAATGATAGCTAAGGCCATGTCTACACTGATGTGGGCAAAGTTGCTGCCATCAGATCAATCTTTCCAGACTGACTTGGAGGTAAGTTGGCACACTAAGTTAATCTGGAAATTGACTTAGTAAAGCAGCCCCTAAGAATTGCTCAATACAGTGAAGATGTCATGCTGAAGGGGAGTTAAGAAGCTGATTGGGGCTACGCAAACCACTCTGCATAGCTTACATAATGCCTGTCAACTGCCCCCAGATTTTCCCAGAAATGTAGACCAGGCCTAGGGCTGGGACTTGTCAAATTAGGGGACGGATTTGTTTTAGGGAAAATGTACTGGTGTGTAATTAGTAGTAATAAGATGAATTAAGAAGGAAGTAAGATTAGACTGAATGTCCAGACTTATCTTCCTAAAGGTGAGAAGAGACTGGGAAAGTCTTTGAGTTTGTGGAAACCCACTAGCTCACACTTTTTACAACTATACGGAATAAAGTACTAGAAAAGAGTCCAGCAGAGGGTAACAAAAAAGATCAAGGAGCTAGAGCACAAGACCTATGAAGAGAGACTGAAGGAACTAGGTTTATTTAGCTTGCAGAAGAGAAGACTGAGGGGGGATTTGATAGAAACCTTCAACTACTTGAAGGGATGCTCCAAGGAGAATGGAGCTTGGCTGTTCTCAGTAGTAACAGAGGACAGAACAAGGAGCAATGGTTTCAAGTTGCAGCTGGGGAGGTCAAGGTTGGATATTAGAAAGAACTTTCTTACTAGGAGGGTGGTAAAGCAGTGAAATGGGCTACATAGGGAAATAGTGGAATCTCCATCTTTGGAGATATTTAAGGGGCGGTTAGACAAAACCCTGGCTGGGATAATTTAGTGGGAGTGGCCCTGCTTTTTTGGCAGGGGGTTGGACCAGACCACCTCATGAGGGCCTTTCTAACCCTATGATTCTATGATCTGTCCAGTCTTCTCAAGAAATAGTTTAGGATGATTTGAGATGCATGTTTTCCATCTCTAATTTCTATTATTCATTTCTTAGACCCAAATAATTATGTATTTTTCATAAATATTCATTCTGTTCCATTTTTGAAAATGATATAGATGCTAGGGAGCCTAAACAGTCACCTTTGAATGAAACTTGTACTTCTAAACTACTCAGGTTATGTCTAAACTGCAATGTAAGCCAAGGGTCTGTGGGACTATAACCCACAGACTTCATATTTCTAAACCCAGGCTAGAAGGTCCACAATGAATATTGAGACTAGTTTTAGACCTTTTGGATGAAGGTGTCTTGTCCACCCTTCTGTTTACATTGCACTGTGTAGCCCTGCTTATCACAGGCTTCATAGCACTCATCCGAACTATAACCACTCTACCCCTTTGTTCATGGTACACTGAGTGAAAACTTGACTCTTCATCATCCAGCACTTTTAAGGCCATAGTCACAGCCACCAACACATCCTGCTGAACTATCTTTTTCATTTCCATGTGTAAGCAACATCTGAGTGACCCTCCCTGTTGAGCCAGCTGACGGGGGGGGGGGCACCATAGTTGTAAGGACTTTGTATTCACACAAGTTCAGCTAGGTATTCAGCATGATACCACTGAAAAATAGTCAGTTTGGCTGGTATCAGGTTACAGATCACTTGAGTAAACTGCATGAGTAAATGAAATGTTACCCCTTATTCTATTAACAAATGGCAGCAGAATTGTGCTTAGCCTCTTCTGATGAAAGATTTGCTCTGGTTTGAGCAGAACTTGGCAAAGGAGTCTTTCAGATGGCACAGCATTCTAAAGGCATCAGGGAAAGTCTGGGTCTTCCTGTCTGTTTTGTCAGGCTCTGACTAAGACCCACCCTCACGCATGGTTTGACCACCCTGTTCCAAAAAGTTAATGGGATTCATCTTGGAGTCCTTTGGGGTGTGTTCACACAGCAGTCTTATTTCGAAACAACAGAGGTTGTTTCAAAATAAGAAATGCCATGTTCACACAACGTACCATCATTTCGAAACAACTTAAACCCCATTTGGTTACGAAACAACATTGTTTCGAAACAAGTTGTTTCGAAACAATCCCTTCGGAACATGTTGTTTTGAAACAATGGTTGTTTCGAAACAACCGTCTGACCTTCCTCCCAGGGTGCTCAGCACACCGGGGAACAGGAAGTTCCTGCCTGGGCGTGCCTGGCTGACAACATGGCCGCCGACATGGCCCAGTGAGGTGGCCATGTTCCCATACCTCCCATGGTGCCCTGCCCCTGAATCAAAATAGCAAGCCCACACTGTAAACATGCTATTTTGATTCCCACTTTTTTCCTTATTTCAAAATAACTTATTTTGAAGTAACAAAAAGTTATTTTGAAATAAGGTGTTATTTCGATACAAGTTGTTTCAAAACAACTTGTATCGAAATAACCCCCTGTGTGTGAACATAGCCTTGTTCTGTTAACATCAAGGACAGTGTTCTTGTCAGTAGCAGGGTTCCCACAATGAACTTTTGAGATCCGAAGTCAGCAGAGCTAAAATCACGAGCTCAGCTGAAATCACTGAAGGACCTGGGGGAACCTCAAGAGATAAGCAGCAGGGCTGGTCTAGCCTGGCCAAGAGCAGGAGCCAGCAGAGAAAGCTAATTGAGCCCAGTGACTGACAGATGGTGGGGATTAGTCAAGCCCAGTAACAGAGATAGAGGTGTATGGTGCAGCCATGACTGTTGGCAGGGGAAGGGGAAACACGAATGGAGAATTGAAGAACATACCTCATATACTCAGGGACAGGTAAGTTCTGCTTCTGGGTTTTTTTTTTTTTTATGTTTATGAATTCTGTTTGCACTCTTTACCTAAATCAGTGCCAAGTTACTTCCTTTCTTTTATTAAAAAGTCATCTTTCTATTCTCATACTTTGTATATGCAAGAAGGGTACCCAAGATATAGTGCTTAATTCCCCACATGGCTGAGTGGAGAACTGAGCTGATTTAGTGTTGCATCATTGACAGCAACCCCTAGGCTATGTCTACATGTAGCCTGTTATTTCAAAATAACTTATTCTGAAATAAGAACATTATTTTGAAATAACACGTCTAATTGGCATTATTTTGAAACAACCGTTTCAAAATAACAGCTGTTTCGAAACAATTGGGGTTTAACCTGTTTCAAAACGGCACTTCTTATTTTGAAAGGATGGGATCCATCCTTTCGAAATAAGAGAACGTCACGTAGACCTAATTTCTTTTATTTTGAAATAACACTTGTTATTTTGAAATAAAAGTACTGTGTAGACATAGCCCTAGATATGAACCTGGACCTTGTTGCTGCTGACTGCATCTGACAGAAAATTACTCTTGCTATCAGCTAGAAAAATGGAGGAGTCACCACATGGGAAAAAGAATGTCCTTCTTGTGCTTTTCATGCTCATTTCAGGGAAAAGGCAAAGCAGCCATGAGATGCTGGTGGATGTTTTGATAATGTATCATTAGATGGTCAGGAGGTGGAGGAAGATGATACAGACATGGCAGACTCAAACTGCCTGTTGGTCTTGACTCTTGTGGTAGTAACTAATAACATCTGTGTAGATCATCACCTTTATAGAGTAGGACCACAAGCGCAGACTGGTGGAATCACATTGTCATTAAGACCTGGGCTGATTAAAAGTGGCTCCAGAACTTTTGTATAAGAAAAGTTTTATTTCTGAAATTATGTTAGCAGCTTACCAGAACCCTCAGAATCATGATATACGGAGTGTGATAGTCATGCCAAAGGACTACAAAAAGGGTGTTTGTTGGCATGTACATCAGCCCAAGAATGTTAAAGGCATTGTTCCTTGCAGGCAAGAAAGACGTTACTGCAAGGTAATAAGTAAGACCTGAGTACAATTAAATCATACTCCAGCCCACTAAAACCCTGCCTCTGCTACAGTGGAAGGTGGGGTGGGGAGGGAAGATAAGTCAAGACAAGACTGAGAAGTGAAAGCAGTTTGGAAGCTTGTTGCAGTTGGAGGAGAAAACACTCCCACAAAACTAGGAGTAGCAGGAGGAAAATTGGGAGACATGTTAGAACTGTCCTGATCCTAGGGCAACACCACCAGGACTATAGCTCTAGCAGATGCAACAACAAAATGTACTCCCTGGGATTTGGCTGGTGGAGGCTTACTCCTTTGCCCCCTCTCTTCCTTTGGGGATGAAGGGGTATTCCAAGGGCCAAACCAAGGCCAGGGCTAAATGTGTTGTGTCTGGAAGCACATTACGCTGCGCTCTTTGTCCAGGGAAGGGACCCCTAACCCAGCATGTCTGATGAGGGGGTGCCATGTTACAGTGATCATGCTGCTTTAGAAGCAGGTTTCCCTAAGCCTCTGGAGACTGGCTTCTCCAGACTGCTGTAGGATCATTACTAACCAGTTTGGTGTTGGAAAGTCAACTGTGGTTAAAATGATGGTGGAGATAAAGGAGATAATCAGGTATGTTATTTACCCAAACATAGGAGGCATGAAAAAAGTTCCTTCAATATTGCTGGTATTTAGTGGATGGGATTTCCAGGATCTTCCAAAGCCATTTATGGGCCTCCAGCTATCGACACTGGTTTCTGGGGTTTGCATGTACACTGACACAACGTTGTCCTAATTACATCAAACTTAGCTCACAGAGGTGGAGTTATTAGGTTGGTGAATGGGCAACCTACATCAGTAGAGTGACATTTCAGTGTAGATGCTTGGAAAGTTAGGCTGATATAAACTGCCTGTCATTGCTCTCCATCATGACAGCCAGTTATCATTAGATGTAGAGTGGTGACTGAATACAAATTTAGCAGATAGAAATTCTTCTGGCCTTATTTACTGAACCATTTGGTTTCCAGCGTAATCAGTGCTGTCAGAATTATTGTGGCTTGCTGTGTTTTTCAGTCTTTGTCAGTCCAAAGATGAGCCATCTGTCCTTGAATGGATCCATGAATCAATTGCCGAACTGGCACAGTTAACCACAGAGTGAAGCTTGTATAGATGGAGCAGGTTGCACATGGATAACAGAAATCGGGTATTCTTTGTGTTCCTATATTGTGAACTAGCATGGATAAATGGAAGAGGGAGAATGGTATTTATGAATGTATTTGTATAGCAATTTTCACAGTAAAGGAAGTACTGTCACTGTATGCTGTTAAGTGTTGGGAATTGTTGATGAGATGGATGCTTGTATAAGGGGGAGTTTGTGATATGAATTATAGATTTTTGTTCTGGACAGAACTGAAAAGATGTACCAAGAAACTGTTTGGATATGATTTTCTGGTTGTGCTTGCACATATCTTTGTCTTTATTGTTTTAAATATGCATTATGATGTGATTCAGCAATGGTAATAAACACTTCCTCTTTGATCAGCCTGTGACAATTAGAAATCTGAGACTTCTCCCAGAGTGTGGCTAGAGTGCTGAAGTGGTACAGCCTGTCAAGATGGAAAGTCCAGAAAGTAATCAGTATACAAATATGTTATTGTCTCAGTTCTTAGAAAAAGTTATTTACACCATCAGAGAGAACAGCCTTTGGAATCTCAAGGCCAAAGAAACTGATACTTTGTAATATTCAACTTCAGTATTTTCTTAGATAAACACCACAGTTCCCAGAGGCTCTATGGACAAGATTGAGTTAAGTAGAATGAAAAGAGTACATACAAAATAGTAAATTGAAATTTACAGTTACTATATCTTTAAAAATTACAAAATGTTGTAGCCTTGAACAGCATGCCTTGGTTTACTACCTAAGAGTTTCCAGTCCTTTCAGCAGTTCCACATTCTGGAAGACATAATGATCCCAAAGGTTGCTGAATGGCAAAGGAACATCTTGTTCCATGCTACCATTAGCAAGCCAGCTGTGCATGCAACAACAGTTTTCAAGGGTGTAATAACTCAGATGTATTGCTGAGTCAAATGTGATGATATTGTATTGAGGAGGATCTGCAAAATTTGCCAGCTTCTCTGGATTTTCTGCTTTGAGACAAGTGGTTCTGTGTTTGAGTGCACATGGATTATTGCTTCCCTATGGCATGCAATATAGCCAACTCTGACAATGTTTGCCCATGGACCATGTGAAATCATAAATGATCATTCAGATTCTCAAAGAACTGCACAGCAGCCTCTCTCATCAGGCACTTTTCTGGATCACATACCCAACTGCTGTGTTTTGAACACTGGTTTTGTCAAAAAGACACAATATTTCTCACTTCTTTTGTACAATTTACTGTTTACAGAAGGCTCATAATACTGTAGCATTGCTGATTTCTGCAGTGTGGCGTAATAAAATGGAAAGCAACATATGGGCCCTACTCTTAACAGTCACCTGAGCACATTGTTGTAAAAATATGCAAGAGTCTAGTAAAAAAGTCAATGCTAATTGTTTTTGTTTGTTTGTTTGTTTGTTTTGGTGCTTCCTGGTCTCCATTTTAAATTCCAAAAAATTGTGGTGATGGTAGATGTTACCCCAAGGCACTAAATGCAGGGATAGGCAACCTTTGCTAACCCATGTGCTGTCCTGTCCTCCTCAACCCTCAGTTGGTGCTGGTGTCACCCTCTGCCAAAAAAATTAAAATTAAAATAAAATAAAATAAAATAAAAGTAGGTTACACCTAAAAATTCAGCAGCAGCCACATCTGGAGTAGAAGGGGCATCTCCCAGGCATTCCGCTGAAAGGAGCCACTCACAGAAAGAAGCTGCCTGGAGTGGCTCCTCTCAGAAGCATGCCTGGAGACAGGGGTCCCCAGGGATGCAGTGAAAAGAAGCCACTTGGAACAGCTTCTCATGGCAGCACATCATGGAAAGAAGCTGCCCAGAGTGGCTCCTTTTGGCATCCCCAGGCGCACTGTGGAAAGAAGCTTCTTGGAATGGCTCCTTGTGGTGGCAGCATGCCACAGAGAGGAGCTTTCTTGGAAGCTTCTTTATTCAGAACGCCTTAGGCACGATCATGGTGGGGAGTGCCTATGCTCCTGAAAGGAGCTGCCCAGGGGGTCTTTCAGTGGTAGGAGAAGACATTTCTGTGGTGCTGCTCCAAATAGGTTTATGTGCCCCTGTTGGCACACATGCTGGAGGTTGCCCATCCCTGTGCTAGAGTATATGTCACCATCAGTGGATATACACTGATACCTGAAGCTTGTAATGAAATGCTCCAAATATTTTAAGAAATAAATATTAACTATAAATATAGTTATATAATTACATATTATAAATAATAATTTATTAGTCTTATTAAGAAACATAAATAAATCCTATATAAATAATAAATTCCCATATAAACAAGCAAACAGGACATCTCTCCCATTCTTATATTAATAATAATAGATATGAAGCCAAATTCTTCTCACTAACAAAAGGGACAATAATATTCCTGGAGCCTATCACTGATTCTGCAGTGGGCTGCTTCTCAGAGTTAGAGTGACACCAGTACCCCTCTGATCATAAGGTCAGGAGATTATACAGCTACTTGAGCAGCAAAACCTCCACAAAGACTGCTGTGAAAACCATACTTATTTGATTAGCCTGAACTGGTGCATGTGAGCTCTCTTTTTACTTTATGCTGGAATAAAGGGTCATTAAGTCAGCATCCTGACTGACAAGGCTATCATCATCTGTTGGGACCTCTGTGCTCAGCACAGCAGCTAGTCAAAATCCATATATAGAAAAAGAAAGATGCCAGAGAGCTCTTCATTGTGTAGTTCTCACACCTGACTTTCTAGTAGTCACTCTTGAGCTACTTAATCCACTCTTGTGTCAAGCCATTGAACCCACAATGTTGTCAGCATGATTGTTGTTTCTTGGTACATGGGGTCACTTCTGGTCTTCTTTTGAAGTCAAATATTTTGCTCAACTTACACCACAGATTTTCCTGAGATTGACTATGATCTCATAACTAGGCAGCAGCCCACTTGGCAAAGACCTTCATGGTGGCCCTAGCTGACGCAGGAGACATTTAATTCTGTTTTCACATCTGCAATTGGAATAAAGAGACAAGTTAAATGCTGAACATCTATACTTAAATCAGGGGAGCTGATTGTCTAGTTTTGGGAGAGAAAGGCTAGGAACACTGGCCTGTGGTATTGTGGGATAGTGTTGGTGGATTTTCAGGGCACAAGCTGAGTCCACACTGCAAAATGGTGCACAATGAACGTAAGTCTCAGCAGGACTTGTTCTTGGACCCAGTCCCCTGCCAGGTCTCAGGGCCTTGGTCTGGAGGGCTTACTGGCCTGAGTCATATTGATTTGTGAGTAGATGGAGGCAGGAATTTAGGCTGGGCTTCAGAGTTACACTGCAAGGTAGGCGTACTCTGACACAACTTTGAACACTGTGCCCAAGGTCTTTAATCTAATAGTTTAACATCAGATATCCTGTAGTCTTTTTCTTGTTGATTTTTTTTTTTTGTCATTTGTTCTTTAAACTTCATCTCTGTAACTTTGGTCTTATTGAAAAATGTCAATAGCATCTTTATTGAACAAATGAACAAACAAAGCATGCAATGAGTTTCAAGTGAAATTTGCCTCAGACATAGTTTCCAGGGGCAAAAGATATGCAGAAACTTGAGCAGAAAAAAAAAAAAGAAAAACATCCTGATTTTGAGTAGAAACTGAGCATAATGTAACAATTGCAACTGAATTTTGTTAAAAAGATTAATTAAAACATAGAGGATGGTAAATAATTCCTCACCAACTACTTCCTTCATAATTAAATAAATAAATGTGCAAAAAAACAAAACAAAAACAAAAACAAAAAACCTTATGCAAACATCTGGACATGAAAACTAATGGATATCTTGCAGGTACAGTATAGCCTATTACCTATTAAAATACAGAGAAGTTAGGAAAAAGTAACATGTTGAGTGTAAGGCCAGCTTTAAGTTAAACCTACATATGTATAATGACTTCCCTCAGGGATGTTTAATAATCCACACCCATTATCATCGTAATTGTGTAAGTCTAACCCCATGTGTGGACAGCACTATATCAGCAAAAGAGCTTCATTTGCCGACATGGCTACTGGCTCTCAGGGTGGCAGATTAACTACAATGATTGAAGACGCTCTCCTTTTAACATAGTAAGGTTTTCACTAAAGGGCTTCAGGAGTGCAACTCTGTACCACTGTACATGCTGAAAAGCCGTAGGAATGACCTCGGCTGACTACAGAGTTCATGGTAGAAAAAGCATAATAAGATTATCTTCATCCTATGTTTTCTGCAGTTTCACATTTAACATATTGTCATCTGCTATGGAAGAACATTTCTTTCAGGGTTCTTTTCAGTTTTCTTCTTTCATCAGTTCAATTTCTTTTACATTGATCCAATATTTCTCCCTTTGAAGCCAATGGAAATTTTGGGATGACTTCCATAAGTTTTGATTCATTCTACAAAATCCATTAGGTTAAAGTCCTATAGGATTTCACAGGAATGAAAACAATAACATTTTAAAGAAAATATTATAAAAACATATGGAATGTAATTTTTATAAAACAGATGATTTTTATAAGTCTTTCAAAAGATTCTATAGCATTATTGCAATGTTTTAAGATGTAAGTGCACTAGTTTTTTCCTAAATTAAAAAATAAAAATACTTGCATCCTCAGTTTGACTAGTGCAGTTAAAAAAAAAAAGTTATGCGCTTGATTTTCTTTTGGCAGGAGAGGGGGAAAAAAGTTGAAATTCATTAGCAAGATTGTATATGTCTCCATTTCCTTGGGGCACCATTATTCTGTCATATTTTCTTGTAGCAGGTAATTCAACAGCTAGAAACATCAAATCAAAGAAATCAGTATGTAGGTTTGGTATATGTGAAATACTGTAAGATGTGATCTTTTTATATAGAAATCTTTAAAGGTCTTGAACCCAACCGTCATGTTTGTAAACAGCTTTCATGTTTGCAACTCTTTAGGACTAAAAAGTTCTTATTCTTCCAGTGGAAGCATTACAAATTGCCAGGTTTACTTAACTGATTATGCTGTAAGAAGACAGTTCGGATTCAGAGACTACAGAAAGGTTAGTGAAATATCAGTTAGATACTTTAATGATCTGTGACAAATATCCACTTAGGCATTTATTAGTTCTGAGAAATTGAATTAAAAATAAGTTGTGAAATTTAAAGTTTTGCTCTTACTGTTCAAAATCTTTGAAACAAATGATATTCACATCAGGTTTTGGGTTTTTTTTTTTTTTGTACCTTATGATCATTATTATCATGATCTATCAGTGGGTTTCCCCAGTCAAATATATCAAAGTCAAGGCATTTTTTGTTGGTTTTAATGGCTTGGGAACTTTTCCAGCAAATCAAATAAGGAGTCCTTTGTCACTTAAAGACTAACAAATTTATTTATTGCATGAACTTTCATGGGAGAAAATCCCACTTTGTCAGACATTTTGAAGATGGGGGAACTTAGTGGAATTTTCTCCCATGAAAGCTTATGCAATAAATAAATTTGTTAGTCTTTAAATGCCACAGAACTCCTTGTTTGTTTTACTGAACTAGACCAACATGGCTGCCCCTATGGAACTTTCCAGTAAATGTTCATGTGTATTTTCTGGACAGTAAAGGCCCTGGCAGATGCATGCTCTAAAGAGACAATTGGTACTGAGAATTTAACATGTATAGAAATAAGAGACAGTCTGTATAAAATATAGGTAAGGAAACATGATCTTATCATTATTATCAAATATTTGAGTCATTGTGCATGATGTTTTCTGGACTTGATCCAAATAAAACATGATGTCTGTCACTCTAAAACATGATCTTTATCACTGTATTAAATTATTTAGCCTGTTGCTTTGATTTTACTATTTATTACTGAAGTCATTACAAAGCAGTTTTAAAAGCCCAGTCAGTTGTTTGAATTAGGGAGACACAATATATTTCTTTCAGCCTTATCTAGTTCATTACTCTACCCAAGACCCTAAATCTTTGGGAGTTTTGTAATTGATTTTACTGGTGTTAGGATATAACCCAAAGTGTTTATGAAGTTAATAATAAATTAAAAAAAAATGTTGCTCCTGTTTACTTTGCATAGAGCCCTGTGTTCAAATCCCATGATGTGTAATCCATAAATAAATATAAAAATAGATTAACATCCATAATAAAGGGAACATTGTTGTCAATGGTAGTCAGGATATGATGTATCTGAGACATGATAGAATTCTCCTCAATTTAGAATATGAAATAGATGAAAATCTAGACAACAGTTTGTAGTCATGTTTAGTAGATATAAATACTTTAACAGTGATGGCTGTCAATACTGCTATATAGCATGCTACCACTTCAGAGCACTTTACAAAACTGAACTAATTAATGGATTAGCATTATTTAAAATTAATGAATGACATAATTAATGTGGCATTTTTTCTAAGCATGTCAACACAAAAGAATCTGTTGTAAAATCAATACTTTAAATACAAAAATATATATATGTTTTAGGGTCAAACTTCTGTAACACCTCAAATAAAATCAATATTGATGCTAAAATGAAAATATAGCATTGTAAATTTGGAAACAGTGTTGTGTATCTGAATATATTTTAAAAGCCAAAGATAACTTGATGATTACAGCAACATTTTACCATGACGACCATTGCAGTTTCTCTTCAAAATATTATGCAATTTGTATAGGCTACATTGAAATTATGTAGATTTTAGCCTATACAAATTGCATAATAATAACAAGTTTCTATAAAGATTAAAGAAAGAAAGAGAATTTATCTTTTAAGCTTTTGGAGGGCTATGTATTTGAGGGGAAAGCTGGTTTACTAGCAAACTGTGAAATCCCAGTCCTGCAAAGACCTTTAGGTACCCATTTAATTTTACACTTTGTGAACTCTATAAGACTTCTCAAAAGGACTGATCCTCAGCTGATATAAATTACCGTAATTCCACTGCTTCCACTGGTGCTTTGATGATTATACCAGTTGGAGATTTGCCTGCCAGTGTGCAGAATTAAGGACACATGTAAGTCTTTGCAAATTTGTAAGGGGCTAGAAGTAATTGAAGATTTATCACCAAAACCATCCCAGACATGACGGACCTAACCCCTGCTTTTAGCGCTACAGAGCTACTGTTGGCAATAAGGTGTCACTGTCCATATCTTTCATGCATACATTTTGTGTTGCTACCATCTATATTAGGATATATAAATTCCAGCAAAGCCAAATATGGAAGGTGTATGGCCAAATCATAACATTTCAGAAACAGAGCTTTATAGTAGAAAGATTTGATTAAATCTTAACTGTAGTAAGTGTGACTGACAGCTCACAAAATTGAAAAATGATGGCCTATTAGACACCAGTCAGTCTAATAGTCTGACCAACTGAATACTCTAAAGTAGATAGTTTTTTATTGGGTTGGATTCTGCTACCTTACTCAACTAAATCATTCCCTATTCAGAGCAGACTTTGAATTATATGCGGTAAATAAAGCATGCAGCATCACATTTGAACAAATTTGATTAAAATGAAATATTGAATAGTTTTTCATTCATGAACATAGTCCATCAACTGAGACATGGGAACTGTGGGGGTGGGCGGAGTATTTGCTCATGTAATTATAATATAGGTACACAAAAGGGATGAATTAAGATCGCTCACTCAACATTTGTGTGGCATTTCCAAACTTTCAAGTGTTTTACCTTGCAATGTTCATACTCTTTTCATACAATGTTTTTAGACATACTGCTAAACAAACTCTGTTTATGCACCTTTGGAAAAAAATATTTTTAGCATAATTCAGTTGAAATTATATAAGTTAATTTGTCTCATAACAACAACTTGTGTAGATAGATAAGTTTAATTAACTCAGATATGGCTACCACTTATCTTTGTACTTTATGATAAGTTGTAAAGTATAAATTGGCCAACAGTTGAGCTACAAATGTGCAGACTCATAGAGAAAATTCAAATAGACAGTTAAAAGGTCATTATAACCTTTAGGTGTAAGCCAGATATGTAGATATGTAGGTGTAAGCGAGTCCTTTCCTCATTCCACCTGGAGGGTGCCTCCTAGTGGGTGGCTTGGGGAGTTACCACTCAAGGGGTCCAGTGGTCCACCCCCTTCTGGGAAGATAAGGGGAATAAACAGTACACCTCATCCCCTCGGAGGGGTAAACCAACAGTCTATAGCCCTTGGTTGGGCAGTTCAATAATAGTCTCAATCCCCTTATAAGCAGGGTGCACAATCAATAAGTCTTTAGGGTAGAGGGTGTAAACAATGTGAGGTATTAGACAGGGTTGCTGTCTAGGGGAAGGGGAGAGGAGGAGGGGGACACAGGCCTGTCCTACTCCACTGACGGCCCTGGGCTGGGACAGACAGGGGCCAGGCATTTGAGCAGGGGTCCGGCCACAACACACTGACCCTGGTGTGGGGCACAGCTCCCCGGGCTACTGCCTTCCCCCTCTCGCATTAGTACCTGTTCCGCTCCTTCATCAGTGTCCTCTGGCTAGTCACTGAGAGGCAAGGAGCAGAAGCCCTCCATTGCATCTGGTGGCTGTAGATCAGGAAGCTCTGTTGTGATCGCCATCTCCTCTGGTGGGATAACTCTGGCAGCTCCACGTGGTTGGCTGCAAGAGGCAGGTCTTTCAGGTCCGGTCCCAAAGAGGGGTCCACTTCAGGCTGAGCAAGTGGCAGTTCATCCAGATCAGCCCCAAAAACACCGGGACCCATTCCCCGCTGTCTGGGCCTTCCGGGAAACCTTTAGGGTTCCAGGGTTCCGGCTGTCCCCCCAGACTTTCATCCCCAAGTGGAGCAGGCTCCTCCCAAGGGACACTGGCAATGAGAGACCCAAGCCAGCTATCCTGGTATTGGGATGGAGGCCTGTGGGTAGGCCTGGGTTCCCTCTGCAGGAGAAAGGGCCGGGGCTAAGAAGCCTGGCGGGAGCCATCCTTCCTTTTCAGCAGCCAGGGTTGGACTGAGCTCCCTGGCCTGGCTTTTATACTTCCTGTCTCACCCCTTGCCTTCCGCTTTGATGGACAGCTGCCCAATGGTCATTTTTGTCTCTTCTGGGGGCAGCCATTTTGTCTCCTCTCCATCTTGCCTCTTTACAGTAGGCTACTATGTTTGAGGAGGCACCAAACTGCCCATAAATCTTAGCTCCATCAGTGGTTCTTCAACATTGGGCCAGTGCTTTGTATATAGCAATTTAATGTAGAAAGGATGTACAAGGAAAAAAATGGATTATGTCTTGAGACCCCTCAATGACCATCACATTCAAATGGTAGTCCTCCAAAATCCATATGCAAAATAAGAAGGCAATGCTGCCAGTCATAAACTCGATAACAACACCAGAATTGCTGCTGTCACTCATCCAAAACATGGCTTAGGAGTGCACTTATGGAATGGATTACAGCAGGCATCGCCAAACTGCAGCTTGGGAGCCACACATGGCTCTTGAATGAAAAAGTGTGGCTCGTGGAAGAACGTCAGCAAATCAATTTAGTAGGTAAAAGTATATGGCTATATGCCTCAGTGCAGCTCTTGAAAGTTTACTAATCAACTTGTCTGGCTCCTGAGTTCCATCAATTTGGCCACCCCGGGATTAGAGAATATGAAGGTTTAAGAACAATTAAACAATGGAACTGAAATCAGCACGGTTAGTCAGGGACTTTGTTACAGTAAACATATAAAAGTCACCTAACATCATGTGGATTGTTCCCACCTAACCTACACTTTCTCATCCAGACATTTACATAAGTGACTTTAACAGCTATAATGAAGAGTCGGTATGCTGCTCAAACAACATAGCCAGATCATAGAATGGCCCTCTCTCAAAAACTTCCACCTGCTCCATAGTCCAAAACAATCTGATTTTTTTCCATCTGCAAGATGGACAATGGACCACAATCCTGACCTGTTCTATGTGATCCATTATAGCACAGGTATCACACATCATTCTGAGCCATTTTCCACATAGCTAGCATCATCCAAGCCTTCAAATCAGCCTGGAGTTCCTCTTCTTTAGTCAGAGTCAAATCTGCACTGGAATTTCTATGAGGCTGACTGGCCTCACTAACTTTGGAAACAGAACAGTGGATCCCATGGCTCAAGCTGATACTTAGACACTTCAGCCATTTAACAAATACATAAAAATTGACTGTGAAATAGTACATCACTGCAAAGCTTCAAGCCTTCTTGACAAAAGAATCCAAGTTCTTCATGAAGGAACATGAAAGGAGTGGTGACACAAATAAATCCACTGGACTGCTTGAGTCCTTGAATTCGGCATGCCTGGAAAGATGGAAAGAGGCCACTGAAAGGCTTGATTTCACCCATTCAAGCCACAAACTAGAGACTCTTTGGCAGTTTGGAGAATATCAGGTGGTAATGTGATACCCACAAATGTGATCACCAATCATGTTGCCTCTCACTTTCTTTTTAACAGCAAGATGTCTATAGGCAACAGAACACTCCAGGAGGTCCAGCAGGAATTCTAGCAAAGCCTTCACTCATGCCTAAAGGAATTTCTGCTCTCTGCTCCATATTTTATCAAGAAGATTGACATTGCACTGTCAGAAACCAAAAAAAAAAAGATGGAATTTCTACAGTTTTTTAAGAATATGTTGAGACGGGGATGGGAATGTCTGTTGATGCTTTATACCACCATGCCCAGAACTGGAAAAGTGCCAACAATTTTATGCCAGTAAACTATGACCACCTAATGAGAATTGGGAAACTCCCGAAGGATTCAGCCAGCTACCACCCCATCTATCTTCTCTCTATTACTAACAAGCTCATGGAATGGTGGTGTTCTGCCAACTCTCTGACATTATCAAAGACATCCTTCCAGTGGAACAAGCAGCATTTCATTTGAAAAGGAACTGCTGTGACCAAGTAGCTTCACTCACTGGTCATATTGATGTGGTACTCCAACAAAAATTGAAGACAGAGATTGTTCTTATTGATCAGTCCTCTGCATATGACATTGTCTGGAGACATAACTTTCTCAAGATCTCGCACGTCATTCATTGCTAGTGAACAATCTATCCTTTAGGAGCCATCACCAGGACTTCAGCTGTAAAGTACATTTTAATGGCCAGATCAGCAGACAAAGAATTCTTAATTTGGGTATTCATCAGGACTCCATCCTGGTCCCAATATTTTTTTTCATCCATACAAACCAGATGTATCAATAAAAGAGCTGAGGTAATTTCTTATATGTGGATGATGTTACCTTAGCTGTTCAGGACACAAGATTCCATACCATCAGTTGCACCCTAACCCAAGATATTAATACAATGGCTGATTATTTTCAATGTGGGAAGTTATGGCTACTCCCTGCCCCCAGCCCCACTATGACTACTTTCCATTGCAGCAATACAATGACTAATATCAAACTTGGTGTGCAGTTTTGCAGTAAGAACATAAGCTGTGAAGCTAACTCAATGTATCTCTGTGTTACATTAGACAGGAATTTGTCCTTGCAACACCACCTCAAAAACACCCATGAAAAGGTGACTTTCTTGGTCCTCAAGAAAAATCAATGGGACATCAAGACTTGAAAGAGAAACAGCTGAAATTCAAATAATATGTAGATTAGATTGTGTGAAAGCAGGGCTGAATCGTGACTATGGATTCTTTTCACATTATAACAGGTAATTTGACTTCACCCTCCCTCTGTGTGCTGTTTCCTAGAGTTTGAATCCTTACAAATGCTCTGATTTGCTGTTGCAGTATGATGTGATCCCATGTTTTACACTCTCCTGCATGTATTCTCATCCAATTCTGTAAGTTCCCTCACTTCAAAGTGTCTTCAAAGAGGAAGTGGGATTTTCTCCCATGAGAACTAATGCAATAAATAAATCTGTTAGGCTTTAAGTGCCACAAGACCACATGCATAGTGCCAGGGGTTCTCAAATCAACTTTAGTCAACTTGTTTCTGATCCTATCACACATCCTGCCTCCGCAGATTACAAGGGTTACCAGGGCATCATACTCTCTTAATCATGTCAGTGCAAATGCCAGGATCCCATCTCACAGTGACCCACAGAACCCATCAAAGACAAAACTAAAATCCCACAGCTCTCTACAGAATTGCATCAGATTTGCACACCTACATTTAGCTTTGACACTGAGTTTCAGTGGGGAGTTACATGAAGGCTATGCTCACACATAAACTGTTATTTCAAAATAAGTTATTTTGAAATGAGTTAATTCAAATTAAGAAAATGTTAATTCAAATTAAGGGAAGGCCTGCTATTGAAACAGTTGTTATTTTGAAATGGTTATTTAGAAATAAGGCCATTTGGACATGTTGTTTCAAAACAATGCTGTTGTTTTGAAACAACGTGCCCGAACACCATTGTTTTGAAACAACCATTTCGAAAAAACGGCTATTTTGATTTCCTGCTAGGTTTTACTGTTTCAGAATAACGGCCATTATTTTGAAACAACAGGACCTGTTGTTTTGAAATAACAGTACGTCGTGTGGACATAAAAATGTTTATTTTGAAACAACGGGGTGTTGTTTCGAAATAAAACTGTCGCCTGAACACAGCCGAAGTCTTTAGACCATTCACAATGAATAGCTCCTGCCAAGAATCCACTGGGTTCTGATTTATGTCAGACAAACTGGTGAAGATTGAGTGGCATAAGGACATCTTGTTGGAAATATGGACAAATCTTCTTTCAAAGGAAAATAAAAATTCCTATGAGTCTATATGGTCATCAATCACAAATGATGAACACATCATGCCTGAGTGTGCCCTGTGTTTTGTCATGGGGGCCCAAAGGACATTTACCAGGTCACTACAGCAGCAGCTTGCTAGCTATCAAGTCTAGATGTACATTTGTAATTATTACAGAGAAGCCAAATGAATTCCTTGCCTCTTTCTTCATGGCAGAAGATGTGAGAGAGATTCCAAAACCTGAGCCATTCATTTTACGTGACAAATCCCAGACATGAGGTTACATTAGAGGATGTTTTGAAACACACTTATAAATTAAACAGTAATAAGTCAACAGGATGAGATGGTATACACACAAGAATGTTGAAGGAATTAAAATGTGAAATTGTAGAGCTATTAACTGTGGTATGTAACCTATACTTTAAGTCAGCTTCTGTACCAGATAAGAAAAGAGTAGCTAATGTGATACCAGTTTTTAAGAAAGACTCCAGAGGTGATCCTGGCAATTATAAGCCAGTAAGACTAATTTCAGTACAAGACAAATTGCTTGAAATTTTATGGGAAGAAAAGAATTATCAGACACACAGACTAATTCAATTTGTCAGGTTGTTGTAAATGGAAATAATGCCATACCCAATCTACTATAATTCACTGAGATACTAAACAAGCATGTAGAGAAAAATAACTCAGTAGATATAAAACAAAGAAGGAGTACTGAAACTTGTTTGTTTTGTTGAACTGGGCTAACACAGCTACCCCTCTGGAACATGTAATTGATGGATAGAGTGTACTTAGGTTTTCAGAAAGCCTTTGACAAGGTCCATAATCAAAGATTTTTAAGCAAAGTAAGTGAGGTTCTCTTCTTTAATAACTCATTAAAAATAAGAAAGTAAGAGTAGGAATAAATGATCAGTTTTCAGAATAGAGAGACTTAAATAGTGGTGTCCCCTGAGGGTCTGTACTGGGACAAATATTGTTTCACATATTTATAAATTATCTTGAAAAAGGGATAAAAAATGCGCTGGCAAAATTTGTAGATGATACAAAACTACTCAAGGTAGTTGATACCAAAGCAAACTGATAAAGAGTTACAAAGGGATCTTACAAAACTGAGTGAGTGGGCAACAAAATGGTAGATGGAATTCAGTGTTGATAAATGCAAGATAATGCATATTGGCAAGCATATAAAACCATACATATAAAATATGGGATCTAAATTAGTTGTTACCACTCAAGAAAGAAATCTTAGAGCCATTGTGAATAATTCTCTGAAAGCATCATCCCAGTGTCCATCAGCAATCAAAAAGCTAATGATGTTGAGTATCATTAGGAGAGGGATAGATAATAATACAGAAAATATTGGATTCCCTCTTTAGAAACCTGTGAAAAACTCATATCTTGATTACTATCTGCAGACCTGGTTGCACCTTCTCCAAAAAAAAAAAATCTATCTATCTATCTATCTATCTATCTATCTATCTATAGGGATGTAATGTCTCTTGGATAGACCAACTCCACATTACATCCCAGACTCAAGAAGAAGACCCAGAAGAACAACTAGATGTGCAGCCAAAACCTGAAGCTGGAACTTCACTGCCACCCCCTCCATTACAGAGCACAGCAGCTGATATGAGGCATAAGATCATGGATAAACTAGCTACAGTCAACCCTCAAGACCGATTACCAAGGCTCGTTGGAGAAGTACCATCAGACAGTATGCTAAAAGATGCCAATAGAGCCCTAACGACAATTCCTACTGCCACAATAACTCAAACCAATGAAGTGGTATACTCTACAGCCTCTGTAATCCTGGAGATGCTTGGCTACACGATCAAAAGAACAACAGTACATACCCCCCCTGGAAAATGAGGATGGAGGATAAGATCAAGGCAACCTGGAGAGAAGTTAGTCAGCTGGTGGAACTACAGAAGTGTGTAGAGATTAAGGATAAGACTCGGCTACTGAAAAAATACAAGGGCTTGACTCCATCTGAAGCCCTAGAGACTGCTAAACAAAGGCTCACAGCACTGGCTACCAGGCTAAGGAGATACACTAGAGCAGCAGAGGCCAAAAAGATAAATGCCCTGTTCTCCAAAGAACCATCCAAGGTGTACTCCCAACTGCAGTGCAACAACACAATAACAGCAGAGCCACCAACAGCAGAAACTGAACAGTACTGGAAGAACATCTGGGAGAAAGAGAAGACTCATAACACCAGTGCAAAGTGGCTTCAGGACCTGAGAACAGACCACAGCAATCTCCCAGAACAGGAACCAGTCACCATCACAGTAGCCGACATCCAACAGCGGGTCAAGAACATGAAGAGCTGGACAGCACTTGGACCAGACATGATCCACACCTACTGGCTAAAGAAACTAACAGCAGTGCATGAACGCCTAGCAGCACAGATGAACCAGCTGCTAGCAGCAGGCTCCCACCCAGACTGGCTAACACAAGGAAGGACAGTGCTGATCATGAAAGACCCCCACAAGGGAACAGCACCGTCCAACTACCGGCCAATAACCTGCCTCCCCACAACATGGAAAGTCCTATCAGTCAGCATAGCTGCCAAGCTACAGGACCACATGGGCCAGTACCTGAGCACAGCTCAGAAGGGCATTGGGAACAACACCAGAGGCTCAAAACACCAGTTGCTCATAGATAGAGCAGTCGCCCAAGACTCAAAGTCTAGACAGACCAATCTGAGCACAGCGTGGATTGACTACAGGAAAGCCTACAACTCAATGCCGCACACATGGATCTGTGAATGTCTGGCGCTATACAAAGTCAACAGGACACTAAGGACCTTCCTTAAGAACTCAATGGGACTGTGGAAGACAACACTGGAAGTCAACTCAAGACAGCTTGCACAAGTGACCATCAAGTGCGGCATATACCAAGGTGATGCGCTGTCCCCACAGCTGTTCTGCATTGGCTTGAACCCCCCTCAGCCAGATAATCACAAGGACTGGATACGGATACAAGTTCAAGAGTGGAACTACCATTAGCCACCTCCTCTACATGGATGACATCAAGCTGTATGCTAGGAATGAACGAGACATCGACTCGCTAATCCACCTGACATGGATCTACAGTGAGGATATTGGGATGTCATTCGGACTGGAGAAGTGTGGCCAGATGGTAGTTAAGAGAGGGAAGGTAGTCAAGACTGATGGGGTGGAACTACCAACAGGCCACATAGCAGACATACAGACCAGCTACAAGTACCTTGGCATCCCACAGTCACATGGGAACCACAATGAGGAGGCAAGGAAGACAGCAACATCCAAGTACCACCAAAAGATAAGACAGGTCCTGAAGAGCCAGCTCAATGGGAAGAACAAGATCCACGCCATCAACAGGTACGCCCTGCCAGTCATCAGATACCCTGCCAGTATAGTGAGCTGGCCAAAGGAGGACATGGAGGCGGCCGATGTGAAGACCCGGAAGCTCCTCACAATGTACGGAGGTTTTCACGCCAAATCCAACACCCAGAGACTGTACACCAGCCGGAAAGAAGGCGGGTGGGGTTTGGTGAGTGTCAAAGCCACTGTCCTGGATGAAACCCAGAGCATCCAGGAGCACATCAGTAAGATGGCACCCAAAGATGAGCTGCTGAGAGAATGCCTGAGGCAGCAGCAGACCTGGGAGGAAGATCAAGCAGAAGAAGTGCCATGGCGAGACAAGACCCTGCATGGGATGTACCATCGACAGATAGCTGAGGTGGCTGACATTGGGAAATCCTACCAGTGGCTGGAAAAGGCTGGACTAAAAGACAGCACTGAGGCACTGATCCTAGCAGCACAAGAACAGGCACTGAGCACCAGATCCATTGAAGCAGGGGTCTACCACAGTAGACAGGACCCAAGGTGCAGACTGTGCAGAGAGGCCTCAGAGACAGTGCAACACATAGTGGCAGGATGTAAGATGCAGGCAGGAACAGCATACACTGAACCGCACAACCAAGTAGCTGGCATTGTGTACAGGAATATCTGCACAGTGTATGGGCTAGACCCTCCCAAGACCAGATGGGAGATTCCACAGAAGGTCGTGGAGAATAACAGGGCTAAGATTCTGTGGGACTTCCAGATCCAGACAGACAGGCAGGTACTGGCCAATCAACAAGACATAGTGGTAATAGACAAGGAGCAGAAGACAGTGGTGGTGATAGATGTAGCAGTGCCAAGTGACAGCAACATCAGGAAGAAGGAGTATGAGAAGCTGGAGAAGTACCAGGGCCTGAAAGAGGAACTAGAACGGATGTGGAAAGTGAAGGCCAAAGTGGTCGCAGTGGTGGTAGGAGCCCTCGGGGCTGTGACTCCTAAGCTGGGAGAGTGGCTCCACCAGATCCCAGGAACAACATCAGAGCTCTCTGTCCAGAAGAGTGCAGTGCTTGGAACAGCTAAGATACTGCGCAGAACCCTCAAACTCCCAGGCCTCTGGTAGAGGACCCGAGGTTGAGGAAGACACATACCACCCATAGGGGTGAGAGAGGATTTTTTTTTTTATTGGCATTAAAAAAGATACAGAAAAGGACAACTAAAATGGTGAAGGGTATAGAAGAGTTTCTATATGAGGATAAAGTAATAAAATTGAACTCTTCAGGTTGGAAAAAAGAGATGACTAAGTTTGATATGATAGAGGTTTATGAAGTTATGATTGGTGTGAAGAAAGTAAATAGGAATTGTTAGTTACTCCTTTTTGTTACACAAAAAATAGGGGTTACGACTTTATATAAATAGGCATCAGGTTAAAAATAAACAAAAGGAATTATTTCTTCACATACTGAACAATCAACCTGTGGAACAACTTTGAGAATACTATGAAGGCTAAGACTATTAGGCTATGTCTACACGGCACTTTTATGTCAAAACAACACTTGTTATTTTGAAATAAAAGAAATTTAGTCTACATGACGTTTTCTTATTTCGAAAGGATGGATCCCATCCTTTCGAAATAAGAATTATTGTTTCAAAAAAGTTAAACCCCGATGTTTTTGAAATGGCCATTATTTTGAAATGGTTATTTTGAAATAACGTCAATTAGACCTGTTGTTTTGAAACAACACCATTGTTTCAAAACAACGGTTCGAAACAACAGGCCCAAACAGCTTTATTTCGAAATAACCATTTTGAAATAACAACCGTTTCAATAGCTGGCTTTCCCTTATTTTGAATTAACATTTTGTTAATTTGAATTAACTTATTTCAAAATAAGGACTTTATTTTGAAATAACTCATTTTGAAATCCTTATTGCGAAATAACCGTGTGTGTAGACATATATTGCCTTTCCGATGTTCTAGCTTACCCAAATCATATGAATGAAGTTAAAGATTGTGCCAGTTATGTTTCAGTGTGCTCTCACGGTTAACCTATAATCCCTTCTGTTTGTTGTTTCTGCCTAACCTTTCTTGTCTTGGATTAGATTGAAAGCACTTTGGTCATGGACCTCTTTTTATTACAGTTTACTTTAACCAGCATGGTGACTTCCTGATCCACAGTACCCTGTTGGCCATTTGGTGCTACCACAATACAAATGAATCATCCTTATATAAGGCAATTGATGCCACAATTCCCCTGGCCACTTCCTGGAGGGAAGGTAAAAAACAGAAATGCACAACAGGAGAACTGCTCACACATTTAGCAAAGAGCTCTGAACCACTTTAGGCCAGCTCTGCACGTGGCAGCGTTGTCAATAATTAAAGCTTCCATGAATGCAAACAAGTTAGAAGCTGAATTCAAGCCCACACATTCTGCTCCCCAATAAACAAAGAGTGTCTTACCTCATTTCCCCTTTTCTAATTAAAAAGGAGAAAATGAGAACTATAATTGTAACTGGGACTATAACAGCATGGGGAAAACACATGAAAATAAATATTATTAGAAGATTAGATTACCATTCGGTGGCTTTATTCTATTATATTATTCTGTGACTAAATGGAGACACTCTTGATTTATTTAAATAAAAGTAAGTAGAATGAAGCAAAGTGTTGAGATGCTTGGATCTCAAGTTAATTCTGTGATTGAGAAATTAAACTGCATAAGGAAACAGGAAACCAGTAGCTCTCTTGCAAAAATAAAATATCCTTTTAAAAAAAAGTTAAAACTTTCTTTTTTAAAGCAAATAAGGAAGCAAATCGTAGGAAACAATGGATCTACAAATAATGTCCTAAGTTCTCATTGCCTAAACATAAGCTGTGCAATCTGTGAGTGTTATGAATTCTTGATGTATATAGGTAACACGTTTACTTTGAGAAACATTTTCTTTTTTATGGTTTTACTAGTTGTAACCCGTAAAAAATGATGGGGGGGGGAACAAAAGGGAATTTGAGATACATATGTATTTTAATCATTTAATAGCTCTTTAATTACAACTTTTTTTTTCAAAAGTTCTGTGGTCAGCTAAAACTTTTACTTGGTAGTTTGTATCCTTCATGAAAACTTTCAGATTTCATGGTTTCTTCCCTGAGTGAGTGCCACATACAATTGTCTGAAGAGTCAGTTTGACATATTGGAAGCAGCTGAAAGCATAGCTGAGAGTTTTATAATTTTGACACATTCTAAAGTCACCAGAGTGAACTATCCCTGGGTTTCACTGGCTGTTACTGTCCAATTTTTAACTCCTCAGCCATTGCCTTTATGAATTACAGTGAGGTATGCAGCTACAATAAGGTATATATATATCTGTGCCGTGCCAAGGCTCGTAGGCCATTGTGATGTCCGAGATGACTCAACCAATTGCTCCTTGGGCATCACAATGGCCTGTCACACAGTACACTTCACACCACACATGCACACACATAGCAAATTAGGAGAGCTGATGTGCCAAGTAGCATTTATTGGGCTCTTTTGATGTCTTAAATACTTCTTCAGCAGCAAAGTTTGTTTCCATTCTGCTTTTAAACTTCAGTCCCTGTCTCAGCCTGAGACAGAGAGAAAAAATCATGAAATTGGAAAGGCAGCAAAACATTGAATAGTGAACTGGTTGACAGAAAAATACCTAAAGTGCATAGATGGTTGTGTCTTTAAAATATTTTTTGTAATTATTCCTCATCTTCACCTTACTAAAATTTATTTATTTATTTATTTAACCTTAGCTGCTTCTTTTCTCCCAGCTACAATAGCAGACATTTCCCTCACTCAAAGTTAGTAGTAAAAGATTACATAGGAACAAATAAAACACCTGAATCTGAAAACCACAAGTTTTGAAATGATTGGGGAGGAGCACAGGAGGTGATGGTACTGGAATACATACATAGAACTGGATTTCATAGATTGTACCTGTACTGAATCTGAAAAAATTAGCATGCTGGTAGGGAGGGGAAGCTTGAATTACTCATCTGAATCTGATTTTTTTTTTTTTTTAGTTTGGTTTAGTCTCAATTTAACACAGATGTGTGCAATATATTAAGTAGCTCATTTTAAAATCTATATAGAGAGGATGCTTACAGGATCTTTTAAGAGCTCATATTATAGTGTAGCTTGGGATTCTGGGAGTAAATTCAAAAGGTGCTTCAAGGTGTGCATCGATCTTAGCCATATATCTAAGGTACCCATAATCATAGTAGAAAAATATAAGACTAAAATTCTCTATTCTTTTCATATTTAGGAACATATAGAGAAGTGGTTCCCAACCTTTCTGTCTCCAGGACTATGGTTATGACCTTTACAACCCTGAGGGGCCACCAGTATTTGCCAGCAGCTACCCCCCCACCCCCGCACACCCTACAGACAGATGGAAGATGTTCAGAGAGGATCTCTCCACTAATTTTCTGTCTCCGTGCCTGTAGCCCCATGAACTCCACATGGATGCCAAGGTTGTGGATCCTTTCTGCCACCCAGGGGATGGGAGATCAGTACTCCTCTTCCTTTGGCTCCAGCAGGGACCACAGCACTTAGAGATTCAGGGTGCTTTGTCATGCTCCCTAATATAGTCAGAGGGAAGGAACTACTGATTTCCCATTCCACTGGCTGCATCAGAAGCCTGCTTCTTGTAGCCCCATGGCACTTTGCTCCGCCTGTGTCCTTACTTAGTAGCTCTCTCCTACTGCCAGTGGGAGGCAAGGAGGAGGCCACTGTGAAAGACCCCATGAGCCAAGACTCGGAATCACTGATACAGTGTTATTTTTGTCCTTAATCTGGAAGCACTATCTCTGGAAATCTGTGTTTTTGTTGAATGTTCATAGAGTTTTTGGTCCCCAAATAGTTGTTTAAGAGTCATACTGTAGCCCAAGTTCCATACAAACTCTGGGGCATTTGAACTGTTATGTCTCTTCAGGCTCAATCCTGCAAGGTGTTGAACACTGTGATTCTTGCACAAGAGAGCCCATAAAGAACAAAGTAGAAACTTGATTTTATTTAAAAAAAAAGTAGATTTATAAAATGTAAAAGCCCAAAGAAATATTTGTTAAGCTAGCCACAAAAACAATGGAACAAACATAAACATAATGAGTGATCTATTGCTTTTGAATAGTGTAGGGAGGGAGTAAAAGTTTTTCTATAGATTTGCACTACGCAACTCAAAATTATATGTCATGCCTTTCTATTTGATGTTGTGCCAAGACACCAGACACAAATTGAAAAAGAAATATTGATGATAACAAGTGGTTCCATGGGAGTACACTAGCTAAGCTAAAAATGCTAGAAGGTGTCTTTAAGAAGAGATGAATGACTCATATATTTTGTTTGTGACAGGTGTACCAGGTGGTTATGAAAATTCAATATGAATTTTGGCTTAATTCTAGAATCCTAATGTAGCTTTTGGTACCTGCAGTAACGACAAACTAGAAAGTATACTTTAATGTAATTGATTCACATTTTTTTTGTGGCTAGAGGGGATCATTCTCATCATTTAGCAAGATGCACTGCACAACACAAGACAGAATTTCTCCCAGTGATTCATGCATCAGATCTTGCATTGAGCTAGAGTTTTACAAACACCTCCCATCTTCATTTAAACATGTCAAGTGAAAGAGAACCTATAACATCCATAGGCAAGTTGTTCCAGTGGTTAATTATCTTTACCATTAAAAAAATGTATCAGATTGTCTAATCTGAACTTCTTTAACTTTACTTTCAACTGTTGGCTCCGATTATGTCTTTGTCCATTACATTAAAGAAATTGCCTTTCCATATCTACTTATACAACATCAATACAACTTTTAATGTTATCTTTGTTAAGCTAAATAGATCCAGGTTCCTAACAGAACTAGCCCAAAAATGAAAATCTTTTTTTCTGATGTATATATTTTAGTTTTTGTCCTGAACAGTGACAATGTCAAAAATGCCTTTTTTGGGGGTGTGGGAAGGTGTGAAATCCAATCCACAAAAGGCAGTACAAGTTGTTAGGGCAAATAACCTGATAGGCTGCACCTTGAGAACACTGAGGAATCAAAAGACTGATTGATAATGATGCTTAATCCTGTAATCTGAGAACAGAAGAAGGATGAATGGAAGGTACCCTGCCATCAGTCCCTGCAAGAAAGAATGTAAGTTTGCGGCTATAGAGTGTGGAAGAAAAGTCAAAGTAGTATGTGTTTTATAGTTATTCCCTGTGAGGAAGGAGTTTTGGCTAGTAAACTCAAAGTGGAGGAGTGGAAGATAGAGTATTGAAGGTGGAGGTCAGGAAAAGGACATTAGGGCCTCAGAGAAAGTGAACAGCAGATGCTGCATGTGAGCGTGCCGGACTGGAATGCGGAGTGGTGGGTAGGTCTGGGTTCCTCTGTCAGCTGCTGGAAAAAGGGGACAGGACCTAGACTGGAAGACTGGAGTATCATGAGGACAGGAGGGCCAGTGGTACTGTGATATCCTGAAAGAGGCAGAGTCTATAGTGACCTGGATGGAGGGCTGAGTCATGAAGATGAAATACAGAGAGTAAGAAGTGGCCATGGTTTGACAAAGGGAGTGTTAGACCTGAATAGAGCTAACTGCTGGATGCGAATACAAAAGAAGTGCCCCAGGGTGAATAGAGAGTTTTATTATAGAAAAAGTTTTACAGGGGAAAAAAAAAGAAATCTTTTAGAAGAAATAGCAGGCATTTTTGGTTTCTTGGCTGCTTTTGTACTTGTGAAGTTATGAAACTTGCCCAGTTCCTGTCAGAGGATTAGACATCTAGTCTTGGCAGGGGGTTAGACTAGTTGACCCTCGCAGTCCCTTCCTATGGTTCTGTGATTCTAAAACCCCACTGAACATTTTCATTTTGACAAACTGATGTTTTCTGTTGGAAAAACTCTTCACAGAAAAATTTCCTACCCAATCCATACATTGTGCCACCCTAAGATTAGCCATCAGAGACGTGATTTAGAAATATACTTTAAGGAACAGTTCCTTCCCTTTTCCTCTGAGGATGGTGTGTGTGTGTGGTTGTGATTTAGTAACAGGTTGCTGGGCTAGATAAACAATACATTTGAACACTTTTCATTCTGTTATGCTTGTGAATAGAGCTGAGCCTCCACCCAGTTCCCTTCCACTACCCACATTCTTCAGGCAGTGAGTAAACCACTATCCGTCTCTCAACCCTTCAAGCTGAGACCAAGGTCTAGATGACCCATACAGATATTACCTTTTTACAGCCCTGTGTGGGTGTGCAATTCAGCAGATGATCTTCCATCAAATAGTTTGGGAGAATATAACCTATGTTCCAGCACAACTAAAAAATTAAGTGACTATATGTTGTCATGTTGGCATTCAGCACACCTTCTCATCATTGTTAAATTCTTTATTTCTAATATTTACTAGTTATGGTAGTGAAAAATTTCCAATATTTGGTCCTATGACTCAGAAAGAAAGAAAGACACCTGTAAATAAATGTTAATTGAACATTTAAATTTTGATTTGACACTGAACTTTCTATCTGGGTGATGGGGGAGAAGTATTTTCTACCTTAAAAATAAATGTTAAACTAAAGTGGCTAGGGGTGCCCTGGATGCATATTCATATAAGAAAAAAATGCAAAGATTGAGCCAAAGATGAAAACATAATATTTTGCACTCATGAATTCAAGCTGTCATGCTACTGGCTTTGTTTCCTAAGAGACCCTACTTTGAATGAAAGGTAAGTGAATGTCTCATTATTCAAATTAATGCAAGCTCTGTGGCAGCTAAGTTTGAACAAACAATCAAAATATTTACTAAGGATTTTAATATGGAGAAAAGGTCAGAACTGATTTTCTACTCAAAAATAATATCTGACATATGATCCAGGAGACAATGACCTGCAAATGAGAATGGTGGAATCCTTAAAAGGAGGGGGAAGGAAGGAAAATTATTCCCTTATGTAATTTTCTTAGGGACAATCATTATTTATTAGCTAATCTAATGTTTAGCATTGGAAAGTGCAGTCTTAACAAGGTCTTTTCTTCTTTATTCCACATTTTTATTACACCATCGAGCCCTGAATACTAAAAAGTGCTTGAAAATTGTCAACTCTGAGCCTTGTGTTTCTTAAATGCACACACAGATATTTCTGTTTTCTAGCTGTGGTGAATTAGCTTCAGCCTCATTACAACAAGCCTACATAATGTTCCATCTTACACTGTCTTTCACATAGTACTGATATGCTTTTTGACCAGTATTCAGCAAAGCATGATGATTTTCACTGCCATTATTTGATATGGACTTTGTCTGCTGGTAGCACTTAAAAATAAATTTTATTGATTTATTAATGAATGTGAAATAATACAATAAAATTGAAAGAAAGAGAAAATAAAAGGCACAAATGGTTTGCTTTGTATGACACAAGAATATTTGTAATAATAAAAGTGAATCATTTTCTTTAGAAATGTTAGCTTGTTAAAGGTGTATGTTTTTTTTTTAATTGACTGATGGTAAAATGGTTATTCAATCATGTCTTCCTTGCATATAACTGAAAATTGCACCTAACTCTTTCTGATTACATTTCAAAAGGTAAAAATGCTCCTTAAAGGAGAAATATTTTTCTTGTGCAGATAACTCATGGTCTGTGCAACACCTGAGCTCTTCATCAAAGACATTTAGGAGTCTAAAGATGCACATAGGTAGCAAGTGGAGATTACCAAATCAACTAAGTAGATTGTGTACCTAACTTTCATTGACTCTCGAAGGGATATAGGGGCCTAACCTCTTTTGTAAATTACACTCGGTGCCTACCTGCATCTTTAAGCACCTACATATCTTTAAAAATCTGCACCCAATCCTTTCAAGGGCTATGTCTGCAAAATAAATGAAGAAACTGAAAAATGCATGCAAGAATTGATTTGGCGCTTGGCAGATTCTGGGATTTGAGAATTCTGGCATAAATATGATAGATCTAGCTTTCTGTTTACAGATGACTTCGTATTTGAATATCATGGGTGAAATTATAACTCCATTGACACCTTTTCTATGTATATTGATGTGATCACCTAACAAGGATAAATTTGATCTGTTTAGAAATTGTAAATTATGTTTGAGTCAGTATGATTTTGGTTTAGAACACTTGACTTAGTCTTGAGCCTGAAGTTTCTTTGATTGTATCTAAATATGAGAGTTGCAGAGTCATTGTAAGAAGAGACAAAGATTTTGCAATATTCTTGGAAAATATCTGCATTATTATTTTTAGTTTACCAAGAAACTAGAATGGCTGTTCCTATTATTAATGTATCACCTGGAGAAAGATACCAATAACATTCCAAATATATCTTGATTTCAATATGAATTTCTCTCAAAATTTACAGTAACATCTAAATGATTATAGATCTCAAGTAGCATGATGTGTTACCAGCAGGTTAACTAATCTTTGGTTTCATCCACTGCACTAGAATTGATACTGGCAAAAAGTGTTAAGGTCAAATGCCCTCCAAAGCTAAATTTGCAGTTGTTCTGATATGATGCCATCATAGGATGCACCCCCCCACACACACACACACTCCTAAGGTCTGATCTGAGATCCGTGTAACTTTCTTGCTCACCTTTGCAATATAACTGAATGGTCCAATGCAAAATATGCCACACAGTGTCTTTCTACTTGAATACTCATGACATGCTCTCTGTTGCTGTTATGGTATCATATTTTCTGCAGCATCATACAGGGATAGTTAGGTGAAACCAGTTCTCACATATTTGCTGTGGGGGACATCTGCTAAGTGGTAATGAACGTACTTTCACTGCCTGGAACCGATTATACACAAGTGGCTGGGTGTAGACTGACCCAGGAGTGGGGTCCACCTAGAAAGGGAGGTAAGTTGGGGTCCAGAAGTGGGTGATCAAGGAGGCACGGCAGGACACTGGACCAGATTCCAGAAAGGGAATGTCACAGATGTACTGGGTCTTCATAATGTACCTATAAGAGCATGCACTCAGAATTGAGCTGTATATCTTAGGTTAGGAACAGAAGCGGCAAATTGAGTGCTAGAGCCTAAACACATGTGAAAATCATAAGTGAAGGGCTCTTTTACTTTGTAAGTAAAATGTACTTCAGTGGTCCTGAACCCATTTTACTTCACCCCCTATTATGAGATTTTAATTGGTATTAAAGGCTGTGGAGATGGTCCCTCTGAGAAGGGGGCAGGGAAACAGTCTTCCAAGCAGAACTCTCTGCTTCTGCAGTTGTCTGTCTTCTGCCCCCTTGCTCTTGCAGATGTGTAGGAACCTGAGAGACTCTCAATGGCCTTAGGACCTTGTTTTTATACTTGACCCACTGCTACTTATCTCCTATGGGAAAATTTTAAAAAATTAAAGTTAAAAAAAAACTGCACTACTTTATACTTTTCTGATATCAAATACAGCTTTGCTGCATCTCTTTGTCTTCTTTCCTGTTTTCAAACTTCACAGCCGGTTTTCAGTAAGATAAATGAAGCAATGCATTTTTTTTACTCAGTCTTCCCTTTAGAGAGAACTTCAGTATTTGGCCGATAGGGCCAGCCCCAATACCCAGTGACATCAATGGAAAGAATCCCTTTGACTTTAATTGGCATCAGTTCAGTCCCATGATGTTTAAAAGTCCATGTTTGAACCTTGTGTCAAATGAAGAAAAAAAAGGAAAAATTAATATAGGAAAGGAGTGTGTGCTTTCATTATGAAGGTATGCATTTCTCTCCTCTTCAAAGAAGTAGGCTATTGTCAAACTTTTGAACATATTATCAACCCCTAGGGGATTATTTCAGTTTGCAGTATAATATGCTCTAAAAAGGAAATACTGAAAGGTGTATTTCCATCTCCTAGATCTTGCTTTAATATCTCAAAATAGCTTACCGCTGTCACAGATTTTAAGACCTAAATCCTTATTTGTTTGTGAAACAGTGTACACAGTTATACTAGAAAGGAATTAAATCCTGCAACATCTGTGGAGAAGCTATGAACTAGAATGAGAAAACAGCCAATAGTCTCACAGGCATACAAGGTAGAGTAACAACCACACCATATTGTTTCCTGTGGAATTGCAATTTAGCTCAGATTAATCCTAATCACTTTTACACAGCTGTTGATAATATATTGTGCTTGCAAGTCAACAATCACTCTTGTCAAAAGGCCTGCATGTGGTCTGTTCACTGTGAAAGCTTCAAAATAGTCCTGGTGCATCACTCTGAGTTTCATCCATTGGAAGTCCTATTGATTCCATTGGCTCCAACAGAAATAGTCTCATGTCTAAGTGTTCAGTAACACAAGCCACAGCTTTTTAAAGGGCTAAATTTTGTCTTCCATTTTGTTTTTACATTTGTCATATTTGTGTTTTGAAGCCAAACTATCGGATGTGGGAAGATAGCTTAACACAAAACAAACAAGTAGTCCTGTGGCACTTTTAAAGACTAACACATTTATTTATCTCATGAGATTTTGAGGGTACCCCATTTTATACATCCTCTTTCATATTGTAACCTCCATTTCATGTGTTGGAGGAAGTGGGATTCTACCCTCAAAAGCTCATGAGATAAATAAATTGGTTAGTCATCAAAAGTGCCACAGGACTCCTTTTTTGTTTTGCTGAACAAGACTCATACAGCTATTTCTTCGAAACTTAACACAGTCATTCCAAACCTTTTGGCTTCAGGGCCACAAATACCTTTTGAAGAGCCTCCAGTCTATCAACACATAAAAAATGTATTGATGTATACCCCATTAAGAACTACAGTCACTACATAGTTAAAGTAGTCATTTTGTAGCTACTGTGCTCATTTTTCCATTCATAATTTAACACCTACAAATTACTCACAGAATGTCTCACACTCAAAGACAAAGCGCGAGTGTCAACAAGTGGCTGCCACTACATACTGAACATGGTCTGGCACCTAATTGACAGTGGGTTGCCTATTGAGTACAGATCAAACTGGAAGCAATGGAGTTTTAGAGTCATGCTCCTCTTGTCAAACATGATGGGTCTTGGCTGCTCCATCAGTCACTTCTCATACTCCCATTGCAGCCAGATTAAAGGACTTCTGCAAGGAGGCTGCCTCTTCCTAATCTCTCATACACTGGCTGCAACAGAGAACCCTCAAAAGTCCTGTAGCCATGTCCATTCTACCTGAGTACCTCGGAAGTGGCTCCCTTGTGCAGTTAGGGGTATGAGAGAAAAGTTCTTCCCTCTTTCTTATTCCAGCAGAAACCACAGCACCTTGGGGCACAGGCAGAGAGCTTTGTTATGCTCTGTGGTGGAGCCGGGGGAAGGGGCGGGAAGTGTTTGCTTCTACAGCCGGTAGATGGAGAGTGGTGGGCCGCTTTGAAAGACCCTGAGGGCCACTTTTGGCCTCCAAGCCATGTGTTGGGAAGCACTGCCTTAGCAGTTGCAGGCTCTCAATCCTGCAAGTGTATACTGTATTTATGTAAGCTGCTGTGATAGGGGTCTTCTAAAGGCACAGATTCCTTGTATTTAACAACTGAATTATCTTTATTTCAACAAGTTACAGAGGCATAGCCATGTTAATCTAGTTCAGCAAAAGAAACAATGAGTCCTGCGACACTTTTAAAGACTAACAAGTAAAATTGTTATTTTATATACAACACTCTGTTTTATTTCAACACTAATTTCCCTAACACAATAGAAACTGGAGACTAGTACTCAGGACAGCCTAGTGTCCTCTGCTCAGTCCCCACCTTGTCCTCTGTAGCCACTGCCACATCCTTACTTCCACGCTGTCTGTATTGTTCAACTTTTTTGTAGATCAGTCAATTTAACATAATAGAATCACATTGTCCCTGGGGTCCCACTTGCCTTTTAGCAATATAGAAAAAGCATTTTGTCATCTATCTGTGAACGCTTGCTCTACCTAAATCTTCTGGCATATATCTGAACAGTTGCTCTAGACTGTACGTATACCTGAGAAATCACCATTTCCTTCTCTGGACTGAGTGTTGTGTAGTGTCCGAGGCTCTCTAATTTTTTTTTTTTGTAAGGTTTCCTAGACTTTTCAAGTATTTTGCCAATTCAAATTAAGCTAAAGTACCTATTTTGGCCACCCACCACTTACATGCAGCTCCTGGCTTCTTCTTTGAGATCACATTTCCAAGTACCACATATTTTCACTCTACCTAGATGTAGAGTTGAGGGGATATGGCTGCAGGCAATGACTGTTTTATATTAAAATCTATAAGTAACAATGCCTTTACATCTTATATTGCCTCATGTGACCAGGGAAAAGAGAGGTTTTAGCAGGGATTTGCATTAATAAAATGAAAGCTTTAGGATTTCACTTCAAAGGGAAATGTCAATAAAAGCATATCCTCTCTTAGCTGCATTGGTAGCAGAATATTAATACTATTGATGTAGAAATATGTATAGCTGGAGGCTCAAGATTGCATGTGGTGGTGGAAAAAAATAATTTGTAGGCTGTGTAAGAAATGGCTGAGCCATTTAAAATGAGAAGATACTGAAGTAAGGAGTGACTTCATGTTGGAGCAATGATTTCACAGAATATGCATATGTATTCCACTTTTGTGATCTGTAAGACTGCTTTTTTAAAGAGTCTCTGCCTGTTTGAGACATCCCAACAATACCATTGCATTATTAGCACCCTGCTGTTGTCACACCACTGTGAAAGACTTGGTATAATTTTACATGTGGCAATACACTGATTTTTTCCCCTGTCTGTTTGCATTATCATTATGTTTATAAAACAGACAAAATAACTCGCAATAAATAATTCAGTAACACAGCTAAGTCATAAACCTGTGAGAATTTTCAAGATTTCTGACATTTTCCCATCTCCAATTGGGGTAAAACGTAAAAAACAAAACAAAAAATATCTGGAAAAAAATAAAGCACTTAGGGAAAAAAAATAGATCAAGCTAATTGAGATGTTCTGTGGTTATAATTTGGATTTTCTCACTTTTGTGTTAATTTTTTTCAACTCTTTAAAATATGTCAACTAAAACTGTAAAACTAAAAAGTTTGAAATGCTTTGCTTTAAAAATATCAAAATGGGACTTTAAAAATTATGAATATTATTCAGAATTTACTTTTATTCCATGACTTGTTCCATTTTTGTCAGAAAATTCTCAAACAGTTTTTTTTCAATATCCAAAACATATTTAAAAAGTCACATTACTAAGCAATGCCATACAGACCCATATAACATTACAAATCAATATTAGATGGAAATAACAGATATATCCATTGTTATGAGTCAGATTTTGCAAACTTTGTTCAAAAGTGCAATTGTGCTTCAGTAGTAGATCTGCTAATTTAGTGACATTATTCATGTAGTAAGAATGTCCTCAAGGAGGGACAAACCTAGGCTCTTTCTGAAGTACATTTTGACATATATGTAACCCTTCCACCATGCTTTAGACTTCTTATTCAATGGCAGATTTAGAAGCTCAGTTTAGAACTAAAGGTTGATTCAATGGCAGTTCTAGCTCAGTATTGCTCGATCCAATCTTTACAAACTGAGCAGTAGATAACAAAAATAAAGTAATTGACTTAAAATAATGAGATTTTTAAAATAGTACATCTGAGGCCTTTTTTAAACTGCCTCCTAGTGCTAGTGCATGTTTGTGTGTGTCACAGAATAATAGAAACTGGAAGGGGCTATGGTAAGTTATTGAATCCAGGTCCCTGCAATCATGGCAGGACCAAGTATCCCTATTAAACCATCCCTGACAGGTGTCTGTCTAACGTGTGCTCAAAAACCTTCAATGTAGGAGATTCCACAACCTGCTGAGAAAACTTATTCCAGTGTTTAGTCACCCTGACAGTTAGGAATTTTTCTTAATGTCCAACCTAAACCTCCCTTGCTGTAATTTAAGCCCATTGTTTCTTGTCCTGTCATCTGTGATTAAAGAGAATATTTTTTCTCCTGCTTCCTCATAACGACTTTTTAGGTATTTGAAAACTATTATCATTTCCCCTCTGTCTCTCTCTCTTTTTTTTTTCTTCCTAGACTAAACAAACCCAGCTCTTTCAATCTTCCCTCACAGGTCAAATTAATACATTAAAAATAAAGACTTGGAACACTGAGCCTTCTAAATGAAACTAAATCTAGATCTTTACCATTATGAAAAAATTATTTCTATTTAACAATAAGATTCTTTAAATTGCACAATATATCAAGAAAAATGTCCCTAATCCATATAAAAGTCAGCAATACAGAATACATATTGAAGCAATCAGACATAACACTAAGAGCAAACCCAAAAGACCATTAGTATATAATCAATACAAACTTTGATGACTAATATAAACAAGGGTATACCACAGAAATAATTATGTTTGATGAGTTTCCACTCCATTGGAAAGTCTTACATTTTGTTTGTTGAATTCAACAAGAAGTTGAAATTTGAAGGTTGTTTTGTTGGGTATTTTTGTGTGTGTGTTGACTGGCAAGTCCAACAAGTTTGATTTACGAGTGTCAAAATGTTTAGTTTCAACATTTGTGATCATTCCCCAAATCCACAGTTTTCAGTTTGGTTAGCTGAATTGACTCAAAATGCTTTACTTCAAGTTGATTAATATTTATTTTTTTTTCTAATGGGCACATTACCTTATAGGAGCTGTACTTCAAGATCATGATAGCCCTTTTCTTTTTTATGAACCCCAGTCTTGTCAGCTAAACTACATATCCCATGATGCACTCAGATTCATTTAACTCACATGAGCAAAACACTACTTGGTCAGAGAAAATCAGTGTTGCATTATTGAAGACATAGTCCTCCAGGAAGCTTAGCGGAGAGAATGGAGGCACAAATTATAAATTACATAAAGAAGTTTATTTATAGGGAACTGCAATTTAATGTGTTTCTGAAATGATTTGAAACTAAACTTTTTTTGCAGATGATCAGTAAAAGAATATATTCTAATTCAATATTCTAATTAATTCAAGGTTGTACAAATTTTCAGGCAGCTTGAAATTTTCCTCAGGAAACTTGAAATTTTGCAAAAAAAACCAAACTCTTTTTCTTTTAGAAAATTATTCTGATGGGAATAACTTAAAACAATGTCTAACTTATATGAAATTACTCAAGCTAAAAGAATAATATCACAGGTAGTGTCACCATTTAAAGGAACTGAGTTTAGTCCAGTTTTGACTGATCAGTTGCTCTGCAGCTGATGCTGAGAGGCCAGGTGCTAGCTGGAATATCACCAGGTTCTCATTAAAAAAACTGAAGCTTGGCTTATAAGGAAAGGCTCTGGGGAGTAGGTAGGTTCCCCTAGTTCCTTGATCAAAGAAAGAAGCCAGTTTCCTGTGAAGTGTAATGCTTCAGAGGGCAGGCTAGGAAGAGTATTAAATCATAGAAGAACAGACAGACCCCCAGGGAACATCCACGGTCAGGAAAAGGACACAATTAGCATGCTAAACTTGTTTTAAATAGATTTTTTTTAAAAAAAATGTTATTTGAAGAAATTAAACTAAAGCCCTAAAGAAAAGGAAGTGAAATCCTATAACTGGTTGGTAAGTATTTTTTGGTGTCCAAATCTGTGTCAGTCACCTGCCCTACAATCAGCTTCCTCAATGTTTAAGAAAGATCTCTCTTCAGCAGAACTTTGGATTTGTTTCTCATTACAACAGGTGGTTTAGTGTCATCTTCCCATATGTGCTATTCCCCAGTGTTTAAATCTTAACTGGTATGATTTGCTGTTACAGTGTGACCTGATTCCATGAGTTACACTTCCCTGCATTTATTTCCTCCCATTCTGTAAGTTCCCCTATTTTCAAAGCATCTGATGAAGTGGGATTTTCTCCCACAAAAGTGCATGCAATAAACAAATTTGTTAGTCTTTAAGGCTGTGTTCACACAGACCCCTTGTTTCGGAACAACGGAGGTTGTTCCGGAACAAGGTTTCAGCTGTTCACACGATGCACGGTTGTATCGGAACAACGGGAACTGTTGTTCCGATACAACCATGTTGTTCCGAAACAAGTTAAACCTCATGCGAGAACGAAACAACGTCCTCGCGGAACAACTTGCTTCGGAACAATGCGTGTGAACGTGTTGTTTCGGAACAAGATGTTCTGAAACAACCGTTCACGCGGTGCCCCCTCAGCACCCTGGCCAGGGAACCCTCAGCACCCTGGCCAGGGTGCTGAGGGGTGTCCCTTGGCCAGCGCCTGCAGAGCGGGGCTGCAGGCACTGGCGGCGTTCAGCGCAGCCCA
>ML682060.1:14474704-14520556 GCA_007922195.1 Podocnemis expansa | reverse complement strand
CTGCAGGGTGAGCCGCAGCAGCGGCTCACCCCCAGGGGGCTGCAGCCCCCTGCAGCAGGTAACGAGATAGCACGTTCACAGTGTGAACGTGCTATTTCGATTCCCGCCTTTTTCCTTATTTCGAATTAACTTTTTGTTAATTCGAAATAAGTTGTTGCGGATTAGGGTTGTTCCAGTCTCTGGTTGTTCCGGAACAACCCTATCGGGATAACGGGCTGTGTGTGAACACAGCCTAAGTGTTACAGGATTCCTTTTTTTCCTCCTCTGAACTAGACTAGCATGTTTGCTCCTTTGGAACCTGGTAACTTTATTGTACTCTCCCACTGACATCCAGCCTGCTTTTATCATCTTGCATCTTTTCTTGACTCTCCTGGTAGACATTCAGTGGCTTAGTCTTCTATCTAAGTCATGTGATGACTAAACCCCTTCTGGCATGAACTGGTCCTAATAAAAAGTTCAAACATTCAAAATAATAGTCCTCTTTTGCTTTTGTGCTTCCCCTATGAGTTTTTGGAGTAGCTCTCTTGTTGACTGTACTTCTGGTCTTCCCTTCAGGAGCTCAAATTAGTTTCTGTTGTGTGGGAACTCCATTGTCACCTGTTGAGTTAAATTCAATCTTGGGGCTTTGCTAGAGAAACACCTGTCATCTGCAGACTTTCCCAAATTTGGTTCCCTTAATTTATTAATATTGCCTACATCTTCCTCCTTTGGCCAGGAGGCAATTAATTAATTACCACCACCCAGGTGTGGTGCAGGACTAGTTGGACTTCTTTCCCTTGCTTTGCAGCTGATGCAGGTTAATATACTGGTATATGTGTAATGAAATCTGCAATACAATTGTCATGAAACCCTTCTGTACTAGGTATGGGAAGAAACAGAAAATAGTATCCGAATCCCCCCAATTTTGGAGGAATGGTTTCTGATTTACCATTTTGCCTACGTCCCAAACAGACTAAACTGAAATGTAAGTATTTTATGTAGCTTTATTCCAAATGTAATATTGTTATAGCAAGTGAGCTTAATAGCTGTTGAAAACTTAAGATAACTGAGAATGAGAGATTATGCTGAAGTTTTATCAGACTGCTTTTTCCTCTTGATGATACAGAATTTTTAAAGACTTATAGAATTGCATGTGCTCTCACATGCAGAGAAGTTGCTGTCTTTGCTGGCATATTATCACTGCATAGCAGGTAACAGGGATTCTATAATTGTGGCATATGTCTCCACATATTGAAGTAAATGGACCTTACAGCATGCACTTTCATTTAATTTCAGCACTCTAGATCCATCTTTTAAATTAGAGTGGATTTGAGCTACAGATCTTAACTATTTCACTTTTGTTTGTGGATAACAAGATCCAAGTCTGATCTTCCAAGTCTGATTATGCATCTGTCTGATTATCCGGATAGGATTAAGTTACTGCATGGTCCAGATCCGCATCCGAAGACTCTAGTTATTTAGATCCAAAGTTTTGGCTCCTATTTATTTTCAAATAATGCAATAAAATATAAATGATGATTTGTAGAACTTGTTGGAACAAAACAAAGATTTTACGTGCTTAAGACTTGTGTACAATTCCTGATCTCTTCAAAGGTATTTGTGATTTCTAAGTATTTATCAAATCATTTGCATGAATCATTTTCAGACTATAGACAGACAGACAGATTAGGTTGGCCATTGACTATGTGTGACTAATTGCATGGTAAAATATCTGTTTCTGCTTTGGTTCACCGTTATTTTAAAAACAAGAAACAGTGCTGGTTTAGTATGAATTCATGATGCTTTCAGCATTCACAGATGTTTTTTATGAAAATTTTCAACTGTCTATACTTCCATAAATAATTACATATATGGCACATGAAGAATAGTGTCTTGAAGTCAACTGGTTTATTCACTAATATAGTTGAAAAACTGTTCCCCCCCATGAGTCAACCAGATTTGCTTGTTAGTTAATGCACACTGCAGTGGACCTAATAAAGTTTAAACTGAAACTGATATATTCTGTGATGAAATAAAGTACGTCTTTATTAGAGAAGAGCAAAAATGTGTGGAAGTAAACTTTGTTTTATTGAATTAGATATATTATCTGTCATAGCAAGTACTTCATGTATTATCCAGTACATATCAGATCAAATACATTTCCTACAATGTCAAATAATGTTCTCAGTATAAGATAAGGCATTGATATTAAATCAAATATGTTTAAACAATTAGATTCCACCCTGATAGCTACTGTTAGTTACCGTCTTTTTTTTTGTTTTCTTTTTCCCCCTCAGACCTTTATTTAAATTTTATTCACTATATGTGTGAGGTACCTACAGGCTGGTGACGGCAGAATTATTCCATAGACAGCTTTCTCTTGCAGATTTCTTTCTCTATTAGAGAGTCATTTAAGAGGGGGTTTATCAAATATGATTCTAAAATAGCTGAATAGTGGTGTGCTTGATGTTGCAATTTCTTTTCAGCTTTTTAATTATGGATGCAGAGACATTGTCAATGAAGGAATATTATAAGTCAGGCATTTATGTGATGAGCGGTGAATTGTTCAAATGTCTGTTCATTCTAACACTTAATGAAATGCAACTTTCTATTATATATTCATGACAGTCTTTGTTTTTTACTGTCATTGACTATTTTCTTTGTTTAATCTTCATAAAATGTTGTTTAAGGTTTATGTCTTTATATGCAGCCAACATCAAAACTGTAACAGTCCTACTCTTTTGCTCTCAAACATATTTTCAGACTTTTTTTTTTTTTTTACTCTCATTGGTAGTATTTAACTGAGAGATTTTCTGGATTTGTTTACTTTTGGTTTGTTTCCCAGCGTCATTGTCTTGAACTTGGTCTTTAGGGGCGGAAGGAATGCAGGCACCAGTATGGGTAGGTAGATAGCTATGACAGACTAGGCCAGAGCTATCATAAGTTCTGCAATCTTATATCCTGGAAAATCCTAAACTCCTACTGTCATGAGTTATCCCATCAGACTGCAACAAATTCTTCCAGTTTAGGCAAAAAAAGTAACTTTAAACATAATGCCCTAGTACCCTAGCCCAATTCCCTAAGGGTATTTGTTTAAAATCATGTATATGGTCAGGAATAGTCCAAGTTTATAAGGCCCTGCCTCAGAACAGCAGAGTAAACTAAATGAGTTTTTGGCGTCTTGTCTAGCCCTACATTTCTATGATCCTCCATCCTTTTGCTTTCTGAATTGAACAAGATCTGGAATAGAAATGCATTTGGAGGACAGTCATTTGAAGGGATTATAAGAACTATTTGTAAAGTTAATGTTTTCTTTGTATTTATGATATTGCCATTTATGGTGCTTTATGTGTGATTCAAGTTTGCCATGTGAAAAATTGTCTTCCTGAGACTCTACCTGGGTAAATGGCAAATAATGTTCTTTTTCTATCAGGATGCAATGACAAGGCATCCATCATGTTGTTTGGAGCACCTTTTGTGTTTTCACCTTGTCCCTTTCATGAACCAAGAAGTGGAATAGCCCAGTAAAACATCCACCCTATTGTTTCTCATTACATTGTATTCAGAGTCCAAAGTTCAGAACAAAGAAGTTCAAACAAACAAACCAATGCTTTCTTTATCTATATTTTATTGTTATACCCCTGCCCTTAAAACAGAAAATAAATACTGCATTGCTGGCATGGCATCATTGCTAGGATAAAGAGGAAAATACAGACTTAGAGTGAGCATAGTACAACACAATCAATATTTTAGAACATGTGAAAGAATCTAATATGTTGCATTTTTAGATATTTATAACACTTGCTTTACTCTGGTCTAAAATATTAATTAAAAATATCCTGGGATAAATTTTCAAATAAACTGCCAGTGAGACTTAAATCTGTGATTTTTGCCTTCTTTTGAAAGAAAATAACATAGCTTAAACCCCAGAGATCTCTTGAGAATAATCCCAATTCACTTATAGAAAAGCCTGACATTATAGGATAGTGCAGTACCACCAACTCTCAATGGGCCAGAGTATGGCACCATAACTTGGAGGAAGAAGGGACTTTCTGTGTACAGATTTCCTGTACCATGTTCTGTAGAGAGACCTTTCCCTTTGCAGCACACTGGGACCTTGGAAAGTGGGCTCTGTGGGAGTGGGAGAGATAACATAGGGGAAAAGAGAAATACGTGGCCCTGCACTGAGTGAAGATGAATGTCTCCCTCCTGTCCTTGCAGAGGTTAAATTGAAAAGGTGAGGCATCCTGGGAATGTATAGCCTTTCTGTTGTGAAGAACCCACTTTTAAAGGACTCAATAGGCAGCCATAACTTAATCATAAAACTGGGGGGACAGTGGAGTGACAAGTTCTGATATACAGTAGATGTATTTCCTTTCCCGTGTAGTCCCCTTAACAGAGGTTTTAATATCTGAAGGAGAGCTCCAATTCAGCATTTGCATTGCATGCTCCTTCCCTGAGAAGTGGTAGCATTATTGTCAATAGAGTAAATTGATTAATTGATATTTTTAGTTAACTGGCAATTCTGATTAAAAAAAAATACACTGAGGTTGAACTGAATGATGCTGTTCAAAAAATTAACTTTTCTTCATAGAAAAGTTGGGTTTCTTTGTTTCTTAATTATGAACATTTAAAATGTATTAAATTGAAAACAAAGTCATTTCAAATAAATAAAATCAAACACTTCATTCTGAAAACATCAAAACACATTTTTTGACTTTTTTTCACATTTTTGTTCGTTTCAGCCAAAACTGACACAAATTGACTTAGTTTCAGTATCCCCAGTACTTCATATATTACCCAAAACAGTTTTGATTAAAATAAAAATGTGCCCAGCATTATCAGTTGTCAGGCTGTTGCTGATACTCTTGGGGTATGAATGCAAGCTATCTTAGACAATCAGAAGTATTAAATACCACCAGCAACTAAGTGAGGAGCAAAGCTTCTAGCACCCCAGCCAGGTTTCTCATCAGGGGACCCTTGTTTAATAACAAATCTGTAACATTATTCCATCCAAATGTACCAGGGCACAGGTCAAAATGGCTAGTTTAAGTTCAACCTGTTAAAGATAAGTTCCAAAAGGGAAGCCATGTTAGCCTAGTTCAGCAAAATAAGCAAGGAGTGCTGTGGCACTTAGAGACTAACAGACGTATTTATCATGTGAGCTTTCGTGGGAGAAAACTGTCTGACAAAGTGGGATTTTCTCCCATGAAAGCTCATGCGATAAATAAACTCATAGTCTTTAAGTGCCACAGGACTGCTGGCTTATTCTGTTAAAGGTGGGCTATGTTTCAACACTTTATCAGCCTGTCTCCACCATTAGAAATCACTCTGTTTGTCTAAATAAGACATCTACAGATTTTCTTTCTTTTTTGACATTGTCTTATTGTGTAATATTAACAAGTAATTAACACACTGACTTTCAGAAGAATTCAACATGTTTGTGTAGTTAATCCTTTTCTAGGATGCTTATCAAACAATGGGTTAACTAATGTAATGAAAACTAATACACCAAAAGTTACAATTGGGCATAAAAGAAATAACTACCCCAAGCATGTATCCAGACAAATCCCAGACAGTTTTCATAAAACTTAAAACTACTTAGGGCATGTATTTTTGTATCTCTGTCAGACAGAAGATATTAGAGAGGTAAGTGAGTGAGGTAATATCTTTTATTGGACCAGCTTCTGTTGGTGAGAGAAACAGGCTTTCCTAAGGAAAGCTTGTCTCTCTCACCAGCAGAAGCTGGTCCAATAAAAGATATTACCTGACTTTACCTTGTTAGGTCTTAAGGCAGTACATCCTAATGAAAACAGGATCAGTTTTTTTGAACTGGTACACAGGACAAAGTATGAAAAATGAACAACAAAAGCAAAATACACAGTGTGATTTGGGGATTTGTCTATACAATATATTAATTCATGTATCTGCCAGGTTGCAAGCTTCATTTTGAATGTAAAGTTTTTGCTTTTTCTAATGCCTGTTTTCTTTGATGTCAGGCAGAGGTCCTAAGACAGACTCAGAGATGGCAACAGAGGTAGCTGACTTTAAGTTTCCAGTCACTAGAAATTGTTTAAATGGTTCAATCTAGACCAGTGGTTCCCAACCAGTGTGTGCTGCAGCAACACCCAAAGTGTGCTGTGAGAATCTGGGAGAGCTAGAGTTAGAGCTCCCTCCCTGCTCAGCTCAGCTATGTGGGCTGTGCAGGGCTGGGAAACAGCAGTGGCGGCTTTTGGGGTAGGCAAAGCATGCAGCTGCCTAGGACCCCAAGCGATAAGGGTCCCCATCTTCAATTTGGTGGACAGAAATGAAAATATAAAACTCATTCCCCTCTAGCAGAACTAGTAGGGCTGGAAGCCTAAGCAATTTTCACTCTTGACTCATCAAGACAAACTATCATTAGTATCTGTGCTTAGTGTGAATTGCAGATCTCACCATTATCTGCCCATCTCCTTCACACTGACATGCTAAAGAAGCAGGAGCAGGCAATAGACAGCACAATAGAAGGAACTTTTCCCTTGGGCTGACCTTTTAATTCCTCAGTGTGGCCATTCATTCTGCCTTTTTTTAAAAAATTTGTGAAATATTGCCTTTTCCCTTTTTTACCTGTTCTTTTGTGTTTTCCTTTTTGACTTTGTGACAATTTTTAGTTTGGCTTTGGTTAGATCAGTTTACCAGGCAGGTCCATGTAGCCTGCTACATATGAATACAGTGTTGCTGTTAGACAATCATTACAGTTGTATGTGATGTCTGTGCTATATCTTTTTTGTAAGTAATTTTTCAGCTTCTTCTGTAGTTACTATTATTTTTGAGGGGGGAAGAATCTTATAAACTTGAGTACTTCAGAGAATTTCACTGAAATTTGCTGTTTTTCATTTATAGCTACACACTAGGAACTTTTTTACCTATATTTATTATAATTTGTATTAAATGTCCAGTGCACATAAACCCAACCCTATATGAAAAATTTGTAAGATTTGACTGCCAAAATTTTAAATGTGGTATTTGTTATTTTTGAGACATCATTAATGTTACCACTTCTTTTATTTATTAATGCTTATACTTTTTTTAAAAAAAATGTTCATTTTAACTTTGTAGTTCAGCATTAGCTTATTTATATTAAGTGAACAATGATCAACTTACAAGCTTCTTGATGGGAAGATCTTTAAAAATATCATACCCAAGAATAATTTACGAGTTCCAGGGGGATCCTCATGTTGGTTCAGTTCAGCAAAACAAAAAAAGGAGTCCTGGGGGGTTGTGTGGGGTGGGGGCTAATAGTGAGCCCTTTAGGGCGGCCCCCCAAAGTAGTTTGTGATGGGGAAACAGCTCCCAGCCTGCAAACAGCCAAGGTAAGGGCTCTGAGAAGGGCTGCTGGGGGTTGTGGGAGGCAGCGGGTATCTGTCTAGCAGAGGTGGGTGTGAGTGGATGTGTAGCTGGGGTTGTGGGTAGCTGTTTGGTTGGGGGGGGCTGTAGCTGGGGGCTGGAGGCATAGTTGAGGGTCCATCACAGGCAGAAGGGGGCTGGCGGAGAGGAGGATGGGACCCAGTGGGGTAGGAGGGAGCAGCAGTGGGGTGAGGATTTGCCCTGGGTGGCAGCAAGCCACTGTGGAGAAGTGGGTGCTGTGCCAGGCTGCCCTGCCCTACCCTCCCCCTTCTCAGGTTCCCCCTGACCTCCCCGCAAAGGCACTCTTGTTCTCCGTGCCCCTCTCCTCTCTTGCCAACCTTGTGCTGCTCCCCGCATGGCTGCCCTTGTACTCTTTTGCCACCCCTGCCCAGGCATGGTGCTACCATTTCTTGCACCCCCCGGCAAGCAGAGCAGGTGCCAGCGCCCCTCTGCAATGCTTACCAGACTTACCGGGTTGCATCAGCCCTGTCCCTGCCCTGCTCTGCTCCCCATACTCACTTCTGCCATTGCAAATGACTCCTGACCTTCCCTCTCTTGCCATCCCTGCTCTGCTACCCCTACTACTCCACACAGCAGCATTTCTGAACTATTGTGCCATGGTTCATAAATATTCATGAGTTTTTTAATTGTGGTGTGTCTTGAAAAAATTGAAGTTATCAAGGTGTGCCATAACAGAGAAAAGGTTGGGAAATACTGATCAAAACTAAAGATTGGCCCTGTAGCATGTCAGGCTATGTCTACATCAGCCAAAATTAGACTGGACTTGTTAGTCTGAACTAAGACGTTTTGAGGTTAGTTCGAACTAACCAGCGCTTATAAGTGTGAACTAACTGTGCATTCTAGTTTGAACTAATGTTTAGTGTGAACTAAAATGCATGGTTAGTTTGAACTAACTGGTTTAGGTCAAATGTCTTAAATCTGAACTAAATGTTTAGTCCTGTTGCACATTGCACCTAGTTGAAACTAAAGTTCAAATTAAGTGCTAAAGTCTGGACTAAGTGCCAGCACTTATTCATTCAAACTAAGCATTCCTTAGTTTGAACTAAGAAATTGTTTAGTTTGAACTAGGGAAAGCCTAGTGTGGCCACGGGCTAAATTAGTCCTTCAGCTGTATCACCTGTATCCAACCTGTTGTCGATATGCAACGTCCTTGCTAGAAGTACGCTATAATCACAAGTCGATTTCTTGCGACTGGTGTCTGTCCTGAGTATTGTCCTTCCATTTCTGCCCAAGAACTTTAACCATCAGATCTGCCCATCTCATTCATGGTCGACCAAGAGGCTGTTTGCAGTCATAAGGGATCCAGTGAGTAAGCCGAGACGTCCATCTGTTGTCACAAAGGTGGGCAACATGCCCTTCCCATCATTTTTTGGCTTCGTAGATGGATTCAGTGACGTCCTTCACCTTTCTCGGTTGACGCTGTTCATGGCTTGTTATATGATCTCAGCTAAGATAGAGGGACGAATGGGGTCATGAGGGTTCACAACCCAAATAGTCCATCAAAAATACCTTGCAAAAAATCTCTTAAATCTCAATTAAGCCTCCTTAATCCAAACTAATTTGCTAGTGTTGGCATAGCCTCAGTGACTAGCAAGTGCATGTCAAGATAAACCCTATATTATGACCAGAAGTATGTACAGAATAAGGCAACACTTTCCACTGCTCTGTACTGAGCAGCTTTGTTTCACCCACAAGAGGAAATATAAGGGAAACTAAAGATTTCTTAAATGTCCAGAAGAGTGGCATCTTGACACTTCTCAAAGGACTTATCATATGGTGCATGTTCCCCTTTTCTAAAGATCCTTTTATTGAATTAAAATATTAAATTAGACTAACAAACTAACATACAATAATTGCCTTAAGTGGTGTTAAATTATTTTATTGCAACCTGAATATGAGTTCCCAATCTCTTTAGGACATTTCAGGAATCATCAGAATACATTGCATTCCACACCCTCACTTGTAAACTCTGTAACAGTTTTTTCACTTTCATGGTCAACAGCAGGATCCATTTGTGAAGTGTTTTCACATTGTGTGTCTTTTCACACTTCTCTTTTCTCAGCACAAAGCTCTGAGTCACCAGGCAAGATTCTTTTGGTCACTCTCTCTCCCAAGTATATTATTTACACTGTCTGAAGTTGGCACTTCACCTTATTTGGTATAGGATTGTCAGCTCTCACAATTTCCATTACTCTTCTCAGTTGTTACTGATGGAAGTGCTTCTCCAAACTGTTATATTGTCACTGTATGCTTTCATGCCTGATAGACTCTTTAGCATCTGTGTCCCTGTGTTCTGGGGCTGAACATATTCCAAAAGGAACTATTGAAATATATGAACCGGTATCTGCCAAATAAAATGTTGTAAGAGCAGATTTTGTATTCCTTGTCCAGAGGGATCTACCACCTTTGTGAAGAAGCATCTAATCTGTGAAAGGATTTGGCTTCTGCTATCTCAGACTGTTATGGCTTTTTTTTTTTTTTTTAATTGTTCAGCTCCTTGGGCTACATGCACTGTCATAGTCCTTGTCATCTCTTTTTTTCTCTGTGGTTAGTAAGTAATGAAGCCAATCTGTTTTTCCTTCTGTTTTCCAAACTATACCATTTTTTGGTAATTCTTTTCACCTCTTCTTCTAGTCTCTTTCTAAACACTTGTTGAATTTTTCATGTAGAGCAGGTTCTGCACCTTTTCTTAACTGTACTTTATCACTGTACTATTACGGTACTAATTTCCTGTAAATACATGCTATTAATACTTTTATATCTATTTTTTCTGTTCTTTGTTCATCCTCTTAATAAGACAAAGCCCCTCACCAGGTGTAGGTCAACATTTGTTGCTTGTTCCATTTACCTCCACAAATCCTTGTTTTGTTGTTTTCAGGACCATTCTACATTACTGCTGAAATTTGGTGGCAGTAGATAGAAAGTATGCAAACCATAAAGAGTAACTTGCGTAATACCAATAAACTTTGTAACTTCCATTCTGCACTCCATCTCCACCGTTCTGCACCAGCAGTAAATGTATTACCATCAACACAGCATTACGCCACCTGAGGAGATGTTTTTACTTGATCAACTTCTGTCTAGATTGAGCGTGTCTTTAGTGCCACTCAGCTGAATGGGCTAAATTGAGCTGATGGCAGTTAGTTTGCTGACAACAGCATAGACATGCCCTTAGTATCATCATACACTCACCCATTTCTGGAATTGTTCCTACATTTTACTCTTTCACAGACATTTTTGACTTGGCCATTTTAATGCATTTCTTATATCTCAGTTTCTGCTATATTTACCCTCCCGCCCTCTCCAGTGTCTATCTCGTGTATCATGAAAGTGAAATTTTTACACATTTTAATTAGCCAATTTTCTGAGTTTTCAGTTTCTTTTTATTATTGTGCCTTAGAACAACTCTTTCTCTGCACTGGCAGAATTGATTTTTTGTACTTAATAATACACTTCCTTGCTTTCTTGCCACATTTTATCATAGTGGTTGGCTTATAACAGTTTCTGCATATTAGCCAGTATAGTCTTATACTTACACTAATTGCCGTTGTTTCCCTTCACTTTCTATTGTTCTGTCCGATGGGTGTCACTAGCACCGGGCACACAGGGCTCGTGCCCTGAGTTTCAGTGCCAGTGCCCCGGGTCTCCCGGAGACACGTTGAGCTGGCGTCTCAACGCAGCCTCCCTCTGGGGCCCAGGGATCCAGGGCTTGGCTGCCTCCAGCCTGCCCAGGGCTGTCCTTCGGGGAGGCGGGGCCCAAGGCCAATCGGCCTATATGGACCTCCCCCTGGCCAGTCTGTCCCGGGGGGCAAGGCAGGGTAGTCCGGGGTGGGCTGGCGTGTGGCTGGTGCCCTGTGGAGCTCTGGCTACACGCCTGCCCCACCCCCTGGGACAGAACGCCACTGTGGAGCCCAGCAAACAGTGGGGCCTGAGGTGATGGCCCCACCCCAACCCTGGCCCCAGACCTATTTTGGGGGCAGCAATGCCCCTCATCTGTCCTTCACCAATTTCACTTCTGTGAACATATCCCTTGCTGGTTTAGCTATGACATTGTGACATGAACTGAACCTTTCTATAGGCTTTTCATTTTTGTTTCTTCTGCTGATTTGGCATATATGTAGTCCCCTTTTGAAATCAAATCCATTTCCTTTTTGTAAACAGTCACAGACTATTTTATTGTTATCCCAGGATGATCCAACATGTGAGTATCTTTTAATCCATAATTATTGGATTGACTTTTTAAATTTTGTGTGTTCAATAAATTCCACTAATATTTTCTTTTCTGTCAAGCAGCCCTCATTAATAGATTGGCACCTCCTTTTGGTCTTGTTGGAAGTTAGCTCAAGGCTGACACCCATGTCCATGGTATTCACACCAACCCTCTGTTTTAGTTCCTGCATACAGCTCCTCTGTCAGCTCCCAGGACGGCACCATCCTTTTTTTCAAATGATCCCTCCTGCTAGGTCACTGTCTCTGTTTCTCCTTTCTGAAGGAGCATGCTTAAGTACAAGGTTATCTAAAAGTTCCACCACTGCAGTCAGAGGAATTTGGCAGCTGAACAGTGAGTTTCAGATCCCAGAAGGGGATGCCAGATGGAAAAGCTATGTCCTGTGAGTGTGCCTAGGGGTCTCAAGATTAGGACAGTGGCATGATTCTTGCCAGGCCTGGAGACCTTGAAACACCCAGGAATCCAAAGTAGCAGAGGCTTGGATTCTCCAAACAGCCCTAGTGAGTGGCTGGAAACAGGTGTTTACTGGAATGTGTGACACTGCATCTTGCATGTGGTAAGGATCATTTTCCATATGTGTGGAGGGTTTTTTTGTACAGAGATTTTGTGTTTTGGGGTAGTTCTGGGGAGAAACCAGAGTTAAAGTAACCACCTGCTCAGTAAAACAAATAAGGCATTCTGTGACACTTAAAGACTGACAAATTTATTTATTGCATGAGCTTTCATGGGAGAAAAATCCCCTTCATCATATGCTTTGAAGATAGGGGAACTTGCACTTCCCTGCATTTATTTCCTCCCATTCTGTAAGTCATAGGATCAGGTGTCCCTGTTAAAGCAAATAAAGCAGTTGTAAAGATTCAAGCACTGGAGAACCGCATGTGGAGGAAGATGAGGTCAAATCACCTGTTGTAATGAGAGAAAAATCCAGAATCCCTAATAAGCCCTGAAGCAATGCAATCAAAATTGCAAATTCCCATGGGGGGGAGAAGCCCAAGTCAGGTGCGGAAAGAAAGCAAAACTGGGATTTACTAAATCAGTCAGAGGAGGACCACTGCAGAAAATATAAAAAAGCCTGAATGGATCTCAGAAAGTGGGAAGAAATGCAGGAAACAGTGTTTATAATTGAAATTACTGGCTGTGGAAGAAGCAGGTTTTGTTTGTTTCTTTATTTATTTTATTTTTGTCTTTGTTTGTTTCTGTTTCAAGGAGTTGGATTTGATTTAAAATACTTGTATGTATTGATATCATATGCTGGCTAGAGTTGACTTGAAAATCAGAATTTCCATTCCACAATAAGCTTTTCTATTTCAAAATTTGCTGTGATTAAAAATCATAACAATCAAAATGAAAATCCTCCCAGTCAATTTGAAAATATGGAAAAGTTGCATTTTGAACATTTCAAAACATTATAATATGTAATAGTCTAAATGAAATAATTTTGTGTTATCAAAATATGAAAGTCAAAATGATTTGTTTTAATTTTCCCATAGGAAACTTAAAATCAGTGTTATTGCATAATGTTTTTACTTAGATGAAGATGCATTTTTTCAACAGAAAACTGTTCCATGATGGGGGGGGGGGGCGCAGGGTCAAACTATCTAATTCTATCAGGGGAGCTCAGCCTGTGATTTGGGACAAAGATTATTTCTGCCATCGTTAAATGTAAATACCAACAAGTTGGTATTGTTCCCTTCTTCAGTCCCATGCATACAGCCATTAATCAGTATCAGGTGGGTTTTGAATTCATAATGTGAGGCTTGACCTTTCAATACCAACAAAGTCATCGGTAACATGGCTGCAATGGAGTACCAGTGCTTCCTAAAGGGCAAAGATGGTTATAATAGGAATAGAGCCCTAACAACCCAACAAGATAAATAGAAGGAATAAATAGGTCAGTCATCAAAGTAAATCTGCAATTAGGAGAGAAATGAAGCAAGCAGTTATTGAAAACAAATTGGAATCTTCAGATATTATGAATTGTGAAAAGATTGGAGGGGGAAGAACTGCGTATGTAATTAATGAGAGAAATTAAAAAAACAAAAAAACAAAACAAAACTATCCATGTACTTTTCATAGTATTTCTTAGAACTTACTTCTCAGAGCATTTATATGCCCAAAGAATAGTGAATATATTAATTAGTTAACATTCACAATACCCCTCTCATATAGGCATCCCCAATTTTTTATATCCTTATTTTACAGATAGGAAACTGATACATATATAGAAAGAGACTCACTTGAGAAAAATCAGTCTCTTGACAATTGTCCATGTGATAGTCCACTAGTAGGTTTGACTGAAAGAATGCTGAAACTTTTTTTATGTAGCTATTTTTGTTCATTTCTTTGCTTATTTTTTTGTCTTTTGGAAAAATTTCAAGCACCTCTACTCCACAGACACTGGTTTATAAGTAATCATATGAAATAATGTTCACACATGATGGCTTATGTGGTCTGATATACATGCTAAATATTTGACTTAAACTTGTGTTCAGTTTAGTTAGCAGTTTCTGTGAAACACTTTGTCACATCAGATACCATGATGATGGATACAGTATAAGAAGCTGCTGAAAACAGTATACACTCAAAACTCAGAATCAACTGCAGGAAAAAAAAATCTTGTTGGGTGAGTACTGTGCATCAAAATTATGTGACATGAGAAATTCTCTGGCTGAAAGATCTGTTGCAGGAGTCTTCATTGTACAGGATTGTTCTGTTCTACATAGATTCTTATACTGCACTTATCACTGTAATATCTGAATGTCTTCCAGTACTGCATTATGCAATGCAACTACACATCTGTTGCATGTTTCACCATCTGTGAACTGCTTTGTGTGTTTGGGAAATGTTCTGGGTGGAGAGGAGGATGGGATCCTTGTTGTTCTTTTGTCACAGTGAGTAAAGGTACCTGATCACTCCACTGCTGGGGAGGAAGTTCTCTGGTCCTCTTTTCAGGGGATATGTTTTGCCTGTTTTGTGTCCCTTCCTTCTTCCTGGCAGAACAGTATAATGATGTAATCAACGAGGGAGGAGCATTACTCAGTCCATGAGTACCTCTCCAATCTATTTTCTGACTGACTAAAAGGTAGCACACTGGTAAAATAACTTATTCACCTACTGACCTATAAACAAAAATGCAATTGTAACAAACTCTCTAATACAATTTTTAACCATTTCAATGAGACAGCCTAATTCTGCAAACCCTTCCCATATAAACTCTATTGACTTTAGTAAGAACTCAACATTAGAAGACTTAACCAAAATCAGTATCATGCATTTATGATGCCAAGCCTGATCCTTAGCTAGTGTAAACTAGCATAGATAAGGGTCAATGGAACCATGCTGATTTACACTCACTGAGGACCCTGGACCATCATATTAGCTATTTTTTTTTCCCTCCTGTGGTCAATACATTACAGAGGTTCTCTAATCCTCATGGAAATCTCAATTAAGAAATTATATTCCCACACCCTTTTGCAGGTTGCAAAGTACTTGGTAGCGTATGGCGACTTTACAGGACACGCTGTCTCCTCACCCCCTACTCTCGCAAGGGCAAATCGAGCCATCTCTTTAGCTCTCTGAGACATACTTACTGCTGTGTGGAAACATAGAATTGTGTCTCAACACATTTCTGTATCCCAACACAGTGGTTAAGAACCACTGATCTATAGAGTTTATTATATGTTTAAGTTAATTTACAGGCATCTTCATTGTTTTCCTGCTTTCAGATTTTGTATATACTGTTCTGAAGCATTTCACGAGTGATATAAGGGCTTTCTCTTCCAAAGGAATAGCCATGTCAGTCTAGTTCAGTGGAACAAACACTGTCTAGTGGCACTTAAGGACTAACAAATTTATTTATTGCATGGGCTTTTGTGGGAGAAAATCCCACTTTGTCAGATTCCTGAACATGGAGAACTAGAGATGAATGGAGAAAAATAAATGCAGAAAAGTGTAAGTCATAGAATCAGGTCAGATTGTTAGAGCAAATCAATGTAGTTGTTTAGATTCAGGAAACAAGGAGCAGTATATTACAGGGAGGTGATTGGAAAAAGAAAAGCAAAATTACCCGTTGTAATGAGAAAACAAACCTTTCTGTAATATGCTGTTCTCCACTGACTGATCTAATCTTACGATTTACGCTTCCCTACATTTAATTTCCTCCCATTCATCTGTAGTTCTCCATCTTCAAGCATCTGATGAAGTGGGATTTTTCTCCCACAAAAGCTCATGCTAAAAATGAAGTTGTTAGTCTTTAAATGCCACTAGACTTCTTGTTTGTTTTGAAGGGCTCTATCTGTTTTGTTTCATATTTTATTCAAAAAGCTAAATGAAAAAAATCTTTGAAAGATACTCTGGGACTGTAGCACTGTGTACCTTTTGACATTAATTAATCCCAGAAGACATACCCTACTATATAAGATCAAACAGATTGCACTTTTGATATAGTCTGAATCTAATGAGGCCTAACAAGCTACTTTCCCCTCCCCCCAGCTTCCCTGTATGACTGATAATGAGCAAATGGTTAACCAGATGGCATAATTTTTTAAAGTTTCCAAGACACACACTACACAATATGAAAAGGCATATTCATAAATTGTTCCAACTTAAAGAACATAGATCTTGATTCATTCAAGTGAAAATCGGAAGAGTATTTACTGGTTTTTTTCACATCATTGTTGACAGCTTGCAACTCAAGTGGCAAATTTCAGAATGAAAAGGGATGCCTTTTAACTTATGTAATTTGCTTGAAAACTGTGATCATCTCAAAATTTTCTTTTCTAATTAACTTTTGGCAGAAAGTTCTTAACGACAACACAATTATTTTTCCTAGGTTGGGAAGTTTTACTGATGTCCTTTACTAAGTTAATTTGAAAACAAATAGTTGCAAAACTAACAATTGTTTCTGGAATAAATTGAACCCTCTGCAGAAGGACAGTACAAGGTCTGTGTGTCTCTTAAATCCCACTTAAACTCTCCAAGGAAGGCATTAGTTAACTTAGATGAGGCCTTGTGCATGGGGTGAATTTTATTCTCTTTGGCTAAATGCATAGAATTAATTTTATGTGGTTACTAGCAACGTTTGTGCTATTTGTTTTAGTAAGACCTGACCTGAATCTTAATGACACTTGCATTACTGTGATTAAACCACTATGATTAAATGAATGCATTTATAGATATGTGCAAAGGGAAAGATAAATCTTTCTGTATATAGCCCAACTATGTAAGCCTCTGTAGGAAGATGTTTCAGTGGGTGTGCTGAGATTGTCTTTACTAGGCCAAACACAATTCATTTCGCTCTGACCTTTGCCTCCTCTTCTCACAGCTTTTCTTCCACCTGGCTTCCATTAAATGCTAATTTCTAAGCTCTGTAGGGTAGGGAATGTCTGTTTATCACAGACGTTTTATGTCTTAGTACAGGAGAACCCTCATCCCTGACTGTGATCTCTAGCCTATGCTGCAATACAAATAATTTTAATCTAAATAGGAAGAAACCATTTCACATACTCACTTTTCCAGTTGAACCATGCCTAGCATAGGGCCTGATTTTGTGCTAAGCACTGGTTGAGAGGAGGTGGCTATCAAGGGTCTGGTTCTTAGGGCCATCTATGATAAGAACATGTCCCTGGCTATGTCTACCCTGAGGAGCTGTTCTAAGCTGACTTCACAAGCTTGACTATAATTTGACTTTGTGAAGTTGACTTATGGTTATGTCTACACTAGTAGACATATCCTGGGACTGGGTCTGGACCCCTGCCCTGCCGTGCCGCATGACTTGGCTCTGGGCCCCGATCCAGCCTTGGGGGCCTGATCTGACTTCTGCAGCTGCCAGCAGGTAGCTGGGAGCCAGATCCAGTAACAAGCCTCTTGCTGCAAGTGGCAAGGGACTGAAAGCCATCCCCAATTGATCAGACCGCTCAGCTGCTTGCTCGTGGTGCCAAGCAGCTGAGGGCTAGATCCGGCTCTGCTGCTCCTGCTGGCAAGTGGCGTGGAGCCCAATCCACTCCAAGCCCCTTGTGGCAAGGGGCAGGGCTTCAGGGCTGGCTCCTGCTGCTACCAGCAAACACTTGCAGCCTGGGGCTGGGAGCTGAATCCAGCTCTCAGGTGCTTGCCAACAGCAGCTGTAGTCAGATTGGGACCCCAAGTCCAGTTGGGGCAGGGGCTGCGGGCCTGCCCTGGAATGTTGACTTAATGCTTAAGTCAACTTCCAGGGCAGGCATTAAGTCAACTTAATAATTTTTGAATATGGCCAGGGAGTACCTTAATTCAACTGAAAACAAGTTAAGTTGATTAAAGGCTCCAGTGTAGACATACCCCTTCTGAGCAGTTCCTTCTTATGCCATTTTATATAATGTCTATAGGGACCCTTTTGCCAATGGTAGACAATTTGAGCGCCACTATACCCCCTCTGTGTTCTTGTATGCTCCTGACCAGGGCCAGCCCAAGCATAAAGTTGAACTAGGCAGTCACCTAGGGCACCAGGCTTTAAGGAGTGCCAAAGTAGAAGGAAATTTGTTTAACTATTTAAAAACTCATATTAATGTTATCTCTTATAAATGAAAGTATTGCACTCTTCGGGGGGGGGCGGGGGGGGTTGCACAAAAGTCTTAGTTCACCTAGGGCTCCAAAATCTCTTTGGCTGGCCCTGCTTCTGACACTCCCTCTCCTTCAAATAGGAATAGGGACATAAGAGGCATGTCATGGAATGTGTATGGCAGAGGGGTAGCAGACCCTGGGTCCAGAGTCTCTCTGAAAAAAAAAAAATTCTGTTGGCTACTTGTCAAAGTTTCTGGGTCCTTTATGCATTGAAGTTGGGGGCAAAAGAGCCAAACATTCACTTCATTGTGGCAGTTAATTGTAAGAAGAGTCCCATCATCAGTCAATAAGGGATCCTCTTTTAAAGAGCCATATTGCACTCCCAGATTTTAAAGTGGTGACACACTTTGGATGCACATTTAAAACATCCATAAGATTTAGAGAATTTAGCTCTAGTGGTGGAGACTTCTATAGAGGTAAGAGCAGTCAGCAAAATTCAGATTTGGGTTCAGGTTTTAAATATTCTAGGTGGAACTTCAGTTTTGGCTTGGTCTCATCATTGTTTACGTAGCTCACTGTCTAGTGAAAGATTTCTAGCTAAGTTCTTTGGGAGAAGAATCTTATTATTAAAGTTTTTTGTAAAATCTCAAGTATTCCCACAGCATAGACAACCTTCAAAAGTTATGTTGTAACTTGAAGATGTTCCTTTTTATGAGGTAGTAAATGCATCCTGGTTTGTACTCCAAAAGCAAGGGCCAACATGAAGCTACAAACTTTTGCAAGTATAGCGATGTCAGTTGGTTGTCAAGCGTTGTGGTCCCTGAGCAATGTAACTGGGCCACCAAAAGCCACTATTATAAACAAAGTTACACCACCAAACCTGAAGTTTTACTGATACTTTTAGAGCTTATTTTACTCATGGTGGAGTCCAGGGGAGGGTTACTATATTGCTATAATAGTAGCTCTGTTCCTGTAGCCTACCCCCTAGAAATAATTTGGTGGTATAGTATAGGGGCCAAATACTCCACACACAAATCTTGTCTGAGGTACTGTATTTTCAAGAAATAGACCAATTCTGTATTTGACTTTTAAAAAATCAACAAGAAACCCTTAGTTATTTTTACACTGAAATAGGCACTTGCCTTTTGGCACCCTACTCTACTCGCTTCATTTAGAGTGCTAGCTTTTCCCTGCTCTAGAGGGTGCTATAGCATTTCCATCCATAAGCACTGATTCACACAACAAAAGCATGTTCTTAAATCCATTCATATTCACTGAAACATTTACCCATGCTTAAACCCCTTTAAGTCAATGGGACTGAGACACGTGTGTCTAATTTTTAGCATAAGTGCTTTGCTGAACTTAAACCTAAACAGGAGGAGGCAGGGCTGAGCTGTATGAGAAGAACCCTCGCCATTCAGAACTGCTCCTCAGAGATGGAGTAGTTGCAAGTGCTTCCTAAACCATTTACTTTCATGTTACAGTGTTATCATAAAACAATGAAGCCTGAACATAATTCTTTCTTCTCAATATGAAGAGATTTAAGGAGCCCCAAAGCATGTACAGTGGATTTGTTATATCAAATTCTGTCCTATCTGAATCACAGCTAAGTTTCTACCATATTGCAGTCCTGAGAGTCCTTGTAAGGCAGAAGTGAAAATCAGGAATTTTTCAGGTTAGGTATGCAATGCATAGCTAAAGCAGTGGCAAAAATTTCCCCACAGATTACTTATAGTATTTAAAATGTTGAAGCTTTTTTTCCTCTCTCTGATGGTTTTTGACATGGAGATCACAAGACTAAAACATAATCTTACTTATTTTGGTCCTGGGTAGTGATTTGCCTACTTTGTAGTTGCATTATTTAACTCAGTGAAGCTTTATGGAACCCATTTCTATGAAAAACTGTCAAACTGAACCCTCCTGTTTGGTCTTTGTTCCCAGAAGCGGGAATTATCCCTTGTGTGTTTTGCACAGTCATTTTCCTGGAAAGAATGCATAATGAAGACTTTTTTTTTTTTTTAATGAAAGGGGTATCTATGCAGGGAAAAACGATGAAAGGCATACTCTGAATCTGTCAGATTTTATGCCATTACCAATATGCATTTCAAATAGACTACAATGATACCACTGCTCTCGTTCTTTAGTATTCCTTCTAGTAATATGTATATAATAAACTTAATCTTTATTCTGTTCTTCAAATCAGTTAAAGCTTAATCAGTCAAATTAGCCAAAATGAATGCTGATATATTCTGAGGTGAAAAAAAGTATATATTTTGATGGTAATGTGTCTTTGATTTTATTACATATGATCTATAGAGGTAAAATAAAAATTGATGTTTCTCCTCTGAATAGCCCCTTTAACCAGACTTTGAGGGGTATCATCACAGACATCAGTTTTTATCTAATAATTATACATTAATTTTTTCAATGGCATCAGCAATATAGGAGAATCTTTATGAATCAGTCCCTGAGCCAGCAAAGAATTCTATTTTTATGCATAACTTCAAGCAAATGAATAGACCCACTGCAGTCAACATAATACCTTCTTGCTTGAAGGTACACCAATCCTATTTTGGAAAAACCAGAATTATCCCTTAGGAACAGGTGGCATACTTAGCCATAAAGCAGTGCCTTTATCTGAGCAGACATGAGTACTGAGGTCATCTTAGAAGGAGATACCTGTATGGAGTTATATATACCTTGCTCAACAGCTGGACAAAACCATGACTGGGATGGTTTAGTGGGAGTGGTCCTGCCTCTGGCAGTGGGTTGGACTAGATGACTTCATGAGGTCCCTTCCAACCCTATAATTCTATGAACAGTAGGTCTACGTGCCCAATAAGCACATGCACTTGCACACAGATTCATGCTATCTGCCCTGACTAGGGGTCCAAACAGCTCTCCTCCCAGCCTCTCTTTATTGAGCAGGTTTTATTTCTAATCCCTTTGTGGTTCAGTCTGGAGTGGTCATTTCTTGTTTCTGCTCCAGAGGCTGACTCTGGTCCCCTTGTCTCTTGGTTTGTCTCTGCTTCCTGGTGGCAGTGTGCTGCTCCCAGCTGCACTATTCTCTACCCGCCTGGCTTAATACCTGTGTGTCTACCATGCCATTCTCTGCACCTCTTTTTCTCCTGACACACAGTGAAATTCCAGGTAGCTGTAACAGCTTTTTCTACCATCAAACCCAGTTGTAAACTAACTGAGAGGGCCAGAATCAGCCAGGTAACCTACAGCCAACTCCTTGTCTTTAATTTGCAGTGCTCCAGCAGAACTCAGGTCATCTGGAATCAATGACTTGTCTTTATAGTACTGTGGTGCTCCTCACCAGTCCTGTGGAAGTCAGGTGATCCATTAACTAATATAACTCCTCACCCTAAGCTATGATGATAACTTAGCATGAAAAGATCTGTGGATGGCAGTGTCCTCCTTGCTGCTGGACATTTAAGGTTTTTGGGGGAAGTTTTACACAGCTCAGCAGATCTTTCTATGTAGGAATGGAAAATATAAATAAAGTAAGTTCACACTTATGTAAGGCACACTGCGCATAATAATCTTCTATTTTTATTCTTTGGCAGAAAATGTTTGAACAAATATCAGATGTTTTGAGATGAAGAATCAGTCTCATCCTTCACAGCCTTCATTTCTTTCATAATGAGACTTTTGGTGGAGATTTAGCTAGACAGAAAATTTTAGGTAAAATGCAAAGCATTCTACCTCTGGAAGGTATTTCTCTTTGTTGCTGACAAAACTTGTGAGACTCATAAAATCAACAATAGAGAAAGCATCATAGGTTGCATCAAGGAGGATGCAAGCCATGGAGTCTGTAGAGGAAGGCTTCAGTGGATGGAAAAGTGTGGAGAAGAGGTATGCCTGAGTTATAAGAATGTTATGGCTCAAACTGGGCTTTTATTTTTTTCCCAGACATATTTTATTCATCAAAAATGTTTTGACCAATACAAAGCTGTTTATGAATTTGATTAAGTTTTGTAAAATAGTTTGTCACAAAATATAGTTTTCAATCTAGAGTCATAGAACAGTCATAGGTGAAGATCGAAGTAGTGTCACTGACCGTGACCCACCTTACAATGCAATGTGGGAGACCCAGCTTAAAAATCAACAATGCTGGGGAAGGGAGCTGAAACCAGATGAGTACTCAAACCACCAAGTTTTAAGGTAAACTGGGGTAGGTTGTTTTTTAATCTCCCTAGTGGAAGCTATTTTACTTACTGATACAGTCATTGAGTCAGAGAGAGAGAGCATGAGTGAATGACTTTCTTGCATATCAACTAGCATACTCATCAAGTTCAGGTCCTTGCTCTAAATTTAAATTATAACAAGTGGGAAACTTTCAGAAGAAGAAACACCCTCTTCCAATCTGCCTCACAGCCTGATGGTTAAGTATTTACCTGGAGTGGAAGAGTGAGGAATTCAAATCTTTGCTCCATAACGTAACAGTGGCTCTCTTTTACCCCCCATCAGTGGGCTAAACCTGATAAGGTGACCACCTCCTTCTCTGATCATTCTGTGAATCTAGTCCTTTAAAAAGGGTCAGACACAAATTGTTTAGGGTTAAACAACATCTTCCATGTCCTCTAAAATAACTTTTTTAAATTTTGCTGATCTTTTTTTTTTTAAATTGATTTCATCCAATCTAAAATAGTCACCCCCCCCCCCCAGAACTGAGAGTGTGGAGGGGAATCAATTATTCACTCAGCTCTATTTAACACCTTCTTCTTAGGCATGAAATGTAGGTCTTGTATATGATAAATTAATGAGATTTTTCTAAATTGTATTTTAGTCCAGATCCTTAACCTTGTCCATTAATGTCTCAAAATGTTATCATAGTTATTTGAGTCATCAACTGTCTGGGATTAATCTTCGAGGCATGAACAACTATGCCAATCATATGGCCATTGAAGTTCTTGTGGGGAAGAGAAAATTTAATGAAGCATTACTTACATGTTTACCTTTATACAATTGGAAAAGCAGTTTACAGTGATACTGTATGTTCTCCTAATAAATAAAAGTCCGCTGATATAAGGTTATTTTTATAGATTGTGTTGCAAGACAAGCAAAGCTATCATAAAAAAGAGATTCTAATTAAAAAAGCTGCCTTGAAGGCAGAAATATTTAGCAACACTTTTCATCTACAGAACAAGATACTTTAAAAATAAGGACATGCATATTTATTTTGCCTAATACATAGTCCATTTGAATGTCACTGGTTGAGAAGCTACACATGACTATTTTGAAATCACATTTTCATTTAGCTTTAGCAGAAACTGGAAAATGAAAAATTCAGAAAACACTGGCAGACTGGGAGGAAAAGGGAAAAAAAAGAATGAATTGGGACCTCTTTGATCTACTCTTTTTTTTTTTTTTTCCCAACTAAGAAATTCATTTTCATTAGGGGATGATGTGGTTTAGCAGCCTTGACCATAGGTATCTATGGAAAACCTAGTGCTTTAGAATGGAAGACTCAGCCCTTTATTTAATCTTGGCTATTAGGGAAAAACAACTCTTTTTAAGCAGCTACCACACAGAAAACCAAAAATATGATTGCAAACATCAGTGGAATGCATGTTGCTTTTCTTCTCTTTCCATGTTAGTGAGTGTATTGCATTAGGTTGTTTGGCACTCATTCTCTTCTATTATTCCAATTCTCAAGACATAACAAGGTAAAGTTACTGACAATATCATAAATGTGATAAAGTGCAGCAAAACAAGGATTTCAAATTATGCTATCAGAACATAAGTATATGTCCCTTCCCACATAGCTCTACTCGTTATCTGATCACTAGCCCTTGGGACACAGGTATTCTGGATTTCCCTCAGATATCTTTGTTTTCTTCAGACACTCTGCTTCTCAATCACTGCTCACACATCTGTGATTTTAAGAGCCTACAGAGACGCTATATAGCCTTTCTTTTGTGTGTAATAGTCCTTGGGGTTTTGTTTCCCTACTCCCCTACATCGCCCCCAGAGCTAGCTGGCTGCTGAACAAACTAGAGGAAATTATTCTGGTTGCTGGTGAATGGGCTTCCTGGAAGCCACAACATACAGTAGTAAAACTCAACCCCTGCATCATGCTATTGCAATCATTATCCTTAGAAGTGAATAGGCTTTTGTACAGTTCATATCACTAGAACTTGATCATGTGCTTGTTGTTGTAAAGAACCTTTGATTTTCTTGAAATACACCCATGAAAAATAGCTATCTTTAATTCATCTATGCTGAGGCTTTAAAACAAGGTAGAATATCTCTGATTTATACCTAGGTTTTGTGACAGATTTATTACAATTCATGAATAACATAAGAAAATATTTTTTTTCTTTGAGTGGTCTTATTAGTTTAAACTGGTTTCATTGTAAAAGCAGATTTAGGTTGACTGAATAATGCCAAAATGTTTGTTAGTTTGTGGAAGATTGATGCATATTTGTTTTCTTAAGAAAAGATACCCCTTCTACTTTTTTAAATAACCCTTGAAAAGATATTTCATCTGGTCAGCTCAGTGAAATATTTATTGTATATGATTGTTAGGATTCAAACACTTTCTACATTTTAAATCAACAATTTTTTTAATTTTAATTTTTAAATCAGCCATGAGAATTTCTTTTCCAAAAAAGAGGTGATAGAGTTAAAGTAAATAAAAGAGCAAATATGCCCATAGACTTAAAACAACATTAAAAATAGTTTAATATTAAATATTACCCAATAACTATCGTGTAGTCATTATCTCTGTGAAACAAAAATCTTTTATATCTGGCAGTTCAGCAAAGCTTTTAGGGCAGTGATACACTCAAGTTTTCTCGAGTTTTGTTTTTGAATAAACCCAACATTTTTAAAATTAAATTGTTTAAAACAGGTGAGTGATGCCTGCTTTGGGGTTGGGAAAAACTTACAAAATTGATGTGATGCATTTTTTGTCTCAAGACATATGTATGTACATCCCTGAAATTTGGTCCACAGTTCAGCAAAGCACATAGACACTAAACTTTAAAATCAATGGCACTATTCAAGTGTTTAAGTACATCATTAACTGATTTATTAAATTAGATTTTTGCTTCAAATTAATCAAAAGGCTAATTAACCATAGCCAATATGGGCTGAAATTCAAGGCAATTTCAAAACCCACTTTCTCAGATTTTTCTTTTCATAGTGAAAGTTGCATAAAGATCCAACATTGATAAGGAGAAACATAGCCTGATTATTGGTCTTCTGTTCATTTGTTTGTTGAATCATCAATGCTGCAGAGAGAAGTAAGGATAAGCAGTGGTTCCCAAACTCCCGGGATAAAAGATTCCATACAGTAGATGAATTATGCAGAATAAAATGGTTGGGAGCCACCTACATCCAGGTTGGAGTTAAAGTAACATTTCACAGTCACATTTTTAACAAAGGATTTTTGTTCTAAATAGAGAGGAAGTTGTACTGCAGATCTTTGAACAAAACTAGTTTGTATATGTAAGGCCTCAGATAACTTGCCATTTCAAGTGTTCAGTTCACTGTTTTCAAAATATTTGCACAAATGATTAAATATGCCTCAGAAGCTAGTAAAATGTTACATTCTTATTATTACATAAATTGGTTAAACAGTTTGACTGACATATTCCAGCTACAATCATCTCAAAGGGTTTGCTCAGCAGTATCTCCAACATGCACTGACCCCTCCATCCACCTGTTATAAACACATCTATGCATATATAATAAATTACTTGGACAGCTGGTGTTCTGCATCTTACATTCATACTTGGAAATCACATTTCATTGCATTTTCTACCAATGTGGCACTGATTTGGTGTTTTTCTATTTCTAATTTCCTTTTTTTTTTCCCTTTAAAAATGACGGAAGTCGAAGGAAAGGAAAGTAGAGACTCTGCTCTGTAGTTCTGATGTGAATGTTTAAAAAGAGTGACTCACTGGGACAAATAGAAACTCAACAACATTTGATACAGGAGCAGAAACACTTGAAGTAAGAGCATTGAGAAAGCCAGAATACTTCTCTTTATCATTGATGGCTCCTGAGTGAATCTGAATCTGATTCAAGAGTCGCACTAATCTTTGTGAGTTTGCGTCTTGGACTGTTTGAGCATAACAGATTTTGATACTACTGAATGTTTACAAAGTGTTAATACAGTGTCTGCAATATCTTTAAACTACTTTCATTAACACTTCAGCAAGATGTACTGTTGTAAATGTGCACAGCTGAGTGTCCACCATATCATAAGTAACTGAAAAACTCCTTTTGTCAGACATACTTGGATTACTGCCTGTTGAAGTGCCTTGCATTAATAGAAGTGTTCAGCAATGCACTTTGTTTCATTGTATTAGCAAAGTGACGCCCAGAAGTAATGAAGAATTAATGTAATTTATATTGGTTCTTTTAAATAAAATACTACTGTTAACAGCTGATGCTAAAATATTCTCTAGTTATGAAGTGATGTCTAAGTGTACATCACTAAATTAATATTAATAACAAAAGTATATATTCATTTCTTCAGGCACTAAGGCAGTGTTGCTTAACCTTTAGTGAACTGGGAAAACACCTATAAAGGTATTAATTACTTTACATGGAATACCTGACGAAAAGCCAATAACAATGGCAGGAGATTTAAAATGACCAGATGAAGCAAACCTTGCAGGTCTGCATGAACATCTGTTCCTATGCACCTGGAAGCTTTGCTTCTTTACCTCTCCCCACTCAGTCCTCCCCAATGGGGAGGGCTCAGTATTGGTCATGAACATGGGCTGAAGCCCCAGGCCCTAACCTGAAGGGGGGGAGAGGATCCAGCCCCTATGGCCCCTGCATTATCTGCGAGTCCCCTGCCACCACTCTGCTCAGCCCCCACAGTGCTGGTGCAGTTTGGAGAGGTGCTGGGAGGCCCTGGCTGGTGCTGGGTGGGGGCTGGGCCCTGAAGCCATGTTAGTCCAAATTCCATGGCACTCTGACCCTACCTCTGGCCCACCCCTAGGAGCAAGTCATGTTGGCACGTGTTCCCTCTGCTCTGGAAATGAGGTTGGCTGGTATGTGTGCAGCTAGTGTGGCCTCTAGCATGGCCTTCCAGGGCCCAAGACCTCTGAGGGCTGCAATGCAGGCTGCACGGAACACTGACTGGCCCTGGCTCTGGGGGCAGACCAGTCAGACCATGGGCAGTGGACAGATGAGCTCCTCGGTCTGCTCTGGTGGGGGCTGGGGCCCCAACTTGGGGGGGAAGGCCTATGATAGTTAGGGGCAGGGAGCCCAGGCTGGGGGCTAGTTCAGCAAAACAGAGTCCTCTGGCACTTCTGAAAACTAACAAATATTGCTTGTGACCAGGGGGGACTGAAAACTCCCTGAGAGGGAGTTTACTGAGGCCACGATTGTGAAGAGGAACTGCACTGCTTGTGCTAGCACCCCTTCTGTCTCCTCCACCTGTGCCTGTAGCCAGACAGACATCCAGATGGAGTCCATCCATGGATATCTCTACCCAGATCCTGGTGTGGACTTTCAGGGATTGCAGCCTGCAGTTCTCTGTCTCCGATGATCAGGCTGGGGAGATGAATCAATATGACAGGTGTCTTCTGGTGGAATCTCTCAGGAGGCAGTTGGGATAGTTACAGCAGGAGGTGTCTAGGCTAAGGAGCATCCATGCCATGGAGAAGTTCCTCGACAGCATCGATGAAGAGACATGCAAGGAGGAGGATACTATCCAGGTGCCGAAGACTACTGCTGCATCACTGGAGAAGGATGGGATGCCTATGGCAGATGGAGGACACTGGCAGCTGCTTACCTCTGGCAGCAGACAGTGCTCCAGGCCTGCTCCCATTCCTCCCTCCATTGTGGTGAAGAACTGTTACGCAGCACTAGAGATGATGGATGAGTGGAACAGGAGACACCATGTACCCCTGAGGCTGGGAGGATCACAGCCGCCAGAGCTAGGAGGAAAAGTAGGATTGTGGTGGTTGGGGACTCGCTTCTGAGGGGGACAGAGGCACCCATCTGTCACCCTGACAAGGCCTCACAGGAGGTATGGTGACTGCCAGATGCCTACATCTGAGATGTTATAGAGGGATTGTAAAGAATCATTCGCCCCTCTGACAACTACCCCATGCTTCTCATCCATGTGGGAACCAATGATACTGTGAGAGGTGATCCTCAACAGATTAAAGGTGACTACAGGGCTCTGGGAGCATGGGTGAAGGAGTTCAGAGCACAGGTGGTGGTCTCCTCGATCCTTCCGGTCAAGGGTAGGGGCCTGAGTGGAGACAGATGCATCCTGCAGGTGAATGCCTGGCTGCAAAGATGGTGTCATCAGGAGGGTTTTGGCTTCCTTGACCATGGAATGCTGTTCCAGGAAGAAGGACTGCTAGGCAGAGATGGACTCCATCTGTTGAGGAAAAGGAAGAGCATATTCGGACGTCGACTGGCTGACCTAGTGAGGAGGGCTTTAAACTGGGTTTGAAGGGGAAAGGAGACCAAAGCCCACAGGTAAGTGACAATGTTGGAGACCTGGTTGAAGGTATGGAACTTTGGGGGAATGGGGACTGTAACAGCAGGGATAAAAGAGAAGGTAGTTGGAACACGGGAAGGGGGATCAAATAATTGTGTTACATGTTCTAATGAGGCTTTAATACCTGAGGCATGTGTGGGAGGACAATCCCAGGAGAAAATACAAGGAGGTAGATGCAATAGAAATGAAAATCAACATGGGAAAGTAGGGCAATCAGCCTGGTATCTTAGGTGCCTGTACACGAATGTGAGGAGCCTGGGAAACAAGCAGAAAGAATTGGTAATACTGGTGCAGACAAGGAACTATGATATAATTGGAATAACAGAGAGGTAGTGGGCTAGCTTGCATGACCGGAGCCCTGCCATGGATGGGTATAAGTTTTTCAGGAAGGACAGGCAGGGAAGAAGAGGGGGAGGAGTAGCACTATATGTAAAAGAGCTTTATGACTGCTCAGAGCTCCATCATGGAAGTGGAACCAAGCCAGTTGAAAATCTGTGGGTTAAGCTTAGAGGAGAGGGCAACAAGGGGGATGTTGTGGTGGGTTGTCTGCTATAGACCTCCAGACCAGAAGGAGGAGGTGGATGAGGAATTCTGTGGACAACTGGCAGAAGTTTCCAGATCACAGGCCCTGGTTCTCTTGGGGGATTCCAATTACCCTGAAATCTGCTGGCAGGCCAATACAGCAGTGCACTGGCAATCCAGGAAGTTTTTGGAGACTTTTGAGGACAACTTCCTGGTACAAATGCTGGAGAAACCAACTAGGGGCCTTGCACCTCTTGACCAGCTGCTCACAAACAGAGAAGAATTGATTGGGAATGTAGAAAAGGATGTGGACAAATTAGAGTCCAGCGGAGGGCAACAAAAATGATCAAGAGGCTGGAGCACAAGACCTGTGAAGAAAGACTGAAGGAACTAGGCTTATTTAGCCTGCAGAAGAGAAGACTGAGGAGGGATTTGATAGCAACCTTCAGCTACCTGAAGGGATGCTTCAAGGAGGATGGAGCTTGGCTGTTCTCAGTAGTAACAGATGACAGAACAAGGAGCAATGGTTTCAAGTTACAGCTGAGGAGGTCGAGGCCGGATATTATGAAAAACGTTACTAGGAGGGTGGTAAAGCATTGGAATGGGCTACCTAGGGAGGTGGTGGAATCTCCATCTTTGGAGATGTTTACGGCCCGGCTGGATAAGCCTCTAGCTGGGATAATTTAGTGGGAGTGGTCCTGCTTGTTTTGGCAGGGGGTTGGACTAGATTACCTCATGAGGTCCCTTCCAACCCTATGGTTCTATGATTCTGTGATTCTATTAAATATATTTATTGCATGAACTTTCATGGGAGAAAATCTGACAAAGTGGGATTTTCTCCCACAACAGCTCATGTGATAAATAAATTTGTCAGTCTTCAAAGTGCCACAGGATTCCTTGTTTGTTTGTTTTTCATATATACAAGTTATTTTAAGTAACTTGGGACAGGTTCGAGTATCCCGCGTGATAAGCAACACGTGAGTCAGGAATGAAGCAGACTACAACTTTATTAAAGATACAGCCAAATTAAACCCTATCACTACCATCACGTAGCCCAGGGGGGAGCCCTGTCCTGGCGTGAGTGGCTACACAACCACCTCGGGGTGAGTGGCCCCCTTAGAGTGGACCAGAGGCCCCCAACTCACAGCATCCTTCCGACCCGAGAGAAACTCCCACCAGCGCTTCCTAGGGATTTTCCTTTTATACCCAGTCACAAACAGCTTGACAGTGCTTATCAGCAAAAGCAGAAGTAAGGAGACAAAGGAAAAAAAAAATAAAATAAAATCCCCCCCCCCCAGAGGGGAAGGGGGGGAAACAGCTTGTATGTGTGGTGACTTCCCCTTTTCCAGTGGAGGCTGAAAAGATTGTGATTACAAGCTAATAGCCCAATATAACTATGAACTGGTCAATCTATCACCCCCCCCCCCATCCCCTGGCCAACCTAAACTAACATGTGACAATGTCTTCTGGTACGTGACCACTGCACTTGCATATCTTCATTCAATTTCCACCAAAAACAGTAGGCAGTACAGACCTGCCGTGGGAGCAAATAATGACTGTATGTCTGTATTTATTTGTCAGTGATTGTAATGTAACCAAATAGTTCATATCTGTCGTCATATTCTGTAGTTGAAAAATCAAAAGATATTAACATTTTGATGAAACTTGGATGTAGTGATGTCATTGTTTTAATTTTCTTTGAAGTCCTATAATACCTATCAGTAAATGGCTGAAGACAGTTGATTACCTTATGCTAATGTAGCTAATTACTGGTGCACTGAGGAGATAAGAATTTAGTTCAAAGCAATTTATTCTTCATCCAAGGAATGCCTGCTGTGATGTCTAGGAGGCTATCGTGGCCCAACTAAAGAACTATAAAGGAAACTTCAGACCTGACCTTATTTATCTCAGATTTGCTTAAACTTGGACGGAGGAAGTTTGAATCATAAGACTCAGGTCATAAGCTTTTGCCTGGATCTGCCTGCTATTTCTTATGGAAGAAATTATACAGACTCTGTAACTGATCTGTCTTTTGAATTATAATCTGTGAACAAATTATTGGAAAGAACGTTTGCATTCCCAGCTCCACCTCTACTGTGAAACCAACTTTTGGACTTATTTGTACGTACAGGGATCTTTCAATCAACACCCCAGCTCTTTCTTTGTAAATAAAAATTTAGTTTATCTTATAGGCATTGGGTCTATGTGTATATTTGGGTAAGATCTGAAGTATTTATTGGCCTGGTATGTCATGTGTCCAGTCTTTTGGAATTGGTAAACATTTTTATATGATGAACAAGGTTTTCAGTAATCCTCATATTTACTTAAGTATCTGGGTGGCAGCTCAGGGCTGGATTGCTTTCAGGGAACTATTTTTTTGATTTCTGGGTGACAACTAATGAATTGTAGAAGCTGCTTTTCTACTGATTTGTTATATGTTTAGAAAGAATAAGCTTTAGTTTTGGGGCTAGTCTGTCACATGTTTTGCTGTTTGCCCTGAGTAAGTGATCTTAGTATGCCCCCCAAAGGCCAAGGTTTGAGTAGCTCCTAGGAAACGCATTCCTCTCTGAGGTGCAATGTCGCAGTTCTTTAACAGTTCTTACTTAGTAACAAATAGTTTAGGATATGAAATCATATTACATTCAAGAAACGTATTATGAAGTTTGGGAGGAAAAAAGAATATAACTCCCCAAAACAGAGTTTATCCACCATACAAGAAGTGGAACTAATTCTTGCAAAAAGGTCAGTGAAGGTTAAGATTGAAGATTTTGTGTTTAAGGCTTGTCTGGCACAAGATGGGCCCCTCTAAATATGTAGTGTCAGCTCAATATGGCCATTTCAAATGTACGGTGGAGACAGTTGAGAAGTTCTTTCTTATTTGAAAGATGTTAGTGGGTCTACTAGTCTTTCCCAATTCTAAGTGTACAGAAATATACCTGGTACCGGTAACATCTGCATCTAGAATCAATTTTTAGGTAAACCCACAGTACCAGGAAACATGTCCCAGCCTGTGAAGGGCTCAGGACATCCAATGGCATGGTTTGCTGGATGAATTAGATTTATTTTTAGGGGAAAGAGAGAGTCTCTGTTAGATTTTCAGTAAGGAGATCTCTCTCTCTAACATCGTAGTGATTATAGATGTGGTAGACATACTTCCATAGTTAAGGTTGAGTTGAATTTTTCACTTAAAGCAGGGGTAAAACTACTGTTATGTACAGAGCTGTAATGCAGCATTTTGCTGCCCGGGGCACATTCCAATTGGAACACGCCCCCTCCCATTAGTGATACTCAGACCCTATGCCGCAAATCCGCCCCTTTAATAGCATGGCTCTATTGAGCCACCTCAGGCTGCCCAGGGCTATGCCTCTTTTGGCCCTGCCCTAGTTACAGCCCTAGATATGTATGAAGAGTGTTCCCAAAAAATAAAGCATTTACTCTTTCAGCACAAATTTTTTTTCTGAATAATATTGCATTTAAAATTAGATAAATTAAATCAAATGTAGTTGGACAATGATAAGCAACTGATGTGTGCAGGAGCAATGTTTAATAAGAATGTGTTGCAGCCTCAGCATCAGGTGAAAAGTGTGAGCTTTTGGTTTTGTTTTTGTTTCTGGACTGCTAACAGAACAAACTCAGCTGCGGACCAGTTTAGCTGGAGTTCTGTTTCAAATACAGGCTAGAGATGTCACCCAGTGATTCCTGCATGTAGCCCATAAATTCTGGTTGAGCTAGAAAGTGTATTTTTGAGAGAGACATCTGAATCCATTTTAAAGACTTCATATGATGAGGAATCCACTGCATTCTTAGGTCATTTGTTCTCAGAGTTAACTGCTCTCCCTGCCCCTTCTAGTTCGGAGAGTAAATAAAGATCTGAATTCAAGAAACGTTATCAGTAGTGATCATAACTTTTCTGTGCTACAAGAAATTAGTAGGTAGTTCATTTAAAGTCATTTCTTACCTCTGAAAATTCTTATCCTTGATGCAATCTGCTTGAGCAGCCAACCTGTTCCCCTACCAAACACAAAAACCTATTGTATTCTGAATTATTTTAATTGGTCTCTTTCAGTTATATTTTCACAAATACACAGCCTCTTAGTCTCACAGGCAACAGAGACTTCTATAATTTCCCAATGGGTTTAATAAAATGTGACTAATCCTGACATTTAAAACATCCCTGTTGCCTCTTTCCTGTTCCATGTATTTCCCACCACTTGCATGCTGTTTAATTCAGTATGTTATTGAAGTAGTGCTCACAATAAACTTGTTTGTATTTTTTTCATATATAAACCCTGCTTCTGAAAATGGTCTACAGCAGTGGTTTCCAATCTTCGAGCTTTAGCGCCACAGATTTTTTTTTTTTTTTTTTTTTTTACAACTCTGAGATGCCACCTGTCTCAGCCAGCAGGGGTTCCCCCGCAGCCAGACAAAAGGGGTTTATTGGTGCTGATCTCCCATATCCCTAGCTTCAATAGGAAAACCTCATGTACCCTGTAGCCCCGTACACCTCACTTTGGTCCCTAGGCAGTGACTTTCTTCTGCAGCTAGGGGGACAGAAGATCAGCGCTCCCCTCCCTCTGGCTCCATAGGGACTCCAAAACCTATGAACATAAGTGGATTGCTTTGCTGTGCTCCCTTCTACAACCAGGGAGAAGGGAGGGCTGATCTCCTATCATCTTATCTGCAGCAAGGATCCTGTGTGTGTCTTTTAGCCTTGCAGGAACACACTCAACTAGGTCCTTAGGCAGTGGTTCCCATGTGAAGCCAGCAGGAGGTGATAAGGGAAATTTTAGAAGTCTCGGTTATAGTTACTTTTGTATGCCTTTATACCATTATATATGAAGATGGTGAATGTTGTTATAATGTAGGTAAGGTTGATTTGATGATGTTAATTGGTATGGTTCATATTAACTGTTTAAAAACTTGTTCTGTATCTCCCCAGCAGCAGCTGGTTTGTTTAGTAGATTTACTTAACTTGGTACATCTTGGACTGTGAATAATGGTTATACTAAGTAACCATTTAAGACTCTTGGTAGTCAGCCAAGGCAGGGGGATCGGCCTGGAGACAGCATATGGCTGGCAGGAACTTTCCAGAGCTCCTCTGGTGCTAGATCACGAGACTGAAAGCGCACAAAAAAGAGGACGCACAATGGCCCCTCCGGATTGGCTGGGGGCCCCAGATTTAAGGAGATTTCCTGCCTGGGCTTGGGACTTCACACTGCCTTCGCACCAGAGAGATCCAGGTTCCAGATTCCCTGAGAAGAACTGCCCTGACTCCACTGAAGCCTCTCTGAGAAATTAGGGACTGAAGCCTGCCCAAGCCTTAACCCCATCCTATAAAACAAGAGAGGATGGTGTTATTAAAAGGGGATCACTGGTAGTAAACTTAAAGGGGTATAATCTTAGAACCTGGGCAAATAGAGTTTATAAAGTCTGTATCTTGTATCTATTCCATACCTGTCCAAGTTAAAGCATCCTTACCCCATCTTCTCCCTGCCAATAAATTCTTGTGTTTTAACGAATTCTCTGCCTCTAGTGTGGTGACCTCACAGCAACAGGTCGGGTGACAGGGTGGTAGATACCTGCTGTGGGCACGAACCTCTGGAAGACCCAGTTACCACTCAGGTAGACCACCTGAGCAGGTCCACTCAAGAAAGTTTTCGGTAACAGAGGAGAGCTGCTAGCCAGTTGGAAAGTTGCTGTAGGTTGAAGGTTGGGAACCACTGGTTAGACAGACAGAACTTTCTGCTTCCTTTTTTGGTCAGAAGGAGGGAGAAGGATAAAGGTTAACAAAAAAAAGTTATACTGATAATATCGGGGCAAAGATATTGTGTCATGTGCTTCAAATGAAAGGTCGTGCTAACAGTAACAGAATGGGATTTTGCTGAGGTAGTGAAATTTGGGCCTAGAAGAAGAAAAGAGAAAATGAGCTCTCTCCTGCATAAGAAGCCTGACTGAAAAGCATGGATTCTGTAGTTGATCCTGTGTGCTTTTGGTTTCCCAGCTGAGGATCCTGCAGGTGGAGGAAGAAAACCGCTGGACAGAGGATTACCGCATGTGTAGATTCCTGAATTGGATTGTCATTAGAGTGGAGCATGCCATGGGTGGGGCAGCAGAGGAGAGCCTTAACCCACCCAGCATTTGGGTGAGCTGAATCACAGAGCTGGGCCAAGTCTTTATGCTGCTAGGAGCATGCTGAGGAGTCCTGATGCCAGAGCCAAAAAGCAGAGACGTGTTAACCCTAGATACTCTGGGTTAGGGACTACAACTTTCTAGAGCGTAAGTGGATCAGATCTGGTTGTTGCTTTTGTGCTGGCTAGGTTTTTGGGACTTGTAGTTGTAGGACATCTATAGAACCTGGTCTGAATGGTGGTAAATGAATGCCTCATATGTTGACTAGGTTTTTTAGAAGTATTTAGTTACTGATTTTTGTCCATGTTTTTGTATTTTGTATTCCCTTTTGCTTTCAGCAAAACCTGCTTTGTTTTATATTCCAAAATAAACTCAGGAGACCTGGTAGGTAGGGTAATACCACCTGCAAAGGGTGATCAGGGAGAGGGCTTTTTATTGGTTCATAGTTTGTTTTCCTGTTCTCCCTTCCCCCATACCCTAAATATGAATAAGACTCTTTATGTGGGGCTTAAATCGTTGTTTTTATTATTTTCTGAGAAGAAGCTCTTGATGCTTCTTAATCTGGAAAAGAGAAGACTGAGGGGGATGGGGAAATAACTGTTTTCAAGTACTTAAAAGGTCATCAGAAGGGGGAGGGAGAAAAACTATTCTCCTTAACTGCCAATGATAGGACAAGAAACAATGGATTTACATTAAAGCAAGGGAGCTTTAGTTTGGATATTAGGAACAAAATCCTAACTGTCAGGGTGATTTAAACACTGGAATAACTTGCCTAGGCAGGTTGTGGAATCTCCATGGTTGGATGTTTTTAAGAGCAGGTTAAACAAATGCCCATCAAGGATGGTTTAAGAGGGTACTCGGTCCTACCATGAGTGCAGGGGACTGGACCTGATGACCTCTCATGGTCCCTTCCAGTTTCTATGATTCTAAATACTGGCCCTGGCCTTTGTTGGTGCCATTGACACCTGATCGAAGCTGGGCACTTCTCTTGCTAAGCTGCTAAGGGGGGAAGGGTGTTACCTGATTTGCATGGGCTTTGTATTTCCATGAGTACATTTAGATATTTTAGCATATTTTCACTGTCTATGGATAAATCTACCCTGGTACTGGGCATGATGGGAAATGATATATGTGGCTGATTCCAATCCTCTGAATTCAGTGTTTTAACTGAAAGGGGAAAATTTAAATATTGTCTTTTCATGATTTGCTACCCTTTGATTATATAAACTGTGTTAGCTTGCCTTGATGGGAAAGTCACCACTAGAAATATAGAACCTGAAAAGCGTGGAACCCTATTTTTCAGCCTTATGAGAAGAAGGTAGGCAGGGTTATCAGCTCTGTTGAAGAGCTGAGACTTAGGCGATGCCTAATTCCCTTACCCTTTTTTTAAGATAGACTTAATGCCTCCTTGTGGAGTCCTTTTTCATTGTTCTGATCAGATAGCAGTTTCTGGTGCTCTAAAGACTGAAATCCGGAGCTGAATTCACTAGAGAGCTGACTGAGGCCAAGAGAAGTTGGTGCCTCTGAACTGGCCAGTGAGAGCTGCCAGCAGTCAGCAGATGGTGCCAGTGAAATATGAGAGTGACCAACCGGCAGTTCCAGAGGCTGGCAGATGGTGATGCAAGCAGCCAGCAGATAGTGCCAACAGAAAATGTAAGTGACCAATGGGCCATGCCAGCTGGTGGTGGTGTCAGCAGCCAGCAAATGGTACCAGTGGAGGGTGCAAGTGACCAGCAGGACGAGGCAAGCAGACAGAAGGTGATGCAAGGGGGTCCTGAGGTGGCAGAATACAACTGGAGGGAGCTGGCTGAGCCCTTCACCCCCTTAAGAGGTTGATTGTAAAACTATGAAGCTCAGTTTGGGAATAATGGAGAAGTGCTATGCACTGTATCTCCAAATCAGTCCTAGTTTTGACATTACCTCTATATATTCTCTTTGTTACTTTAAAAAGTTTTATTTATGACACCCAGGCTTGTGCTTGCAAGGAGAGAAGCATTTCCCTTCTAGGCACCCAGGAAATAGTGTGTGATTTCCTAGGAGACTGGTTGGGGGCTTGAGCTGGTTGGTATGGTAACATTCTTTGGAACCACTAGATATAGAACCCGGCTCTTTGCTGCTGCTGTCTTGGCCCACAGGAGTGTTACAGAAGGATTGCACGTTAAAAAATGAAAGCTCTAAAATCTAAATGTAGATTTGATTAAAAAAAAAGAAAGGGTTTTGATTCACATGGTTTTATTTTTACTATAGTTCAACAAACATTCAGAGATGGTCCATAAATTCTTTAGATTTTTCAGAACAGCAAGGTATCCATGAGCTGTTTTAAAAGTCTAATTAACTCATTGTTAGTATATAAAACATGCATTTTCAAAACCCACTAATGATTTGGAGTGCCTCAATATTTGGGTTTCCGTTTGAGATACCTTCAAGGTGTCTGCTTTTCAAAAGTTCTCTTTTAGGTGTATAGAAAATCATTAGAATAACAAGGGGATACACAAAGTCTGAATTAGATATCTAGTCTCCCTAAATAATAAATGACAAGAAATTGTTGGACTCTAGAGTGATTCTCACTCTGTTTGGTCCAATTCATATTTTAATTAATTAAATTAGAATTGCTATCAGTGGGACCAAGAGAGCCCCACATCAGAATATCCCACACTTAAGTGTTAAGGGTGCTGTCTTTAGAGGTGGGAGACAACTGTTCAAATCCTTTTCCATGTCCGGCAGAGGATGGGATGGAACTGAACTAGGTACTCCCACATCTCAGGTGAGTATACCAGTCACTATGGTAAAGACAATAACGGAGGCCACCTCCCACCTTTCCTTTGAAGTTAAGTGTGCTCTGAGTGCTCTTATCAGGCCTGGCAGGGTCTACTGGCAGAGGTTTGCTAGTCTTCAACTGGATTTGAGGATTGTGCTGAGGCTTAGATAGTAGATCAGCATTTGGCCATCTACAGTGAGGCTGTAACTCACATACCCAAAGGCAGAAATGTAGACACCTTTTTACATAATATGTTGATGCTGGAACTGAATAAAATAAATTTGTTAGTCTTGTAAGTGCCAAAAGATTCCTTGCTACTTTTACAGTAGTATGTAACTGCTGTGTGAATTAGGTGCTAATGGGTTAGGAGACAGCTGAGCATTATTTTTATGGATTACAGTGGTGCCAAAACCTGGTAGTTGGGTGCCTACACCCCTGTGTGGACACCTGGTCCTTATTGTCCAAAAAATCAGACCCTTTCAAGATATCTCAAGTTTGAAGCTCAAAATTTGAGGGTACTAAAATCAGTAGCCATTTTAAAAAGTAGGACCTCAAAAAATGAAAATCTTTTCTGTAAAAACAATTGTGATTGTCTAGTTTGTTTTCAAGAGAGTACTAATATTGGGGAAAGTATGAGGTAGGATTTTCTCCCACAAAAGCTTGTGTAATAAATAAATGTAAGTGCCACAGGACTCCTTGTTTATGAGGAATTGGGTAGATCTAAAACTCCATAATCACAGCTCTGTTAAAGTGAGTGAGTGATGTATTTTAAAAGTTTCCATCCTGTGATCAGTCTTCAGACTTCTGTGAAGTCGTGGGAACCACCACCTGGCTCTTGCGCTGTGTACCTGTTCTGTGCATAAATAGAAAACTCCACTCTCCCATGCTGTCACATTCACATCTTTGATTAGCATTGCCATTCATGTAACTCTCTTGCTCTTGTATTCAACAGCAGTTTCTCTGCTGCAGTGACAATCAGCAGCATTCTTTGGAAATGTCAATAAGGGGGATATCAGCACTTCAAATCTCTGTCCCTTATGAATGGGGGCCACTTGACATTCATTCTGCACCACATACCAGGTATAGTTAGCAAGATTTAGGTGGTTATTCTGTAGTGAACAATTAAGCCACTGAGAACAGATGTATAATAGTTTTGAGAGGAAAATAGTAGCTAACTCTAGGAACAAACAAGAGGGTGAGTTCTGAGCTTGCTAAGTGCCAAATGTGAAGAATCACAACAGTGAGAGTGGAATCCTGGCCCCACTGAAGTCAAACGTAGTTTTGCCATTGCAGTTTACAGTTGAAATATGACACTTCTGCAGGTGCTGCCCTTAGAATAGGAATAAGAACACTATTTTTATTTTATTTTTTTATTTTTATTTTTAGTCTTTCTGGCCTGTTTTAAATTGTAAATCTGTTGGGTCAAGGGTATTTTTTTAAAAACTATTTAATTGTATTGTGATTAGACTATTAGGATTCCAGTCTTGGCTGGGGCGTTCAGGAACTACTGCGGTGTTGATAATAAAATAACTAATAATAACAAATAACCTCAGCATTGTGCAGAGACAACCAGGGCTGGATCAGGACCTGGAAGAGCCCTGGGGTTGCCCAACCTTGTGGTGCCTCCTCATTGCAGTATTGCCCTGTCTGAGGGTTGGCGCTGCTGCAGGGAACTGGGGGGAAGCCTACTGGCCAGTGGTACTACAAGTGATAGATCTGGAGGGGCCATGGGCTGTTGTACTCTGGGTTTGGGGATAGTCCTGGGCCTGGACACAATAGGCCCATGTAGTAATCTGCTCCTATAGACAACATGGGTCAAAGTTAATCAGTGATCTTGAGAATGAGATGAGAAAATGTATGTTCTTATTTCAAATCCAAATACTATTTCTTGAAACAACAAAATGCTTTTAATCTAATATTATTCAAATCTATTTTGTATAAATAAGTCACAAATCCATTTTGCAGATTTCTACTGCACCAAATGATCCAGAGGCTACTGCATTAAAAGTGGTTGCTGTTAGGAATATTTTAGAAAATAGAAACTTTAAAAAAAATGTACTGTTGTTCTTACAATGAACCCTTCTTTCTTCATGGGTGGAACTGTGCTATGTGTTGTCGCTGTCTCTGACTATCACTGTGGGGAGACAAAACAATGATTGGTACACTAAGGAAGCATCTACTCTTTGAGCTGTAGATGTAAATTCCCACTTGAGGATGTATACCACACTGGCTCCAACAGAAGTAAAGCACTCCCAACTATGTACCCATCAGAGATCCTAGGCATGAACTCAAGCAGCTAGCCCACCCACTGCTCTATTTTTCATGCACAAGCTAGTGGATAGTGTACATAGCAACAAAGCTGATGGTAGGAAGCACAAGAAGCTGCAAGGGGTTGGGGGTGAAGACATGGAAAGTCTGATAGAAGGGGAAATATGCTATAAATTGGGGTTCAGTTGTTAATTTTGATATACTTTCATGACCTATATATAAAATGTTGCATAGAGCATGCTGAGCTCCCAAAGGTACTGGTTCATCTCAGCCAGATGGAATTTGAAGCCTGAATTCCCATTACTGATGGCACAAGTTTTTGTGACAATTTTCTCAAAACATGCACATCAATTATCACTAGTCACTTAGATGATCATAACAAGTTCAGCTGAATAGTGTGAGGACTGCAGAGAAGAAAGTGCTATCTGACACACAATTAAACTGCATGGTGGCCCAGAATGTTAAGAAATTAATTATCACTAATACAAAATGCATATGATAATGAAATTCATTGTGATCATACATTTTTAAATATTACTTTAGGCTTGCTTGTTTGGTCTATAAAAGCATTTATATTTATTTGATACTAGCACCCCTATTAACAGTAAGTCAAAATGTCATGATTATGTAGTCTCCCCTCGCCCCAGCACAGGTGAATAGTAGTGAACTGTCAGGGAACTAGGTGCTTGTCCCAGGGTCCTCAAAAGTAAGCTGGATCCAGAATCTAGGTCATAGGACCTCAAAAGCATTAAATGTAAGTGTACTGAGAGCACAGTGGTTCAAACCACCTGAAATCTCTGCTTTGCTGGGAGTGTTGTGCAAAAGAAGCATTCAAGATCTTTTTTTTTGGGGGGGGGGAAGCAATATGCCACATTTATTGAAGCTACAATTAAAAGCAATTAAGTGCATGCACGCGCGCACACACAGTCCTGCTATGATGATAGTTACCCTTCTGTAGTTCACCCAGTCCAATGGCCAGTTGGGCCAGTTGTGAGAGATGGAGTCAGGGTCCCAGTCGGTCACGATTCCAAGACTCCAAGGCTGAAGAAGGACAAACCCTGAGTTCATTGGCAAGAACATCCTTATTTTATGATAAATCCTCTACATGCAACTCTCTATGTTTTGCACTGTCATTGTTTAGTTATTGACAGGTGCTAAGTTCCTGATAGCTTGCCTTACTGCTGCCTCCTGAAGTACAAACAACCTCTCTATAATGACGCTTGCAGCAGGTGGTCCCAGAAGTTGTCTCACAGATTTTAACATAGTTTCATGGTGTTTTCTACCAGGGGTGCCTGCCTGGGCTCCAAGGTTGTCAATCTGCTCTTTGATTCATCACTGGACCAGCCTAATGTCAGGGAGTCACAGCATAAATTGCCCTTATTGTATGTTTTATATGCACACACTCCTCATGCATACACAAATCCTGAAATGGGGGCAAGTGAACAAAGAACAATTTTAGCTAAAGTCACAATATAATGATAGTGAGATAATGGTTCTCTTTTAAAAACAGGGTGATACATTCTTATGTTAAGGCAGACTGGTAAAAGTGAATTCCTTGTCACTGCTTTCTAGGGAAAGGGTTACACAGACAGTACAGTTAGTTAATTGAAGAATACAGAATATATATGTGAAAAATTGACATAGAAGTTTCCAGCACAATCTCCAGAACTAGTCAGCGCAGTGCCATATATGACTGGAAGATAGGCTACTTCAGCCTTTTGTTCATGCACCTGTAGTATTCCTATGGTATCCTGTCTCCATGTTTCAGCCGCCGTCGTCAGCAGGATTCTTTTGAAAGGTGATAGTGACCTTCCCATTTTTTGAATTCTCTCTCTGTTCAGGGACTCCACAGATGCAGTGGTTGGAAATTGCTCTCCGTACCCACGGGAATGGATATGGCTCAGGTGCTTGAATTAAATTAACAAATAAACTGATTAGAAATACTCCCATCCAGTGTCTCTTAATCAAATTGAAATGCAAAAGTTCAATTTTATCTCTTTGTTTAAGAACGAACACTACGGTGCATTATGACATTCTATATCTTTAATCTAGTGATGCTCAACTAGGGGTACAGAGTACCTGGGGGTATACAGAGGTCATCCAGAAGGAATATAACTCATATACATATTAGCCTAATTTCACAACAGCATTACTTAAATCAATACAAGCATACTACACATTGAAAGGAAAGTACAATATTTGTATTCCAGTTGATTTTATATCTATATAAAATTGTAAGAATGAGAAAGTAAGCCATTTTACAGCAAATGTGTGTATGTTTGTCTGATTTTGTAAGCAAGTAGTTTTTCAGTGAAGTTTAATTTGGGGGCGCACAAAGCAAATCAGACTCTTGAAAGGGTATAGTAGTCTGGAAGAGCTGAGAGCCACTATCCTTGAAGCTGGAGTGGAAGCTTTTCATTCAGCAATGAACTGTGAATGGTTCTATGTTGGGACTGAAAAAGAGTTTGCTGATGAGCTGCAGCCCCTGTCAGCCTATTTGTGTTATAAAATATTTGGATCATAAGAGATTCATTAAGGTTGATGTAGATTTAATTGTAGGCTTAACTGGTGATCTTAATTTAATTGTGCTGATTGGAAATAGTTTTGAGCAACCTGAACTGAAAGTAAACATTTTAATGTGGCATATAATAGATTTGTAAACCTCAGTCAAAAAAGGAGATGTTTTGTTTGTTGGCTTTTAAAATGAGCTAAATTCAGTTACGTAACTTCTTGTTCAGATGTATGTTACTCTTTTCCTGTGTACCTGTGACATTTGCAAAATATACTTTACAGAAATATGTGTGCTAAGAAGAAAAGGAAAGCAGAATGGGTATGTCCACGTCTTTTTTTTTTTTTAATTTCGAAATAACACTGGTTATTTCAAAAGAAAAAAGATTAGGTCCACATGATGTTTTCTTATTTTGAAACAATGGGCTCTGTCGTTTCAAAATAAGAGCCGTCCTTTTGAAACAGCTTAAACCTGGTTGGTTTCAAAATGGCTGTTACTTCGAAACAGTGGTTTCGAAGGGCTACCCCCCCACCAGCACCCTGGCCAGGGTACTGAGGAGATATGCAGGGGCAGGCAAGAGGCAGCCGGGGCTGGGTGTCCCCAGCTGCTGAGGCTCACCCTGCCCCTGGCCTGGGGGGCGCTGCAGAACCCCCGAGCCACTGACGGGGTGAGCCACCATGGCCATGGCCACCCCGCCGGGTCTGCAGCGTCCCCGAGCCAGCGAGGGGCAGACCTGTGAAATGGGCTTCCCCGACCGCTCCTCCCCCAGGCAGCAGGGCTGTCAGGGGTCCAGCGGCTCCCAGCAGCCAAGCTCCAAGGCGCTGGCGAGCTGGGTCCGGACCGGCTCCCTGCATCTGCAGCCGCTCAGCCCCGGGGGTGCTGTGGAGCCAGTCGGACCGGCTCCCCACCGCTGCTGGGGTGCCCTAGGACCACTGCCCCTTTGCCCCCAGCAGGAGTGGGGATGCAAGGCAGGGAGATCCCTTTTGTGGGGGCTGTTTTTTTCCCTGCCTGGCCCTCTAGGGGCGAGCCAGGCAGGGGAATGGGTGGCAACATGGCCCGCCAGAGGCCATGTTTAAAAAAAAAAAAAAAAAAGGTTGTCACACCTCCCAGGGTGCCCCTCTCAGGGAATCAAAATAACATGTCCGTACACAGGGCATGCTATTTCGATTGGAGGGGCTTGACCTATTTTGAATAAATTATTTTTTATTTCAAAATAAGTAATTTTGAAATAACTTATTTTGAAATAAAATTTTTGTGTGTGGACATATCCAATATGTTCCCACGTTAGTCTCCTGCTGCCAGGCACCTATTCCGAAAGCATACAAGAAAGCATATCACTAACTAAATACACAGGGTCATATCCTCAGCTGATGTAAATTGGCATGGTACCTTTGACTTTGCTTATAGTACCATCTGAATGCACATTTTCATTATAGTATGTAGGAACTTGGGCATTCCACCTTGTTAAAAGTAATAGGAGCTGTTGCATCAGATCTTGCAGCATAAAGTCAAGCAGAGGCTGAAAACTGAAGTTAAAGTGTTTAGTCATTATTTATTGTATTTGTAAATTGGAAAAATTGTTACCAGGTCCATAACTAGGCCAGGGCAACTGGGGCAAAGCCCCAAGCATTGAATTTTAGAGGGCACATGGGACAGATCCAGCTCCCCACAGCAGCTGAGGACAGATCCAGCTACCCAATGCACCAGCCAGTGGCAGGGAGCCAGGTGCACTCCCAGCCACCCTGAAGAGATGGATCCGTCCCCTGCACCCTCTAAAACTCAGCCCCTGGGGCTTCTGGCAGCACCTGCTTCCAGAACCGTGTGGAGCGCCCTTCTGGGGATGAATCTGGATTCCTGTGGCAGCTGGGGACAAATCTGGCTCCTTGCCACCCCAGGTGTCTGGGGCTGCTGGTAGCGCATGGGGCTCTCCTCCTGGGATAGATCCAGCTCCCTGCAGTGGCTGGGGATGGATCCAGCTCCTCACCACCCAAGGCAGTGGCTGGGACCTGGATCTGTCCCTAGCCACCGTGGGGAGCCATATCCGTCCCTTGTGCCTTCTAAAAGTCAGCACCTGCTGGGGCTTCTGGCGGTGCCCGCTTCTGGCAGCGCCTGGGGCTCCCTACTGGGGACAGATCTAGCTTCCTGCGGCAGCTGGGGACAGATACGGCTCCCTGCTGCTTACCGGGGCAGCTGAATCCAGATCCAGCTCCTCACTTACAGATCGGGCCCCGGACCTGGGTCAGGGAACAGAATCTTTAGGGCTGCTTGCCCCAGGCGCCAGAACAGCTACTTACAGCCCTATTTGTTATCACATCTTTTCAGCTCTAAAATCCCTCTTTTTGGCCCGGTTGAAGTCAGGGCATATCTGATATAACTAGAAGGTACTAAATTCATTTGCTTTGTTGTCTTATAGAAATCTCGCAATGCAAGATGCAGTCTCTTTGAGAAAATGGTACTAATCAGGAATAGATCTGCTTCTGTTCTGAATGATGTGTTAGGACTGTGAAACATGCTCTAGACCTAGAGGCATTTCAAAGGAATACTTTTATCATAACTTTAAGCACAGTGGTTAAGGGAATCACCTGGGGTCATGATGATGAACAGGAGTAACTGGAGGAACTAGATCTTCCTTTGCCTGTCTTGACTGCACAACCCATTTGGAAACCATGTACATTGGCCGTAATGGTCCCTTCTAGCCTTTGACTTCCTATGTAACATATTACATAGAAATTCCTCAAAATAATTCCTAGAGCATATTTGTTTGAGAAACATCAGGTTTTTACTTACATTTGTCAGTGATGATGATCCACTAAAATAGATAGTAAATTGTTCCCATGGTTAATTACTCTCACCATTAAAATTTTATGCCTTTATATCTGATCCAAATTTGACTACCCTCAGCTTCCAATCATTTTTTTCTGCTAGACTGAAGAGCCCTTTAGTAGATATTGTTCCCTATGTAGGTGCAATGCACCCTTTAATCTTTATATATATATATATATATATATATATATATATATATATATATATAT
>ML682060.1:14458791-14474694 GCA_007922195.1 Podocnemis expansa | reverse complement strand
TATATATATATATATATATATATATATATATATATATATATATATATTAAGTTAAAGAGATTGAGATTCTTGAGTCTTTCACTCTAAGGCATCTTTTCTAATCCTTTAATCATTCTTATGGATCTTTTCTGAACCAGCGTCAGTTCATCAATATTCTTCTTGAACTGTGAATACTGGAACTGGACACAGTATTCCACCACTGCAAAGTACAGTGGTGAAATAACTTTTCTCTATTCTTATTTAGAATTTCTTTGTTAATACATCCAAGGATCACAGTAACTTTTTGGCCACAGTGTCACACTGGAAGCTCATGTTTTAGCTGGTTATCCACTACAACACGCATCTTTTTTTAAGAGACTCCATTATCCAAGGTAAAGTCTGCCATCAGGTTAATATGGAGTACATTTTTTGTTCCCAAGTGTATACATTTACATTAGCCACACTAAAATGCATAACATGTGCTTAACCCCAATTTACCAAGTGATCCATGTTGGTCTCAAATCACCGATTGTTCTCTTCTGTATTTATTGATCCAATATTTGGGTTATTTGCAAACTTTATGAGTGGTGATTTTATGGTTTTTTTTTTTTTTTTTCCCCCAAATCATTTAAGAAAGTGTTAAATACTGATGCATGTGGTACTGCACTGGAAACATACCCACTTAATGATTTATTCCAAAGGGGTAGCCACATTAGTCAATTTCAGCAAAACAAAAATGGAGTCCTATGGCACTTTTAAAGACTAAGAAATTTATTTATCAGATGAGGTTTTATGGGAGAAAATCCCACTTTAACCATCTGCAAAGCATCTGATAACCACTTAATAATGGTTCTCCATTCACAGTTACATTTTGAAGCCTATCCAGTTAACCAGTTTTAACTTCATTTAATGTGTGTCGTGTTATTTTTATGTTCTAGTTTTTTGTTTGTTTGTTTGTTTTTTTAATTAAAATATTGTGTGGTACCAAATCAAATGCCTTTTGGAAATCTAAGTACATTACATCAACAGTATCACTTTTATCAAGCAAATGTGCAATCTTACTAAAAAAGCCAATAAGATAGTTAGACAGCATCTATTTTCTTTAAAGTAAAATTGATTGACATTAATTATATTATCCTCTCTGATGACCTGCTCCTCCTCTGAACAGCTGCCACAGATAAACATATCTACTCAGTGGATTTCTTTCTGGTGCTTTTGCTGACACCATCCTTCTCTTTTAGATGTTTAATCAAAAGATTTTAGTTTTTCCTTCCAAGCAACCGAAAAACCTAGGGGTCCATCCCACCCTTTCCCTGCCATGCTCCCCACCTTCTACTATATACCACCCTTGCTGTCCTCCCTTAACCTGCAATGCTCCCATGCATCCCCACCCCTTCCCTCTCTCTTACCAATCCTTCCTTGCCCCTGCTCCCCCTTGCCCTGCCCTGAATCCCTGAAATGAGTACACAGCAATGTTTCATGGGGGAGGGTGGAGGTAAGTCCTTTTCAGGATTTTACAAAATATAGTTTAATTAACAAGTGAAAATTTGTTGTGCAGAGTTGTGAAAGCAATACTTACCTAGAGCTTTCTGTAGGGAGAATGGATATTGTTTGAGAATTGTGTTTATGTGAGAAATATAAGTTTCCACTTTTACAGAATCAAATTGAGTTTATAAATCAGTGTTTATTTTTTGACTGTTTAAATTTAATGAATAGTACGTTCAATTTCTGCTGTACTCTGTCTAGCCAAAATTTGCTTACTAGCCCCCTGAGTGAGAAAATAATTGCAATGTGGCCTGTCATCCTAAAAGTTTGGACTCCCTGCTCTATTTGTGTGAGTTATGTAATGCTTAGCTTTTCAGACTGTCCTTTCTGAAAGACAGGTTCTGTTATCCAATATCTAATCTCTTATTAGGATGTGAGGAACATAATGTGTAGGGCCTATGCATACCATAAGCATACAGTAATAAACCATGCTGCTGGAATTAATTAAAAATTGGATATTCAGATATGCACGTGTATCTGGAGGGTTTCTGATTTTATGAGTAGAGAATTACCCAGCTCATCTCAGAGCATTTTCTTCTGACTGGTGAATAAATACACTATAAAATGACTAACGATCTATTTAATTGTCCTATCTAAAGGAGCATGGATGTGACTAATGTGCAAAATTAAACCAACTTTGGAACCTGCACATAGTACTTACTATTCTTAAAGTAATGAAGCATGATGATGAGTGCTGAATCTAACTAATCTGTCACTCATGTCAACTTTGCATCAGCAACAAATGAAATGCTTTATAAGAATGTTTGGAACATGAATGAGCCTTGGCTCTATCAGTGCAGATCACTGAACTCACCCTTAATCATTAAGTTATTTCTTCTACTCTTTACCACTACTCCTTCCATATATGTCAGTATTGAGGGAAACATAGTTGGGATGACACACTAAATTTTAACACCGGAAAGTGTAAATAACTAGTCTTTTGTTTTTGCTGCAATGGTGCATAAAATTGCACAGTTGAAATGTCTTTGGTTCGCTTCCCTACGTGTATATCATTTGTTACAATTAGCTACTCCTATTGAGAACTAGATGGGTTAGATTTTGGTTAAAAAAAACATGTATTTTTATAGAGATTATTTAATATACAATAAGCACAATGACAGTGGTAAATGTTTACAGAATCAGGGTACATGGCAAGAGTGACTGAAAGATTTTGTGGCCTGATCGCTACTGAGTGGCATGTTGGTATGTAAATTGAAATTTGAGGTCTTACAGCAGTGTTCAGTGACTATGTTGACATCATTAGTAGGCAAGTATTTACTGGTCCCTTTGGTTCCAGTCATACCAAAGATGCCAATGACTGAGTAGATTGAGGGTAGAATTCAGGAAAACATTTAATAATATACTGAAGTCCCATTAAAGCCAATTGATAAATCAGTAGGCCTTTGGCATGTATTTAAGTATGTTGCTAAATTGACCTCCAGCACCCTTCAAGTCAAACTGGAGGCATGTTGCAAAGGTACCATGGGAATTTTTGCAGTCCCGTTGTCCATGTTGTGTCAATGCCGTGGGTAGTCTGAGGTTTCCTTTACAGGGCTAGATTTAAGTGGAAAACTAAGAAATAATTATAGCCCACTAGTAAGATTGTGTTTTTTTTTTTTTTTTAAATTGGAGATGGGTCAGAAAACAATAAGCATAATCCAAAAACATACACCCACAAAAGAAAGGAAATAAAACCATAATTTACATGGATTCACTGCCCTCAAGATTGGCAGAGAGAAAGTGGAAAACATTTGATGTTTTTCAGTAAAACTCTATGGCTATATCTACACTAGCAAATTAGTCTGAATTAAGGAGTCTTAATACAGACTAATTTGATCCTTGTCTACACTAGGCTTTGCCTAGTTTGAATTAAAAAAAAAAAACAAAACTTAAATTAATTAGCTTAGTTTAGTTCAAACTAACCATTTAATTCAAACTTAGTTTGAATTTTAGTTTGAACTAGCACAATGTAGCCATTGTAGTTCAGACTAAATATGTTTGAACTAAGTGATTAGTTCAAACTAACTGTGCTTTTTTAGTTCAAACTAATATGTTAGCTTGAACTGACTTTTTTTTTTTTGTTAGAACTAACCATGGTTTTTTTAGTTTGAACAATAAAGTTCCACTTAAGTCAAACTAACCCACGGTTAGTTCAAACTAACTCTGAACTGCTTAGCTCAGACTAAGCAAGTCCGAGCTAAGCAATTAGATTTAGACATAACCTGTGAGTCCCAAAAATATTGAAAAACTCAGAAAACCTCCAAAAATTGTTTTTCTAGGAACATTTGTTTTGAAAAACAAAATGTTCCCTTTCCACTTGTGCTTCCCTGTCCTCCAAAGTAAAAGAAAATGGGAGGAAAATATTCAGAGCAGTTGTACTGTTTGTTTCTTAAACCAAAAGCTCATCAAAAAATATATGGGCAGGATCTACCACACAAAAACACATCTAAAATGGCACAGTTCTCACTTTCCCTCATCACACAATAGTATTCCCAGAGCACTTACTTACATACCTAAGAAGGTTCTGAAAGGGTTTAGAGACTATACTTTTCACCTCTCTTGTAACTGTTAGAAATACATCACTGAGGGAGATTATTGTTAGAAGCTTACGTTGTATCTGCTGTGTGGAATAATAGCAGATTTAAACCACTAAGGAATGTCAGTCTGTCAGTTTTCATGGATACTAAGTTCACTAAAAAATAATTTTAAAAGTTTGCAAATAAAAATAAGGCTTATTTTAAACAAAATGCAAACATTTTTGGCACCCACTATGTGCATAGCCCCATTAATGTCACTGCTAACTACCAATCATCAATCATTCCTCACAAAAAGTATTATATGCTATAGCAGTTTGGAACATTTTGCTCAGCTTTTGCCTTGTCTCTCTGAAGGAAAATTTGAATTACAGAGAGGAATGTATCATGTGACCCTTCATAGAAAGACTTCAGTAATCAAATTCTGTTTAAATAATGACATTATAGAATTTTTTTTTGCTTTCTGTTTTGAGTCTTTTTGCTTACAGCTTCATCTTCTACTGCTAGAATAATTTGATTTTTTTTCCATTTTACTTAACCTCTTCCTTGATATATGAAAAGCCTCCCTTTGGACAAGTGATGTATTCTCTTCATCCCTCATGTTCTCCTTCCCCCTTAGATTTACAGTTAAACTTTTACATGTTTATGTAACATTTTTCCAGTACTGACAACTCTGTGGAAATGCTTAAGGAATATTAGTGTGTAGCCATGGCAGTTAGAGATATAGTGCAATCACCACACTATAATTTGTTTCTTGACACCCCTAGCAAAATACATGGTTTAACACTGGAGATTCTAACTCTGATAGTACTAACAACATGACTGTAGGTCTCTTTTTTTTCATGCCAGGGAATATGGATATTCCACACAGACCCTATCCCCAGAAGAAGGGGAAAAACAAAATTACATATTTCCCACCTCCCATCTTCTGTTGGATGAGTTTAGAATGAGTTTATTTTATTGAAATGAATTAATGTTCACAGAAAAGGCTTTACTATGGGGGTTGATAATATCCTTTTGCCAGGCATATTTCCTCAAGGCTTCCAAATGCATTACGTTATTCAGAAAGTTGGACCAACATATTCATCATCATTGATCAAATCTGACTTTGAGGGTGTCCTTCAGGTGCTTCAGACAGTGATTTGAAACAAGTGCCACTTCCTGACTGTCTGATGTTTTTTATGGCTGCTAGTGAACATCAATAATATGAATTCCATTTTAATTCTTCTGTAAGGGATCTTATTTATAGACCAATTTCAAGTGCAGTGTCTTGTCTCTATGAAATGATTGCCAACTCAGGCAGCCATTAAAGTTTACTGCTTAGGCCTTCCTTCAAGGTACAATATGGATATTACTTTCCAAAAGTAATTTAGAATACAGAGTGCTAGGAACATGTTAACTCCTTGCCAGCTATACATCTAAGACAAGAATGTAGATTGACTTTATGAACTGACCCAGCTTTATTCAACCAGCAAAAGAAGACTGAGGCTATCTTTCTATTTATTGCTTCCACTTTCTTCTTTTAAAATAAATCAATAATCAGTTGATAGTTAACACTATGATCACTAAAAATGGTAACAGGAATTTATATTTTCTGAATTAATACAAGCTTGGTGCTGTGATTCACAAGTATTTGGGTAATGGATAGGGTATGATTACAACTGTGCATATCCAGAAAAGACAGCATAATTCATACTAGAAGCTTCATATTAACAAACGAACAAATAAGCAAAAAAACAAAAAAACAGCAACAACAGATAAACATGTTAAAGACTGACTAGTTCAACAACAGTCCAGCTAGCTCTCTGGAAATTGGAGATGCTTTGGAGGGAGCTGCAAGAATTTCCCTAGAGGATGATGTTGGGATAATCTACACAAAGGCTATGTCCACATGTAGTTTTTAAAGTGAAACAATGGTGGTTGTTTCACTTAAAAAAAAGTCTAGATGTTTCATTGTTTTGATGTAACAAGCTCCGTCATAAAAAAGAAACTTGAATTGAAACATTAAAACCTCATAGGCAATTGAAACAGCCATTGGAGCGAAATGGTTGTTTCAAAACAACGTCGTTTGGCTGTTTTGATTCCAGAATGGATTGCCTCTCCTCCTCTCAAGGTGCACAGCACCAGGAAGGAGGAATCACCCAGCCTTCATGGTGTAGTGTGCCTGGATGCTGCAGACAGAATGGCAGAGGGACATGCTGCCACAGCACATAGAATATGCCAATTGCCTGTGTGGTCATGGGAGGAGGACCTTTTGCCTCCTGCAGATATAGGGCTGAGAAGACATCTGTGCCCAGTTCCGGGCAAGGCACAAAAACCACAATGTGTACAGTGATATCACGGAGACACTGTCTGCACAGAGCTATGAGCTCAACTCACCAGACTTCAGAGTCATTCTTATGCTTGCTCACTCTGTATCTCTTCTCCTGACTTTCTAAATTAATTGCCCACAGTTGAACAATTTCAACAATGGTGGGTTACTTACCAGTAACCATCCTCCTTCGAGATGGGCTGCTCACACACATTCAGTTACAGGTGTATACATACCACAGTGCATGGTAGCTTGGAAAGTCTTCAGCCTTAGCTTGTCAGCTCAGGGCACATGGCCAATGCCTCCTCTGTGTCGTGACTGCGACTATATATGTGATCATGACACTGACCCTCCCAGTCCTTTATTTCTTTGCCAACTCTAGTTAGTAGGGACGGTGGGGGGGATCTGAATGTTTGTGAGCAGCCCATCTCAAAGAAGGATGGTTACTGGTAAGTAACCCACCGTTCTTCTTTCAAGGGCTGCTCACATCATTCAGTTACAGGTGACTGCTAGCCATACCCAAGGATGGTGGGAGGAGTTACAGCTTACCCACATTGAGTATGGCTCTGCCCAAAATGGCATCATCTCTAGCCTGTTGGACAATAGCATAGTGCCTTGTGAAGGTATGCACTGACGACCACGTAGCTGCCCTGCAGATCTCTTGAATCAGGACCTGGGGAAGGAAGGCTGTTGATGAAGCCTGGACCCTGGTAGAATGAGTCCTGACATTGGCCAGGAGGGGCATATTTGATCTTCTGTAGCAGTCTTTGATGCAATTTACTATCCATTTGGAAATCCACCATGACAACACTGGAAGACCTCTCTTATGTTCAGCAACTGCCACAAATAGTTGGGAGGTCTTGCAGAATGGGTGCATGTGCTCAATATATGTTGAGTGCCCTCTTTTTTCATCCAGGGTATGCCACTTCCTCTGGTTCTCGGTAACCTGAGGGTCTGGAAAGAATACTGGCAAATAAATGTCCTGATAAAGGTGAAAAAGGAAAACCACCTTAGGAAGGAAGGATGGGTATGGGCGGAGCACCATTTTATCAGGAAAGAACCTCCTATATGGGGGTTCTGAGGAAGGGGCCTTCAGTTCAGAGACCCTTCTAGCCAAAGTAATTGCCACCAAAAAGGCTACCTTCCAGGCAAGGACTAGCAGAGTACAAGGATACATGAGTTCATAAGGTGGCTCTGTTAGTTCTTAGAGCACCACATTAAGGTCCCATTGAGGAATAGGTTCATGCGGTTGCAGGGAGACTCTTTTGAATCCCCTAAAAACTCTAGTGGAGGTGGGATGGGTGAAAACAGGAACACCATTCACCTTTTTGTGGAGGGCTGAAATTGCTGCTAGATGGACTTTCAGGGAGAAAAGAGAGAGGCCTTTGTCTCTGAGGTCTAGAAGGTAATCAAGGATTAGGTGTAAGGGGGCTAATGTGGGAATGACCTTGAGGCCAGCGGGAGAAATGTTTCCATTTGGCTGTGTAGGTTGCCCTGGTGGAATGCCTTCTGCTACCAATTAATACCCTCCTGTCCCTGTCTGAACAGTTTCTTTCCTGCTTGCTCAGCCAAGGAGTCTCCAGGCTGTCAGATGCAGGAGCCCATGGTTCGGGTGCTGCAGGTGCCCCGAGTCTTGTGTCACTAGGTCCACCCACAGGGAAAGGTGGAGTGGGGAGCGTCTATGGACAGGTCCTGTAGAAGCAAGTACCAGCGTTACCTGGGCCAATCTGGAGCCAGCAGTATCATGTTCACTCCATCCATTTTGGCCTTCAGGACCCTGTACATCAATGGAATTGGTGGGAAAGCATACAGTATAGGGCCCAACCAACTGAAGAGGAAGGCGTCTGTGAGTGAACCCTCCTCCTGACCCCTGAGAGAGCAGAAACACCAACATTTGTTGTTCTGTTGTGCCACGAATAGGTCTACTTGGGTTGCTCCCCACTTATTGATTAGGTGGGATGTCACCCTGTTGTGGAGGGACCACTTGTGGCAGGCTAGGGGGTTTCAGCTGAGTGAATCTGCCAGTTCGTTGTCCATTCCTGGTAGATGAGCTGCCATCGGAGTGAAGTTGTACCTTAGGGCTAGTTCCCAGAGCCTGTACGCCTCCCTGCAGAGGGCTGGGGAGTGGACACCCCCTTGCTGGTTCATATAGAACATGGCTGCAGTTAGTTGTCCATCAAGATCTGGACCAACTTGCCTTTTATCTTGTCCAGAAAAATCTTGCAAGCCAATCTGATGGTCCACAGTTCCTTCACATTTATGTGAAGGAGGCTGTCTGATGGAGACCAAAGTCCTTGGGTGGAAAGTCCCCCTGAGATGTGGGCTCCCCACCCTGAATCCAAAGCATCAGTGATCAGTGTCACCGTAGGGACTGAGACTTAGAAGGAGATTCCTCTCATGGTGAAGAGGGGGTTCCTTCATATCTCTAGTGTCCCCTGGATGTCTTGATGAACCAACAGTACCTTGGACAGAGGATGTCTCTGTGGGTGGAACACTGTGGCAACCAGATTTGAAATGGTCTCATTCTCAGGTGGGCCATACTTATCACGCAGGTGGTGGCTGCCATGTGCCCAAGAAGCTGTAGGCAGTGTCAGGCTGTGGTTACATGGGAGTCCTGCAGCTCTGCAATGATGGTGAAGATTATCTGAAATTTTGAGTGGGGCAGGAAGCCCCCCCCCTGATTTTTGGGAGTCCAGGAGAGCTCCTATGAACTCTATGCTTTGAGATGGGCAGAATTTTGACTTTTCTTGATTTATGCAGAATCCTAAGTACCTGCACATGAGACTGACTACCTTGACACTGTGTTCTACCTGAGATCTCAATCCCCTGTTTATCAACCAGTCATCTAGGTAAGGGTAAATCTTTATACCCTGTCAGGGTAGGTAGGCAGTAACTGCCACCATGCACTTTGTGCACACCCTGGGGACCAAGGAGAGCCAAAGGGGAGTGATGTGAACTGAAAGTATTTTCCCCCCACCATGAACTTTAGAAACTTTCTGTGGTAGAGGTGAATCGCAATGTGAAAGTAAGTGCCCTTTATATCGAGGGCTGCAAACCAATCCCTGGGATTCAGAGATGGGACGATCTGTGACAGGGAAACCATACAGAACTTTATTTTCTTTATGTATTTGTTTAAAGCTCTGAGGTCCAGAATGGGTCTCAGGTCCCTATTTGATTTGGGAACTAGAAAGTAACATGAGTAAAATCCTCTTCCCCGTTCCAACTTTGGGACCGTCTCTATGGCCCCAAGGGAGAGGAGTGTCTCACATTCTCTCTCGAGCATCTGATCTAGTTCCCAGCTCCTGAGATCCAAGCAAGGGGGGGCAGTTTCTCTCCCAAAGTGTTGGTGAAAATTGTATGAGGTGCCCTTTCACGACCATTTCCAGAATCCACCAGTTGGTTGTGATGTCAGCCCAGTGGTACGCATATTGACACAGGTGATTGGCAAAGGTTCGGATCGAGGCTGTGGGTCTGCTGCCCTCAGACTGACCATCAAAAGTACTACTTCTTTCTCACTGAACAGTCAGTACCTTATCTGTGACGACTAGTCTGGGAGTCCTGGGATTTTTGGCCTCTACTCAGATGGGTCTTATCCCTATCCAGACTCCCATATTTGGTGTTGAGGGTATTGGTGGGACTGGGAGAAGGAATCCTGTATCTGGGTCTGCTGTTTCAACTGCTGTAGTTGCTGTTGTAGCAGCTGCTGGGGCTTGAAGGAGCACCAAATGAGTGGTGGTGTGTACCTGCCTAGGGATTTAAGGATGGCCCTAGAGTACTCCATACCATGCAGTACTGTGGACTCAGAAAAGAGATCAGGGCCTTCAAATGGTAGGTTCTGTATGATGAGTTGCACCTGCGGGGACAGGCCTGAGCCTTGAAGACAGTCCGAGCATCTCATAGCCATGGTGGAGGCCACATTGCACAAAACTGTCAGATGCATCCCAGGAAGTCATAAGGGCATCTTTAGAAGCCAAGACCCCTTACTCCACCATCATCTCAAAGTCTCTCAGGTGGTCTTCAGAGATAGCATCACAGAAGCTCTTCATGGCTCTCCACAGGGTGAACACATACCTCCCCATGAGGGCTTTGTGGTTAGCAATGCACAGCTGTAAAGCTGAAGTAGAATAAAACTTCCTACCAAATAAGCCAAGCTTCCTTGCTTCCTTATTCTTGGGGGTAGAGCCCAGCTGGCCCTGCCTTTTCTTTTGATTAACTGCTTCCACCCCCAGGGTGCTGGAAGAGGAATGTAAACTTGTCAGAAGGAACATGGTACCTCCAGTCCGCCATTTTGGACACCATAGTAATTGAGATGGGGTCTGCCATCGCACTCTGGTGATTCTGTACACCCATTCATGGAGGGGAATGGCTACTTTCACTGGTGGAATGGCATCCCCCACGTCAAAGAAAGGGTCACACTCCTCCTGGACCACTCCCAGATCCAAGTTGAGGTTTGCTGCCATATGACGAAGCAGGTCCTGTTGCATGCAGGGGTTGTCTCTGTATACCAGTGGTCTTTGAAAAGTAAACTCATCTGGAGAAGAGGACAAGGGGGCCCTTGATCTGCTATGCTTGATGGAATCCAGGTCGGGCTTATCATCGGATACGTCTAACGAGTCTGGAGTTCGAGACGGAGACAGTGCCGACTGGTGCTGGGAGGCTGAGTTGTCATTGACCATCAAATTGAGACACTCCTGTAACCAGTCATTGAAGGACTCCATGGCTGTGGGTTGACGGGAGGGGGAGCGACCACTTTTCTTCTGTGCCTTGTTAGCACGGGTAGAGCTGCCCTGCGATGCCTGCACTGGGGTTACTGGGGTCGCACCCCTTTTTGACTGGGGTGGTCAGAGAACACTTCCAGAAGTTTTCCCCCTCTTGTTCTTCAGTACCAGAGATTGCTTTTGGAGATCCAGGGCACCAAATGGAGCCAGAAGATGACAGTGAGGATGAGCTAGACCTCTTTCTTCATGGACCCTGGGACCATGGTATGAAGGGCTCACAGGATGAATGCCAGGAGGAGTGGTCATCAGAGTGGTCTTCAGTACCACTCTGCCGGTGCTGGTGGAGGACTTGACAGTGCTGAGGCCAGGGGTAGTACAGAGCCTCACATTATCTGCTTTTTAGCCAAAAGCGTTGGTTTATCTTTGACCGGGCTTTCTTCATTGGTACCAGAGCTGGCTCCTGCAACAGCACCTGCACTGCTGTGAGGGCCTCTGGTGTCAACAGTACCAAAAGGTGCCCCGGTCCCGACTTCCACAAAGCAGTGTGCGGGGAGGGGGGTGAATGGTGCCGTAAAGGTGCCAAATTTGATGCTGATTGTGGCTTCGTGTTCTGAGCTGGAGAGGGGCACTGGGTGGGTGCCAGTGCAGAGGTAGCACGCAGTGCTGGCAGAGTGTTTAGCGCAAGAGACGTATCAGGCACTGGATGAGATGTGTGGTCCTTGATGAGTGTGCGCAACCTCTGCTCCCTGTCCTTGTGGGTCCTCCACTTGAAGGACTTTCAGATGGAGCAGTTTTCTGTGAGGTGTGACTTACCAAGGCACACAAGGCCTTTCTCATGGGTATCGTCAAGCAGAAAGGCTTTGCAGCATGATGGACATGGTTTAAACCCCAGCATCTTTAATACGAATGAAAGGAGGACAGGCACTTGCTTCCACAAGTTTTGGCTGTTCCAAAACCGTCACTGAGGGCAGAAAGAAAGTCACAGCACAGAGGGGTCATTGGCCGTGTGCCCTGACCTGACAGGCTAAGGCTAAAGACTTTCCGAGCTACCGTGCACTGTGGCACATATACACCTGTAACTGAATGCTGTGAGCAGCTCTTGAAGAAGAAGAGAGACTGAGGAACCCATGCACCAGAATACTCTCTAGCATAGTTATTAGGATAGTCACTATGAGGCAGCAGATCCTTTTTCAAATATTTTCCCCTTTGACGTGAAGCGAGCAGGGGCTTGACTTTATCTAGGTGAGTTCCCTAACCACTGGGCTACATGTTATGAGGGAAACACTCCTCCTCCTCCTCCTCACTCTTATGTAAGAGTTAGTCTATGGAAATCTGATCCAGTAGTGAGGTCTGACTAACCTTACAGGATTGGCCCTGCAAGTGAGTAAAACAGAGGAGCATCTATCTTCCTTGTTTGTGCACAAATGCTAAGCTTGAGTAGAGCAGCAATGCATGTGTAGGCAGAAATCAAGACATTTAGGAAACTTTTACTGCAAAAATGTAAGCACCAACCTACTTTAAGTGCCTGCAGCAATGAAGGTGAGGGGGTGGTGTGTGTAAGTTGTGAATGCCAGGAGATCCTGATTCTAGAATCCATTACCTAAAGTGGCAGTTAGTCACCTACTTTCTTTTGTGAAACTAGCCTCTAATGTCTAATTATATCACTCATCTCAGGAATTACTTGGTTACTAGTGAAGCTGTACCATTGACTGTCATGATAATTTTGGTATTACTTTCCATCCAATTCTTTATACATATTAATATTTTGTTTGACTTTTTAACCTCTGCTACGTTTCATACACAGGAGTTTATTAAATTGTCCAGAAGGCTCACCATGGGAATTTTTCATCAGTGGTTACAGTTAATTGAGAACCCAACAATGCATATGAGTTGTTCGGATTATTCTTTCTCTTGTGCATTTTTTAACCTCATGTTTCACAGCCTTTTTTTTCCTCCAGTATCCTCTGTGGTGAAACTGATATTGTGAAGGAATCATTTAACTTCTCCGTAATGTTTTTACCCTTCTTAGTTACTCCACTTATCCCCTGCTTTCCTATCATAGTCACCAATTCTCTTTCAGGCCTCCTGCTTTTCAGATACTTAAATCAAATTTGGGTGTCTTTTTTTCTACAATAGTTGCTACAGCTCAAACTGAAGTTATAGGCTGCTGAAAAAATTATTAAATGAGGTTCCATATTTTATTTTATGCAGGAGGTTGGATTAGATGAGCATAATGCCACATCACAGCCTTAAAATTGATTAATCTATTTAATTATTCATTTTTATGTCTTTGATTATTTTCTCTTCAAATCCCCACCTAACTTTATATTTATTTTATCTACAGTAATGTTTTTTTTTAAATCAGTTGAGTTCAGTTGGGATGAATCCATTTTTGAAATACCTGTTTGAGTTGATTAACTTCTTGTATCTTCTCATTGATCAGTTTTTGTTTTCAATGATTATTTTTTGTCTTGTGTTTTTGTTTACAAGTTTGGATTATTTTGTGTGTCTCAGTTATGCAAAACCCATATGTTCTCTAAAGTTTTTAATTTTTCTCTCTTAAATTTTAGAATTTTTTAAACTAACTTTCTCATTAAAACAACACGAAGGCCACTTCTTCCTGAAGCTTAAAAAGGTATTGAACTTGATTACAGTTTATGTGTGGGTAGCTGAAGTCTCCTATTTTTATTTTATTAGATTTTTTTTTTCACCCTTGATCTCCCTCAGTATAGTGGGCTCACTATTAATTTCCTTGCAAATGTTTGAGGGAGTATGTTAATTTGGAATAAAACACAAAACCTATGTGTGTGGGTATGTAAACTGAATAGTGGGTGCGGACAATTTGTAGCTACTTTAAGTTTGTAATTAGGCATATGTCTTGGGTTACAGAAAATGAAATCAGTAGCCGAACACTCTTTGTCCGAAGCAGTAAGTGTAATATTGTAAGGTTGGGATGCATTTAAAGAGCATTCCACTGGGGACAGAAAATTATTGTATAAAATAATGCGGGAAGCTAGTGAACAAAGATCAGCTTAAATGACGATGAAGCAAAGACTATAAGCAGACAGACTTGAAGAGATAGATGGGTGGATCCTGGTAGGATAGAATGACACTTGACATAATATGCTGAAATTCAGACATGCTATTGTGCTATAGGGACAACTTCTATGTTTAGCACAGGGACCGCCTAGACTGTTCAGGGATATTCAGATGTATATGGTTTTGTATATTTGTTTGTTTGTTTTAGTATTAATGTCTCCTTCTCTTCCTAGCATTTTTTTTTTAAATATGATTCATGTGGTTTTGGACTAATATAGGATATTTTAATCAGTCCATGACAGCACAAGAAGAAAATTAACCTTTGCTTTCTAAGAAACAAACTGGACCTAGCTGCACTGTGAATTCTGTGTCACAAAGTATGGACATAAAAGATTCATCTCGCTGCTGCAACCTAGGCTAAGGTTGTGAAACCTACAATGACCATAGTGGAGAAATGAGCTTGAAACAGGGATCAGCAACATTTGCCAGCACTCATGTCAGCTCCTTCTTCCCAACCCTCAGCAGATGCTAGTGGCCCCTTCCACTGAAAAAAAGTAGCAGCCACCACTGAGCAGTGGCGTGCTATGGAGAGAAGCTGCTGATGGTGTGCTTGGGGACCTCCCTAACCCATGCCCCAACCACCCCTGAAAGAAGCTGCCCAGAGTGGCTTTGGTGGCACTGCAGAGGGCACTGCATGCCACTCCAAATGGGCTCGCATGCAACTGTCAGCAAATGTGCCAGGGATTGTGTACAGCTGGCTTAAAAGGTTTACAGCATGGGACTACCTAGTTGTTAAAGTTTTCCACACAGCAAGAAAACAAGAAGTATAAAAATTTGTGAGAGAACTGGGTAAATCTCTAAACTTTTGAGTGTTAATAAATTATTGCAACATATGCCCATTGCAAAGTTCATAAAATGTGTGAAAATTCACAGGTTTTCAGGGTGAGTGAGAATATTTTCTTAGTTGGTGGCAAAGATAGCAGTAAAAATATGTATTTTCCTGTTTCAGTCATAGCTAGAGATGAGATGTATACATTTTCCAAATTTCTGGGGAATTTCCAAGTGTTGATTTTTAGTTCCGTTTTGGCTCCAGGCACCCCATGGGGGCCGCAGCCCCCAGAGCCAGCAGTGGGCAGAGCCAGAAGTGGGGATACCCAGACCACTCCCGCCGAGGTGGCGGGGAAGTCGGGGGGGACCGCAGCTCCCAGTGAGCTTTTGCTGTGGGAGCTGCAGTCTGATGCTGCTGCTTCCCAAGCTGCTTGCACTGCTACAGGGGCTGTGGGGCAACTGGACTGGGGAGTCACGGCACCCCCAGACTCCCGGCTTGCAGCTCCTGCAGCAACCCACCACAGTCCCCCCTGTCTCCCAACACTGGTTCCTTTTTCCCCTGCCTGGAAATCCAGATGAGAGCCAGGCAGGGGACTGTGTGGCAACATGGTGTGCCCCTCTCGGGGAATCGAAATAGCAGGTCCATACACAGGGCATGCTATTTCGATTGGAGGGGCTTGACTTATTTCTTTCTTTTTTTTTTTTAATTTGAAATAAGTCAGTTCAAAATAAGCTTTTCTCTTAAAATAAGTCATTTCAAAATGACTTATTTTGAAATAAAACTTTGTGAGTGGACGTAGCCTATGGCTACGTCCACACATACATCATTGTTTCAAAATAAGTTAATTCAAATTAAGAAAATGTTAATTCAAATTAAGGGAAAGCCTGCTTTCGAAACAGCTGTTATTTCAAAATGGTTATTTTGAAATAAGGCCGTTTGGACATGTTG
>ML682060.1:14361902-14458391 GCA_007922195.1 Podocnemis expansa | reverse complement strand
TTTTTTTTTTCTAAATTCAAGGTATATCATGTCCACCATTTTCCTCACATCCACATCCAGCCATTTCATCATAGGAAGCAATCAGGATAGTCAGGCATGACGTGCTTTTGGCGAATCCATTCTGACTATTCCAGATCTCCTTCCGGTACTCCAAATGCTTCAAAATGGATTCCTTGAGGTACTGCTGCATGATTTTTCTAGGAACATGGGTGAGGCTGACTGGTCTATAGTTCCCTGGCTTCTACTTTCCTTTTTAAAGATAAGCCCTAGATCTTCCTTTTACCAGTTGTCTGGGGCCTGCCTGATTACCACATGTATTCAAAGATAATGGCCAGTGTCTCTGCAATCACATCAGTCAACTTCCTCAGCACCCTTGTATGCATTGCATTGGAACCCATGCACTTATTCATGTTGAGCTTTTTTTAAAACAATCCTGAACCCATTCTTTCATCATGGGGCTGCTCACCTTCTTCCCCTACCTTGCTGCTCAGTGGAGTAGTCTGGGAGTTAATCTTCTCTGTGAAGATAGAGGCAAAAAAAGTATTGAGTATTTCAGCTTTTTCCACATCATCTGTCACAAGGTTGCCTCTCAATTCAGTAAGAAGTCCACACTTTCTCTGACCTTCTTCTTGTAGCTAAAATATTTGTGGAAACTCTTCTTGTTACTCTTTACATCCTTTGCTAGCTGCAATTACAGTTATGCTTGTATCTAATCCTGCATGCTCCAGCAATATTTTCATTGTACTTTCCAGAAAGTATTTAAGTTCACCAAAGATCTCTCCCTTTAGCCAAGCTGGTCACCTGCAATATTTACTATATGGTCTGTACATCAGGCTGGTTTGTTTCTGAACCCTCAGTCAGATTTCTTTAAAACATATCCAGCTCTTTCTGACTTCTTTCCCACTCACCTTACCCTCTGAATAGATCCTGCCCACCAGTTCTCTGTTTCAAAGGGTTTTTTTGTTTTGTTTTTGTTTAAGTTGAGGGTCTATGTCCTTCCTTCCTTCCTATGTCCTCCTTCCTGAATTCAACCATATCATGGCCACTGATGCCATAATTATCATCTATTTCTACTCACCTTACCAATTATACTTGATTTGTTACCATAATGTTGTAGTTATCATTCCAAAGCATGTCCATAACTCCTGATACCCACCATGTACCTACAACACAGAAGACTGTTAACATTATTAGCTGTCATGTGATACCTCAAAAATATATTTTATATGAAGATTATTACAATAACCTGTAGGTATGAATACAGGCTGCTTATTGTCACATAGACATTTTCTTCAGAGAAATAAGATCCCATATACTCAAAAGCTTCTTGGCAACATACCTGAAGTGTAACAGGGCTTTTAAGTGAGCATAATTGTAACTTAAACACATTTTGAGGCCCTTTCACTTTTTCTCATATGACTGATATAAATTTACAACACTAACAATAATTTTGCATTCAGATGGTTAAGCCATGTAATCGTGTTTGGCATAGCAGAGTGTATTGCTGTGAGTCTTCCTTTATATTTATGTATTGGGCATTAAGTTGTTATATGTACCATCATCTCTTATAAATGACCAGACACGTACTGTAAAGTCTTCAATTTTCCATTTGTACAGCAAGTATCCACCTTTGCCGTAGGTTTGTATGAGCGTGGTTTATGGTTGCCCATAAATTTCATGGGAGATTAAAGCTAGGGATCTTCTGTGTCTCTCTCTTTAATGAGATGTTTATTCATAACTTCTAGTATATGCCATTTGGCTTTGCAAGCTTCATCAGGGTTGAAGTTGCATTGTTGAAGGTTAAATCTAAGGGTCTGAAAGAATTTTCATGAATTCACATGGCAGTGAGGGGCATTCTGAAAGTCCTGGTGGGTGAGAAGATGGTCATTTTCCCCAATCTTCTGAAATTCCCAAAGGGTTGTGGCATTGTGACAAATGATAGGGGAGCAGCATGTGACAATGTGTTTTGCTAGAGTGTTATAAAGAGCTCTTGGGCTATGTCCACACACAAGCCCTTGTTTCGAAACAAGCCGTTTCAAAACGTCTTATTTTGAAATAAGAAAAAGCTACTTCAAAATGAAATAAAGCGGGAATCGAAGCTATTTCGAGAGAGGGGTGGGGAGGCTTGTGCAGGTCGGGACTGCCTCGCAGCCGGGATTCCCTGGTGCCCACCCCCCCAACTTCTGCCGGGGCGGAGGGGCTTACCTGGCCTCCCTGCTGCTTCTGCTGTGGGCGGGGCCGGGGCCGCCTCCTGCCGGGGTTCCCCGGCACCCCCCCACCTGCTCCTGCCGGTTTGAAATAACACATCCAAATGGTGTTATTTTGACACAACTGGTTTCAAAATAACCCTGCTTTCAAAAGCAAAGTGGTTTAAGCTGCTTCAAAAGGAGGGTTCTTGTTTCGAAACGAGGAGCTCCCTCCTTTCGAAACAAGAAAATGTCATGTGGACGTAAGGACTTTTTTATTTTGAAACATCCAGTTTTTCGAAATAAAAGCCCTGTGTGGACATACCCTTAGTGTAAAGGAGACTCAGGTCCATGATGGTGCAATTAGAGCTGATAAAAAGGAATGACATTTTTGGAGGGTGGTAGGGACCTAAAATGTTTGACTAGTAATATAAAATAGTCAATGAAACCAGAAAACAAATCTTGTCAATTAAAAAAAAAAAATCCAGGAAAAAAAATGGAAGTCTGATTTTGTTTCTATTACTCTAGCCACAATAGATGTTTTTAGAACAAATGATGCAAAATTCTCCTCTCACACTGGCCGAAGCCCAAAATACTCCCTTGATTTTACTCTGGCATAACTGAAAGACAAATTTGGCTCCATGTCTCTCTTTCTCAGTTTTCTTTTCCATTCCCAACATAATAGTATAGTTCTATGCCAAATAATTTCATGTTAGAATGGGACAAAGTGGTTTAGGCATATTGTATGGAACGCCTATTATTGACAGGACTGAGTTGGGAAATAAATAAAAGCTCATACTACAATTACTATCTGTTGTGTATTTAATAGGCCAATCTTATTTTTAGTTTTCTAGTTCTGGCTAATGGTGAGGATATAAATTTTCAGTTTAGATTTCCTCCTCCCCCATTTTCTGGCACACTCCCTAGGTCTCAAAAGGTGCTCTTAGTCTTACTCCTTTATTTTATATCTTCCTTTCCTCCTCACTGCTTGAAAAATGAGATTTATGTAGTTTCCACTGTGCATATAAACAGGTGATTTACATTAATTTACATGTGATTGTTTTTAAACCAAGATTTTAAAATGAGTTTACATCATTTACAATGAGAGCAGGTTAAAAGGGCACAAATTACTGCAAATACTGCAGGTTCCTCAGGGCAATGCTGATCATTTATAACAGATATCGCTGCAGGACCTGCAAGTGCTGCTGCAGTTCTGTCTTACAAACATCTTTCACCACATAAAACTCTATGGCAATCTAATAGTAACTCTAGTTCACACATTTTCACTTGCTAAAAGCCATATTTTGCCACCCTTCAATTGCACAACATTATGACACTAAAGGAGCAAGGACAACTCAATATGAGCAAGAATAGCAGAACTTGAGGAAATACTGTTTTATGTACCTGTGCAGATCTCCAAAGTGTGGTTAAAAAGACTGGCTATGTTTACACTACAGGGCTCAGTTAAACCAGTTTAATGAAATCTGCTTAAAGTAGACTTTATTAAGCCAGCTTAGCACATCCACACTCAAAATGCCAGGAGACTGCCCACCACACTGGTAGCTGCTACGTCATCCTAGGAGTGGTGCATTGTGGGTACCTGGCCATAGTGCACCACAGCAGAGGTGCCCCTCTCTTCCGGCCACTCCTTTACTACAGGAAGTGAGTGACCACACCAGCTTCCATACTGTGTGTGGTAACAGGGAGCCCATGGAGGCCAAGGAGCCTGATGTAGCCCAGCGATGTGCCAGTACAGCACTCCACGCCCTCCCTGTGTTGCCCTGACTCCTCTGGCTCTGGACCAGGTGCTGCAGGGCAACCACCAGCGCAGGGGCAAGGTGCAGCAGTAGTTAAGACTTAAACATCAGGAAACAGCACATAGAGGAAGGTGAAGTCAAATCACCTGTTATAATGGGGAAAAAAAATCCAGGGTCAGGATTTAATCCTGCTTTCACACAATCTAATCTAAAAGAAATAGCAACTTTCTTTTTCTTTCCATTTGCAATTTCCCAGTGTTTGAATCTTAATAACTGCTTTGATTTGCTGTTGGACTGTGACCTGATCCTATGTCTTACACTCCCCTGCATTTATTTCCTACTACTCTGTAAATTCCCCCATCTTCAAATGGTTTGAAGTGGGATTTTTCTCCCATGAAAGCTCCCCCAATAAATAAACTTGTTAGTCTTACACAGTGCGTCTGGACTTCTTGTTTGTTTTACAACAATATCGGGGGGTCCTTTGAGAAGGGGAGATGCACAGGGTTGGTCGGAGAGGGGGAGAGACAGGCAGCGTCAGGCTGAAAAGGACAAGGGGGAGACGGGATTGGGGAGAAGGGGAAGACACTGAGGATTGGGCTGAGAAGGGTGGGGGGGGAGACGCATGAGTTTGAGCAGAGAAGGAATGGCAGGCAGTGTCGGGCTGAGAACGGGGGAGACATGCAGAGCAGGCAAAGAACAGGGCAGACATACGGAGCAGGCTGAGAATGGGGGAAGTGCTGAGTCGGGCTGCAATGCCAGGTTTGGCTCAGAACAGGGGAGATCAGTCAGGGAACCTGGGGAGTTTGGCTGTGGTCCACACAGCTGGAAACGCTCCCAGCTGTGTTGTGCCTTCTAGCGAGCCTCCATCCCCATGTTTTCTGTGGTTGGGAGGCCAATTAAGTTGACTTAAGGCAACTTCCACTCCACATTGCCTTAAGTCACCTTAATAAAGTCGACTTTATAAGTGGAAGTAATAAAGTTGCCTTTACCTGATGCTAAAGTTGACTTTATTGCCCTGCAATGTAGACAGGGACCTGTTTAAGTTGACTTAAGGGCCCTTAAGTCGACTTAAACACACAGTGTAGACGTACCCACTGTGACTGTCAACACTGTGTTTAGAAAATTGCACCATCTAACTACTGATTTAACCACTTTGGACTAGATCCATAGCTGGTGTAAACTGTCATGTTTGACTGAAGTCAACTGATGTGTGTTAGTTGAAAATATATCCCAGGGATTATATTCTATACAGGGCTTATCCCAAGGAAGTCAAAAGTGGTTGGTTGGTTGGTTGGTTTTTGTTTGTTTTTGTTTGTTTTAAAATCATCAGGGTCAAATCTAGCTCCTAAATGTACTAAACTGATTTTCTATGCAATATTCTATTATTTCTACATGATCTTTGATCAGGGTATCCCAAAATTACTCTTCACAGTGACCCCCCACCCCAAAAAGTCTGTTTAAAAGAAGCCTAGATTGTACACTCTTCTGTTATGGCTGTTAAGTGTCTGGGTTGAAATCCAGCTATGTTGCCATGAATGGTAGTTCTCCCATTGATTTCACTGGAACTAGTATTTTACCTCTCATTTCTGAGTCTAGGGAAACCAAAGCCCATGGTCCTTCCAGAACCTAGGATTGGAAGTCTTTTTCAAGATTCCCTCAGAATCTCCTTGCATTTCTTTTCCTGATAGGAAATTTGTAGAAACATTGGACAGAGCAATACGTTTTCCTGGAAAGACCTCTAAATAGAACTGGGAAAACTCTTGATTAGGAATACATTAATAAATGGATTAAATAAATAACTGCTTAAGCATAGCAAAGAAGACTCTGCTGAGCATGGAGGAAAGTTTAGAATGATGGAGATATAAGCAAGGTCTCGAATCTTACTTAGCAGCTAAGCGAGGGGAGGGGCATCTGATTTGCATGGACTTTTTATTTCCACGATTACAATTTGGGACTTAATATAGTTTTACCATATATGGATGAATCTGTGCAGAAGCTGGGCATTATGGTAAATTGTATATGTGGCTGGTTTGGGTCATAAATCCTCCAGTTACTGTGGTTTAACTGAAGGGATGGGAATTAAATATTGTTTTTCATGATATGCTGCCCTTTGATTGCATAAATTGCTCTGATGGAAAAGTCACTGTCCATAGCACAGAACTCAGTAGAATGGGCAACCCTGTTTTCAAGCTTGGAAAAAAGCTAGATGAGTGGGGTAGCAGCAGCTCTGCTAAAGAGCTGTGCCTAATGGCAATACCTAACCCCTCTCTCCCCATCCGTTCTTAAAAGATAGAAATAACTCCTTGTGGAGTCTGTCTTATTTTGGTCAGAGAAACAGTCTCTGGTGTCCTGAAGCTGAAGTCTGGATCTAAAATCACTGGAGGTTGAAATCCTCTCGAAGGCTGTGTCCACGCACAGGCAGTTAAATCAATTTAAATTGAAGTGATTTAAGTTAAAATTATGTAACAAACATTAAATTAATTTAATTTAACTAAAATCGATTTAACAGGTCCCTACACACACACACACACAAAAAAAGTCACACTAGCATGGCCAGGGACTGGACTTGCTACTTTGGTTTAGGGGAGGGGTACGCTGGAAGGTGTGGCAAAATGGCCCCCTGGCAGGCTCAGACAGGCATGAGGAAGAACGGACCTCCAAATGCCCAGCTCCCCAAGCACTGGCCAGGGTGGTGGGGAAAGGGATCCCTGCATGCCCGGCTTCCCCCACAGTTGGCTGGGCTGCAGGGAAAGCTGTGCAGCAGGGAAGGGACCCCCCCAAGTCAGCTTCCCCAGCCGTATGGGTGCTACGAGCGTGGCAGGGGAAGGTACCCTGCATGCCTGGCATCTGGCAAGGAAGCCAGGTGGCAGGGAAAGGATCCTGGTACACTCCATGTCTTCCACAGCTGGCAGGGCACACGGGGGAAGTGATACTGGCACACCCTGCTTCCCTTGCGGCTGGCCGGGATGCAGGGAAAGCCAGGCAGCTGGGAAGGGACCTGCACGCCGGCTTCCCCAGCCTTAGCTGGGAGGCAGGGCAAGGCACTCTGCATGCTGGGCTCCCGGCAAGGAAGCTGGGTGGTGGGGAGGGACCCCACATGCTGGGCTTTTGAAGCACTGGCCATGTGGTGGGGAGAAGAGCCCCCCGTGCCAGGCTGAAGTGGACTCGCTGGTGTCGGGGAAAGGGACCCTTGGGCGACTAGAGCCATGCTAGCTGGGCTGCAGGGAATGCTCCCTCAGTTCCCAGCATGCTCGATGGGTGGTGAGGGAGGGGGACCCCCCACGCCTGGCTTTTGGAGTTGTTCCTCCATACCAAAAGCCGGGCATAGGGGTTCCCTCTCCCCTGCCACCCATGGAGCATGCCAGAAGCTGGGGGAGGATTCCCCGCAGCCCAGCTAGTGTGGCTCTAGCAAGCCTGGGGCTCCCTTTCCCCAGCACCAGCAAGAGCATTGCAACCGGGTGCCAGGGGCTTTTCTACTCACTGCATGGCTAGTGCTTCAAAAGCCGGGCCTGCGGGGTCCATTCCTGGCTGCCTGGCTTCCTTGCTGGGAGCCCAGCATGCAGAATGTCTTGCTCTGCCACCCAGCTAAGGCTGGGGAAGCCAGCGTGCAGGGTCCCTTCCCTGCTGCCCAGCTTTCCCCACAGCTGGCCAGTTGCAGAGGAAACGGGGTGAGCCGGGATCCCTTCCCTCATGCTCTCTGTCAGCTGCAAGGGAAGTGGGGCATGATGGATCCCTTCGCCCATATGCCCCACCAGCTTCAGGGGAGGCGGGGTGTGTGGGGATCCCTTCCTCCACTCCCCCTACTGCTTGGGGAACCACATATGCAGGGATCCCTTCCCTCCTGCCCAGCTTCCTAGCCAGGTGCCAGGCTTACAGGGTCCCTTGCCCTTCCACCCATCTAGGGCTGGAGAAGCCCTGTATGGGGGGTCCCTTCCACCCCTACCCACCCCTGGCCAGGGTGGTCAACCCTGGCCCTTCCTTCCAGGGTACTATGCACCCTGGGAGGAAGGTCTAACCGGACTTCTGATCAATATAACTGTTACATTGATATAACAGTTTTGCTTTAAATGTCGTATCAATATAAAACTAGGTTTAATTTTATCAATATGACTTTCCTTATAGCAAAATGTTGGAGCTCATCATTTCGCTATAAGGAAATGTCATGTGGACCTAACTATTTTTAAATCAAAATAACCAGGTTATTTCAATTTAAATGCTGTGTGTGGACATACCCTAAGATCTGAATTCACTGAAGAGCAGCCAGTAAGTTGTGGTATAAGTAGACAGTGGATAGTTCCAGTGGAAAGTGTGAGTGACCCTCAGGCAGTTCCAGTGGACAGAGCAAGTGACCAGTGGGTGTTATGAGCAGATCGAGGTTGAGGGCTGCCCCCACACCACCTTGGGCGGTAGATACTAAAACTATGATGGTCAGTATGGGGTAATGGAGAAGTGAAGGTTATGCTCTGTGTGGACTCGGGTGTTGTGAATGCTACTTATCGGGTTTTGTGGTAATCCTCCCCTGTACTGTATCTCCAAGTCAGTGCTGGTTTTGCTATTTCCTCCATGTAGTCTCTTTAGGTTAGTATTAAAAAAAAAATATGCAATACACTCAGGCTCATTGTTGTAAGAGGGGAAGTATTACTCTTTTAGGGTGCCCAGAAAATAGTGCATGATTTCCCAGGAGACTGAGTGGGAGCTCAACCTGGTTGGTGTGGTAACATTTTTTTTTGGAACCTCTGGATATAGAACCTGGACCTCTGCTGCTGCCATCTTGACTGGGCAGAAAGGTTACAGAAGAAAAAGTGGAAAATGAGTCCAGGATATCATACTCCAGGGGTGGCCAAACTTATGGAACTCAAGAGCTGCACAAGTCAATCATTACAACTTCAAGAGCTGCACTGAGGTATATAACCATAGACTTTTACCTACTCTGAAATTACTAAGCTTAAAATTCATTCTGCACTTTAATTTTATTATAAAAACAGGACAAATATTGATGCTACTAATGTCAAATTCTAATAATTACTTATGGTTACCATGAAAACTAGGCTTATACAATAACAACTTAATTGCCACTGGATGTAGAACACTGCAGGCTAGTGGCGAGTTTAAAATCTGATCAGTAAGTTGTCAATGCAGTAGGTAAAAGCTGTCTTAGGTGCTGATCCCTAAGTATTGCACAATGTTTCAATGTAACAAATTTCATTGCGGAATACAATGCTTCACATCAGTAAGTTGTGCCAAAAATTGAAAGTAATCTACATTCAGTTTCAAACTTTTCTCCTCTGTATTTTCATTTTTTATTATTCCATGTCATGTTTAGGACTTGTAAAAGATGATTTGATATTAACAAGGAGTAAACTGCAGTAGGGCCTATGAGAAAATCTAAACAAGCTGCCGCTTCCCCAACCATGACGCGCTCCGCCCCCACCATCTCTGATCACACCAAAGCTTCCCTGCCATCTCTTACCATGCAGCTGCTTCTCTGCCAGCCCTGATGATTCTGCCACTTCCCTGCCAGCTCTGACCATGTCACACTATCCCCTGTCTGACCATGCTGCCGCTTCTCTTGCAGCTCCGACCAAGCCATGCTTTCCCCATGTCTCTGACCATACTGCACTCCTATGCCAGCTCCAGCCCTGCTGCCCTCCCCACACCTGCCTGACCATGCTGCGCTTCTCTGCCGGCCCCAACCAAACATGCTGCTGCTTTTCTGCCGGCCCCAACCGTGCTGCCGCTTCCCTGTTGTCTCTTACCATGTTGCCACTTCTCTGAAGTCCCTGACCATGCCACACTCCCCACGTCTGACCATGCCATGCTTCTCTGCCAGCTCTGAACAAGCCGTGATATCCCCATGTCTCTAACCATGCCAAGGTTCTCTGCCATCCCTGACCATGCTGCCACTTCCCTCCTGTTTCTGACTATGTTGTGCTTCTCTGCTGTCCAAGACCATGCTACGCTTCTTCCCCCATCTCTGACTCTTCTGCCCTTCCCTGCTGTCCTCTTCTGCGAGCTGCACTTTTTTTTGGAGAGTTGCATGCTGCTCATGAGCCATAGTTTGGCCACATCTGTCATAAACACTCTAGCCTAGCTATGTATTTCTTGCACTTTTTAAGGCTACTCCTTCGGACCAAAAAGCATAGACAGCATATCTCTAAAACACTCTGGCTATGTTCACATGTAAAATGTTATTTCAAAATAAGTTATTTCAAAATAAAGTCCTTATTTCAAAATAAGTTAATTTGAATTAAGAAAATGTTAATTCAAATTAAGGGAAAAGCTCAAAGCGAAATAGCATGTCCAAAAATAGGACTTGCTATTTCACTTTAAGAAAGGGGCACCATGGGAGGTGTGGCAACATGGCCCCCTCCCTGGGCCATGCCCCCACCCAATAAAGGCTAAAAGGAAGGCACCCTGGGAAGGAGAAGGGCAAAAGTGTTATTTTGAAATAATGGTTATTTTGAAATAACATGTCCAAACGCCGTTGTTTCAAAACAACCATTTTGAAACAACAGCTATTTTGATTTCATGTGAGGCTTTACCGTTTAGAAACAATGGCCGTTATTTTGAAACAGTGGTGTCCTGTTGTTTTGAAATAACGGAACATCATCTGGACATAAATTTTATTTTGAAACAACAGCTGTTGTTTTGTAATAAAACTCTTGTCTGAACACAGCCTCTATTTTTGTAATTTATAATGTTATTACTTGGGTTTCAGGAGTTAACAGTACATGTTGGGCTAAATCTAGAAATTACAGAGAAATATCAATTATTGAATCATAATATCTGTAGGCATAAAATCCCTGGATACAGTTTTGGCAATGTCACTACCAAATGTGTAGGACACACTCCCTTTCTACAAAAGATGAACTATCTCAGGTCTATCATGTTGTGTCCATGTTTTCATGTTTGAAATTATCTTGGTGAAAAGTAGCATAGAAGGAAAGAAAATTGTAAGAAAACTTAAACTTCTGTCTGAAGGAAGGCAGTGCTGATTTCAGGAAAAAAGACAGATGATTCATTATTAATGACATATAAACATTGTCTTTTGATCTATATTTAATTTAGAGTGAAATGGTTCATGAACAAAGACAATAGGGTGAAGGGAGGCAGCTTTGCACATACCACAGAATCAGCAACTCAGAATGATTCACAGGAGAGACTCTAAAAATTATTGTATTTTGCTGTTTTGTTCATATATTCTTTTTTTTTAACTGCAGAAAATAAAAATGTAAAACTGGTAAACATTTTTCCTAAAAGAATGTATTTTTTTCCCAGATTGAATATGTATTCAGGTTTTTGTAAAAACAATGAGCAAACATTCACATGGCAGAGAAGGTAGTTCTACTTCATGGGCAGAGAAATACAGTAATATTCATGAATTACAAGCCATCACCTGACCTTAAAAAGGCAGTGTGGTGTTGCCCGTCTATATTTTAAATCATTGGCAGAAAAAGAATTGTTGACTATTTTTACAGGTTTATCTTGTACTATGTTACTGTTTACAAGAACTCAATTTATTAATGAGAAAATATTTTGGTGAAGTGGAAAGCTGAAGCATATAAACTCCAGTTTTTCACCATGTCAATTTATTTATTTTAGCCTGTTTTTTTTTTTTTAAAGATTATTCTTTAACAATCAGTGTAGAGGATCAAATAGATATTCTAAACCTTATTTAAGTTGGGTAAATAGAATCCACTATTCTGAGCTGTTTTAATGTATCTCAACAGACGAATAGAAGATTGCATCTCAGATCTCTAGCTGTCCCTTTTTGATCATACCTAGCATATTAAAGGAACAGGAATGATTGACTGTATTCTGTTTAGGACATACTTTGTTTTGAGACAACATAATAGTTGAATAAATTTATATACATCTACGTACAAGATAAAGAATGTATCAAACAGAAATCTGGCACCAATTACCATATTTAAATGTATTCACTTATAACTCATACAGCAATATATTGACATCTGACATTGACAGTTTATTTCAATGATTCCAAAGCTTTAACTTCTTTAAATCTCATTTCCCACTGCCACTCAATAACTATTGTTTGATCCTCCATATTTTCCCACAACTCTGGAAATTTAAATATTTTAAAAATCTTTCATGTTTTTAAATACGCATTGTTCTTCTCTGTCAAAATTATTTTAAAAAAATTGAATTTTGGCCATCATGTATATAAAGACAGACACAGACTCTCTCTCTCTCTCTCCCCCTCCCATGTTAAGATAAAAATATTGGCCAAATAATGATTTGTTCTTTAAACACAACTTGTTAATACCTACTATTGCAAACGTTATTTTATGGCAAACATGGTTTATTGGGGAAACATTGTCTCAGTGTCCTATTTCAGGCACTGTCCCATTGTCGAACCCAGAATCCCCCATTAAGATCACTGTATAGAATTTCAGTGCCTTTTATGCTATTGACCCCAAGGGTTGGGCCTAACTTTCAAAAATGACTACCAGTTAATAGGAGAAAACCTATTAATCATAGCCTGGATCTGATCAGAAGAGATGCAAGCTTTATACATGCACTTCACATGATAGGTATTCAAATGCAGTTGTTCTATTTGATTTATGCTGGGGATGAAGTGGTTTTCCCATTCTGTGAGAATTTTTGAAATTTTGAAAAAAGAAATCATGTTTTGAACTTGGATGAAAAGACAAAAATCTCAAAGCTTGTGAACAAAATCTGAAAGGAAAATCTGATTGGAATAGTTGGAATATTTTGTTTTAATAATTTCCAAATGTTTCATTTTAATTTTAGCATTTTACATGAACAACATAATTTTATTATGAACAAACAAATAGTGAAACAAAAATCTCATTTTGCATGTAAATGGAGCACTTTTGTTTTGAAAACAGGATATTGTGATAATTTTAAAAAAAATTAAGACAAATTTATTTTAAATGGGTGATCTATCTAAACTGATTCTTTCCTGAAAACAGTTTCTTCTTTGTGTCATCTTCTAATATAAATCACTGAAAAATTCCCAGCAAGGTATATGAGTGAGCTTACAGAAGCCTTCAGAGAAAAAGAAAAAGATGAACATGTACTGTTAGCAAGGGAAGGAGCCAACCAACATATACTAAATGACTGAAGGGGGGGGGGGAATCAATTAATTGTTTTGGAGACATACAGCCTGCAGGCTGCTCATCTTTTAAATTGTATACAAACAATTTTCATTTGCAAAGAAATAAGGAGTCTGGTGCCACTTTAAAAATTAACAAGTTTGTTTATCTCATGAGCTTTCGTGGGAGAATATCTCACTTTCTGTATCATCTTAGCTTATATTGTCGGAAACAAAGTAATAACTGTCAAAGTTAAACTGTAATACGGCATGACTTCTTATGGAGGTGATTCATTTTAACAAATCTTACATTCCTTCACTAATTTATGTGGTGTCAAGAATATGCATCTTAACTATTTATAAACTGTAAGCCTGTTGAGATGGGAGCTGTCTTTATTTTGTGTCTAGTACAGGTACATTTTCAGCACTACATTAATTATTCTTATTTAAGTAGGTAACTGCATGTAAACTAATAAGAATCTCCATAAATGCTTAGGATATGCCTAGCCTTGAGAACTATGCCAGCATGGACATATAGGACATAGGGCTATACAATTGTTTGCTTGCATGCTTGCTTGTTTGTTTGTGTTTCTGTTAGTGTAGAAATAAAGATAATAATGATGTCAGAAGCACTCTTTCATTAATATAGCTGCATCAGTTATGGGGGCACTATTCTGTCATAGCTCAGTCTGTCATGGGTGTTTTTTTTCCCATGTAATTATGTTGATAAACCATTTTGATACACACTAGGCCTTAGAAAGGAGTTTTTCGAAGGTGATCTCCATTGATCAAATTTTATACTTATTGAATTTGATGAATTGAGAGAGAGGCTAGCACTGATACTCAGTGAAAATAACACCCTTTAAATTTAAATTTATATTTAAATTTCAGCACTTGTTAATTTTTACATCCTTTCTCCTTCACTTCATATCCTACCCAATCCTCATTGGATCCTGATCCCAGAAAAGATGGGGATTTTGAGGAAAATTAAAAGGTGGATAAGTAATTGGTTAAAGGTGAACAGTTAGGCTGGGAGGAGATTACTGGTGGAGCTGTCTTAGGATCAATCTTTTTTAACATTTTATTACTAACCTCGATACCAAAATTGGGAATGTGCTAAAACAGTTTGTGATTAATATAAAGTTGAGAGGTATAGTCAATACAGAGTAGAAGTAGGATATCAGAAAAGATCTGTTGAACCTTGCAAACTTGAGTAATAAAAATAGAATGAGATTTAACAGCGGAAAGTGCACAACCATGCATTTAGGGAACAATAATAAGATTTTTTTGCTGTTAGCTGGGGAAACATCAATTGGATGTGGCAGAGGAGGGAAAGGACCTGAGTGTATCAGTTGATCACAGCATAACTATGAGCTGCCAAAGTGGTGTGGCCATGAAAAAAGGTTATGAGATCCTAGAATGCTTCAGGAAAGGTATTTTAGTAAAGCCAGAGAAGTATTAGCTTATTATACCTGGGGCTGGTGAGATCTTATCAGGAACAATGTGTGAAGTTCTGGCCTCCCATGTTTATGAAAGATTAATTCAAAGTTGCAGAGGTGCAGAGAAGGGCTACCAGGATGATCCAAGGAACAGAAAACCTGCCTTGTGAGAGCAGACTCAAAGGATATGCCTACACTTGCAAGTTAGTTCAAATTAAGGAACCCTAATTAGAACTAACTTAGTACCTGTCTATAGTAGGCTTTCATTAGTTCGAGTTAAGGAAGTTCTTAACCTGAATTAATGAAAGCTTAGTTCAGACTAAGCCCTTAGTTTGATCGTTAGTTTAAACTACGGATGATGTAGGCAAGAATTAACCCATAGTTTGAACTTAATAAGTTTGAACTAAGGACAGTTGATTCAAATTAACAAGTGGACTAATTCAAACTAACTTTAGTTCATGTTGTTAATTCAAACTAATATGTTTGAGTTTAGTTTGAACTAACCCTTTGAACTAACTTTTCCCAGTGTAGATACACCCAAAAAGCTTGGCTTATTTAGCCAAACCAAGAGAAAACTGAGGGAAACATGATTGCTCTATCTGAGGGATAAATCAAAGAGGGAAAGGAATTATTTAGTTCCTCATCAGTGTGGACCCAAGAATAAAAAGACATGAACTGGCCACCAGAAAGTTTAGATTTGAAATTAGACAAAGGTTTCTAGCCATGAGAGAAATGAAATTCCTTCCAAAGGGAGCATTGGAAGGAGAAAACAAAAACAAAGGAGTGGGGGGCTGAAAACACCTAGTTGGTTTCAAGTCTGAGCTTGATAAGTTTATAGAGGGGATGGTATGATGAGACAGCCTAATTTTGTAATTAGCTGATTTTTGAGGGATAGAGGTGGACAATGGAATAACTGCCCAAATAAAATAATCCACACAAAAGAACAATTCTACTTAAACTTCAGAATAAAAGTTTTATATATGTATACTCAGAACATTATATGTTGAATGTCAAAATATCTCTACTACAATTATGGTATTCAACTAATTCCTTCTTAATCTATTTTAATTTACAAAAAAAAACAACAACAAAAAAACAGGACTATCTTTTAATATATTATATTATTTTCTGACAGGAAAGTAAGTACATAGAAAAAGAAATGGATACAAATCAGATGTTTAGAACAAAAAAAAATTCAGAAAAAAATTTGTAATGAAAAATAAAACATTAAAAAGATTAAAAGAGGAAATTAACCTTTTTGTGTAACATGAACAGTTCACTGGTAATACAAATGGAAACATAAAGAGATTGTTTTATCCTAACTCCATTTCTTCTAAACCAATGAAATGATCATGTCTCTCTTCACTGTCTTTATGTTCAATAGTCATTAAAAACGTTTTGCATGCATTCTCTCAGTAGTGACTTCTAACATTGAACAATGGGAAAGGTGGCTGATTGTGAGCAGTATGGTTGGGACCATCAAGATCACACAAAAACATACCAAATAAACATCATAATAATCAAATATATTAACATACAGATCAAATGGACTTTTCCTGACACACTTAAAATTGCATTCAGGAAGGCTACTATAGGAGAAGTCCATGAAAATAGATAACAGAACACCACTGGTAATCACTTACAACCCCCAAGTCAGACCTCTGCAGCAGGTCATAAAGGATCTACAGCCTATTCTACAAGATGATCCCTCACTCTCTCAAAACTTTGAAGGGAGACCGTTTCTCACTTACAGACAGCCCCCAACCTCAAACAGATACTGACCAGCCACTGCAGACCAGACAACAGAGCCATTAGTGAAAGGCACATACGCCTTCAACAAGCCACATTGCCAACTTTTCCCACATATCTGCATAAAAGACACTATTACAGGACCTAATTAAGTTAGCTATTCTATCAAGCATTCATTCACTTGCTCATCCACTAATGTGATTTATGCCATCATGTGCCAGAAATGCCTGCCGCCTCCGAACACACACACACCTTATACACTGGACAAACAGTACACTCTCTGAGCAAAAGAATAAATGGACAGAAGTCTGACATCAGAAATTACAATATTTAAAAATTAATGGAGGAGTACTTCAACCTCCCTGCTCTCTCCATTGATGATTTGTTAATAGCTGTCCTCAGACAAATGGATAGCAAATTGAAGCGTCAAAGAGAAACTGCAGAATTGGAATTCAGATGCAAATTTGACACTTGATGCATGGCTAAATAAGGATCATAGATTTTTTTTTTCTCATTAAAACTGGTGATTTGACCTCACCTTCCTCTGTATGTTGTTTCTCAGTGTATGAATCTAAACTACTGCATTGATTTGCTGGAACAGTCTGACCTGATCATATGATTTACACTTCCCTGCATTTTTTTCCATCCCCTTATGTATCCCCATCTTCAAGCGTCTGACAAAGTGGGTTTTTTCCTCCATGACAGCTCATGTGATAAATACATTTTAGTTTTTAAAAGTGCCACAGGACTCCTCGTTCGTTTTGTCAAACTTTTCTGTTACATAGGATCCAATTATACAATAAGTCAACATTTCAAACTCAGATGAGTTTTAATTAAATTTTAAGTTCGCTGTTTAAAGAGGGTCAAAAAATGACACCCTTACACAGACTGCTGGAAATAACTGAATAAACACTCTGCTTACCTGCTAGGTCATGAAGAAAACATAACTAAGCCTGGGGCTGAGCATCTAATTAACCCATTTATAAGGGGATTAGATAAAAGAGCAGAGAAAGAGAGTGCAAGGAGAAAAACATTAAGAGAAAAAGGCTACTAAGACTTGACAAAAAGGAATTCTGTTAAATGAAATACATTTTCTCCCCCTCTCCTTTAGATAAGAGGTATCAAAACTGCAGGACACAGTAAATTCTCTGACTGCAATAGTATATAGAAAGTGGTGGCATGGAATACTAAATAAATTGCAAGATGGTAGCTATGCAAAAGAAGGTCCGTAAACCACCTGTGAGAAGCAAAGGATAGGAGTAGTGGGTATCCCCATCACAAATACCTTCCCTTCAGAATAGTGCTAGTGGTTCTAGTGGGATTGCATGTCCAATAAGGGACTTCTCAGCATGAGTAAGATTTATGGAATCTGCAGCATTGAATTTTCACAAAGACTTTGGGACCAACTTCCACAGTGTTGATATTCTGCTTCGCTGAGGTTTACTTGTCATTAGACAGGATGCTTTCAGTAAATAGATGAGACAAAAAAGGAAAGAGACAGATGAATGATCCAAGACAGCAACTGCATGAATACATCTCATCATCTGAAAGACTGAAGTCTAGAAAGAGGTTCATCTCTGAAAATCCCTTCCCCCAAAATACCATTATGAAGACATGAGAGTTACAAAATCATGGGAAATCCCAGTGATTTTGGAGAACTTAGCTCCTTCAGAACCTTACTCCTGCAGGTACTGACCTCAAAAGAAAAGATTTTTCCAAAACTGCAAAGAGACATCGGTCACGTTAGACTTGAGCTGAGCTGTAGGGAAGGATACCCTCTCATTGATTGGAGAATGCTTTCTGGGCCCTCTATTAGTTGTGATATTTTCCTCTGGAAGTGTTCAGGAGCAGATGTGCCAACTGTGAACCTAATGAAACATAACTTTCCAAAAGGTACGATGCAAGTCATTAGTAGTACAGTTTCTGTGGCAAGTGATAGCCGCCAAAACTCCAGACCGGGCATCTAAGTTTGGGGCAATTTTGTTTTCATTTCAATTTTCAGGTTTTGATCCAAGGTTGCATTCAATACATGGGAATATATGTTCCTCTTCATATATATTCTCATTGAAAATATTAAGGCCTACACAGATGCACGCCTAGTCCTTTGATTATTGGACCACTACTGTGCCTGCACACCATTCTGTTGTGTGGTCTGGAAAGGACACTTCTGTTCTTCTCTGCCTGTTTTGCTGCTGACTCTCTGCAGCTTTTTGGCTCTTTTGGCTGGACTGGAGGGTTTGCTTGTCTTTTGCCCTTTTTATTTTCTTCAGGGGTATTCTGTGATTTCTTGAATCTTTATTTGATCCCATTCTGACATTTAATAATTATGACAAAAATGTGGTTGGTGTGAATACCAACTGATTTTATTTCCTGTTATATACTCTTATCTTCTAGATATGTGCCCCTTAGTGATCAGTTTAACTCTTCAAAATTAACATGAAAGAACCCTTTATTAATTTAACATTTTGACCTTTAAATACTTTTTTTGGCATGCTGGAATGATTAAAATTAAGTTTAGGTAGCTGGTGGAAGTCACATGGGGTGTTAGTAATGAAGAGGAACAGGTTAGGCTGTCTTAACTGCAAGACATTTTTACATGTGATTTAAAAAAAAAAAAAAAGATTTGGACAAAGATTGCCAAACTGTAGTTCATGGATCATTGAAGGAATGGAGTCCTTGGAGCTCTCTTATAACAGGACACAGCATTGCTGATTTGTCTTCTTTATTTCCAGCACTGCTACAAGCCACACCCAAATAAATTAAATACTTTCTGAATATTACAGTTCCATGTTGGTGATCACTGGTTGCCTCATGAATGTTAAACAACTGAAAATGGGAAATGGAAGGGTCCTTGCAATCATGAATGGGGGAAAACATGTCCATCACATAATCTTTCTCTTACAATATGGTGTATAATATGAATGTGCTTGAGAACATTTAATGTAGAATTTTTATGAAGAAAATTATATTGTTTGTGGCCACTAATGGCACACAATTTCACCCTGAACTCATATTTAGCCATTTTTTCTTGAAAATTCTATTGTATGTAAAAATCAATATGCAACACACAGATCTAAAACACACCAAAATCAGATATTTGAATTAGTGGAGAATTGTTTTCTGTATATGTCTATTTTCTTATAAATTAACTCATGGAAAAAAAAATCCATCTCAATAAAGAGACAAGGTAGATGAGGATCTCTCAATGGATTCATTTCTACTGAGAGCTTATTCTGAACCAGGAACCCTGCTGAGTTACATTTATTCATAATATACAATGCAGTCTGCTTCCACATTTCCATTTCATGGTGGGTTCATAAGCATGCACTTTACCCTTTAAAAAATCAGTACAATAAAATAAAATGACATCAATACACAGAAAACTAGAGTGAGCATATTTACATATGCACAGAAAGCAGGGTTTTACTGTTACTGCCTTTTATAATGGTCTTTTTGAAAGTACTTGCATGAGAGAACTATAAAACAATGTAATTCAGAATAATCCATTTGTAAGTCAGTCAATGGCCATTTATAGAGAACAAGCTAACCTGCAGACATTTTACCACCTATGGAAGATACACTATTAAAATAATACATTCAACTTCATTTTACCTGAAATGCTGCATTACTTTTTTCTATGACCACCAGTTGTGAGGCATCATATGACATGACATTTGTGTTGATGGATGACAGCATAGCATAGTGCATTTTCTATACTATATATAAAATGTATAGTGGTTACATGTAGTAAGTGCTTTTAATTGGACAAACCAGCATGCTAATCTTTTTGTTCTTACACTTTAAAAGTTCTTGTTCTTTTGCTGTTCTTAAGAAAATGTCAGTTTCATAAATAGAAAACTTATGTTTATGTGAGAGAAGTGAATAGTAAATTATTCTATCCGTTTATTATGCTGGGAGAAAAGAAAATGATTATATCAAGATTTGCTAGAAATTCATTTATTTATTTGAGACTGATTAGTAGCAAATTGCTGTTCAAATGCCTCTTTCATTGCCCAAAATAGGACTTTTTATTGTGTGTGCTTCAACTCCAAACTAATTGTCCCTCTAGAAATTCCTTTCAATCAGACACCTCCACAAGCTCAGAAATAACTAATATTCTCTCTGAATCCTTCCTGCACGCATATTAGATTTTTAGGCCCAGATCATTCCATTGGGAGTTAGATGCCTTAATGCCATTGAGGATCTTGGCCATATGATCCAATCAACTTAAATCACTCAAAGTGATGAAGAACAAAAGAGTGTTATGATAAACAATATACAGGAAGAGGGGAATGCCTACTGCACCTTGCTACTTCTGGGCAAAGTGTAAATAGTCTTTGAGGGTATCTCAAAGCAAAAGCATATTAGACAGTCCAGCCCAAAGGAAATAAAAATGTGAATAACTAATTGTGCCACATTGGCAACAGTGTTCCTCAGCCTTTAAGCAAACTGAAAATGATCAAAGGCATTTCCATATCCTTATAATACTTGAGAATTAGGGAGCATCAATATATTTGGTAAAATTGTTAGGTTTCAAATCAGCAACATCAGAATGAGGAGGCAAATTCCCTCAACAGAGAACAGTAACAGTCCCTCTCCATTCCTGCAAAAATTCTTCCTATGAATTTAATCTCTTCCATCTATACTTGAATTGAGATTGAGCTAATTAGCTTTCATCCAGGATACTCTCTCACCTAGGCACTGAAAAAGCAAAGACTGTTTCTCTCAGGTTTGAGGTAAATGAAACACTGGATTGTCATTACTCTGCTGATGATACTATAGTCAAAAATGGCTCAGTCTACTATATTCATGCATGTTTAAATCAGTGGAATGACCAAATGGAGCTCTACTGGACAAACAAGAGGGAAGACTTGGAGAATGTGACAAATTGTCTTTGTTTCTAACTTCTCCAAAAGAAAAACATTATGCAAATATATTTGGTCATTTTCTTTCCTTGTGAAAAATGTCTATTCTTTTGCAAAAAAGTGAAAAATCAGTTTCATTTATTTGACTAACAAATGCTGTTGTGATGCCTCAAGTAATTTTTTTAGTTTTGGTGCCTCACCATCTAGACTACACCTCCAATGGAACACAATAGCCTGACTGAACTTGGCCTGAATGTATGGGAGCAGGGCTGGCTCTACCAACGGTGGGTGGGGTGGGCTGCCCCAGAAGCCAGACCCTGTGCTCTCACCCCTCTATGAGCCAGCCACTCCACCCCTGGGGGCAGAGCAAGCCAGCACAGGGGCAAACTCTGCTTTCCCACTCCACCTCTGGGCTGGACCTCACCCCTAGGGGAAACAGCTGGTCCAGAGAAAGGGTGGGAGAGCAGAGTCCGCCCCATGGGCTGGTCTGCTCTGACCCTGGGCCAGCTGTTACCTGCCCTGGGGGTGGGCAAGCTAGCCCAGAGTGGAGGCTGGGTTCCGACCCCCTGGGGCAAGGAGTGCAAAAGTGAAAGCTGACTCCGGACATCACAGCCCCTTCAGCCGGCCCTGCATGGGAGCCAGGAAATCATGATCCTGAGACAGAATTAAAGCTTCATGTAGGTGGCCAAATAGCAGGTCAGCTTGGAAAATGAAGCTCCCTGGAGGGAGCAGGAACTGAGCAAAGATGGAGGGAATCTGGAATGAGATAAGTTATTTAGCCTTCTTCCAGTTTCCCCACTATACCATCTTCCTTTCCCACTCAAACACTACCTCCCTGTTCCCCCCGCCCCCAGTGTTTCCCATTACTTTCCATTCCAGTGCTGCTTTTATTTTTAGGACTCAAGTCATGGTTAAATTACTGGCTGTCATGGATATTTCTGTGCAACCCTAGACTAGTCATTTCATTTCATTTCTCTATGGCCTAGTTTCCCCACTTGTACAATGGAAATGGTTATTTCTTTTTTGTCTATCTTATTCAGAATTCAAGCTCTTCAGGGCAGGAACTGTTTTAACTATGAATATGTACAATGCCTAGACCAGTAGGCACCCTGATCTCAATTAGAACCTTTAGGTGCTACTGCAATATCAATAATAATACTCTGTTCTTTCTTTTGCCTTCAAGTTGTTGCCATCTTTCCATGTTGAGTCCAGTTATTTAGAAATGGAACTGTTGCATTATGGCTTATTCCGTGTGCTGGAGAACATGGGATAGGTCAACCCTGATTATAAGATGAGCAACACTTAGGGTGAATCAGGTAATCTCAGGATAAAGAGAGCAAGAAGTTGCACTCAGAGGAGGCTTTGGGGGTAGACAAAGTAGGCAGTTGCATACTGTGGAGGTGATTGCCTCCTTCACTAAACTCAAAACTGAGGCATCTAGGTCCAGGGCTGGCTCAAAGGGTAGTAGAGCGCCACACACACCTTGAAGCAGCTTTTGCACAGGGGGTGGGAGGTGGGGGTCAGAACCCAACTTCTGCTCTCAGCTAACTCACCCCACCCCTAGAACAGGGAGCAACCAGCCCAGGGGCAGAGAGGGCCAACCCAGAGGCTGGGCTTTGCTCTCCTGCCCCTTCCCTGGTCTGGCGGTTCCACTCTGGGGCCGGGGAGGCCCAGCCCAGAGGTGGGGCGAGAGAGGGGACTCTGCCCATGGGCTGGCCTGCTCCATACCCAGAGTACGGAACAGCCAGCCCATGGGCAGAGCAGGCCAGCCCTCTGGCCAACAGGGAAGACACCAGGGAGTTGCAGAATGGGCGGGGAGGTGGGGAAGCTGTTGGGGAACCACGAGAGTTGTAGAACTGGTGGGGCAGGAAGATACTTGCCAGGGCAGTCACAGAATGGGTGGGGTGGGAGGGCGAAGTTGCTGGCGGGGGGGGGGGGGGTCACAATGGTCCTTCACCTAGGGCCTCAGATAGCCTAAGACCTCCTCCAGTTGTACTAAAACCAGAAAGAGAAGGAAACTGCAAGTTAGGACCATGGATACGGCCTTGAACAAGACGGCCCTGCAGAGCCCTGTGTTATCAAGAAAAATAAGCTAAAGAAGGAGAGTGGGAAAGAGAGAGGAAAAATAGCCCTCTTCCAGTTAGGTGTAAAGGAATACCTTAGGTTTCACTTCATTTACTTGTCCTCAAAACAAACAAACCAACCAAACAAATCCCTCCGTAACCATTGTTTTAATTTTCTGCCTGTAAAGAGTTTATGTCAAACATGGGTAAGGGAAAAGAAAAAAAATGAGGTTCCACAGAAGATATGGAACTCCTCTCATATCAAAGTACATCTTTTTCCTCCCCATCATAACACGATCTGTCTAATTTGAGAAATCAGCATTAATCCCATTAGAGAATCATACATTTAAATTCTTAGTGAGACAGTATGAAACAGAGACTTCAAAGACAGTAACAAAGATTTTCAAACAGTAAAAATAATGGAGCCTGGATCTGTGAAATATCTGAGTCTTTTAGGGGAGGAGGCACAGAAAGTGTGTGCGTGTGCATGTGCGTGTGTACATACATACCTGTATGTGAGAGAGAACCATTAGGCATCTATTCAGAAGCCACAAAATATCATGTCCAGAGATCACTATTACATTTTGAGTAATTACTCATAGTTACCTACAAAGTTATATTTGAAAATAGAAAATACCACATTTATGATCTATTCTAAGTAAACTACAGTGAAATATAATAGTGGTATTTTAGGTTACACTATATGATAAATACATCATTATTTGAAATGCAAAAGTGATTGTATAATTTTTTTGGATACTAAGTATTTTCCTACACAGGATGTTTTAAAAGCTGGTTAATGCCATTTTTAATTACTCTTATCTTTTAAATTATTTTTGTATCATTTGGGAATCTGTTGTTGAGATAGCAGTTAATAGCTTTTCCCCCTAAAGCATGTAGAAATATTTTTGTCATTGAATTCAGAGAAGCCAGAATTCCATCCTGCATGCACACATGTGTAATGAAGTCTATATCCATATAGCTCACTTTTATAAACATGTCAATCATTTGAATGCTTTGTTCATTTTTTTCTATTTTTATTTCTATTATTGATGTCTATAATATGAAAAGGTAGTTTAGCATATGGTTGGATAGTTCAAAAGAATCTCAAGAATAATTATGTACACTGGGAAAACTCTGAACATGCTGGTAAGCTCCAAATTGACATGCCATTCTGAACTTTAAAAATAAGCTGAATATGCATTTCACTATTTGTCTGTAGGAGGAATGTAGCAGGGGTTTTAAATATACCTTCTTTTAATTTGCTGTATAATTAGCCTCAGAACTGGGCTGTAGATGTTGTACATCATTCTATATAGATTTATTTTCTTTGTGATATTACCACCTTAGAAATCTGTGTTCGAAAATCTATAGCTCTGAATTAAAATATATAACATTTATATTAGTATTATAGATGTGATGAAAGGCTGAAGATTTTTTGTTCTGGCCTGGGACAAAAGTTCAGGATGAAGGTATTAAGTTTTGCCTTTGATTGTGAACATATCCCATCTGATAAGAAAATACAAAATGAAGTCATAGTAGAGACAGCCATTCAAACAGAGAACAGTCTCTTAAAGGCAAGTGTGATAACAATAAAGGTTTGATTTTAATCCTCCCCCCAAATAGGAGCAGATGCTCTTCAATAGAAATAGAAGAGTTTTTTCAAGTCTCACCTCCCACTGCTTACCTCCTTTCAGAATGGAGTACAGTAATTACATATCCATAGCACTGCTTACTTCTGTGGATCAGGACTCAAAGTAGTTTGTTTTAGGAGGTTTCCTAGGCTATGTCTACACTATAGGTTTAAACCAACTTAAAGGCCCTTAAGTCAACATAAATGAAGCCCTGTCCACATTTGGAGTACAGGCTTCTTTAAGTTGTCATAATAACTTCTGCCCTTAAAGGGTTAAGTCGACTTTATTAAGTCACTTAACACAATGTGGACATTAAAGTTGATTTATTGCAGTGGGGCCATGTAAGTCGACTTTAAATGGGTCCTTTGGCTTAAATCGACTTTAAAAAGTCAACTTAATGCAGTCTGGCCTCTGCTTAATAAGGTCTGCTTAAAGTCGACTTTAAGTAGACTTTATTAAATTAGTGAATTCGACTTAGCTTTTTTAGTGTAGGCATAGCCTTACTGCACAACCCTACTGGAGCTCTGAAAAAACAGCATTATGAGGTTTACCTTCTTCAGCCCAGACATTTGTTTCCTATAAGGGCTTTCTTATGAAATTTAAGCAAATACTAGATTTAGAAAGACTGAAGACACAAAATCTGCTTTAAGAGAGACACACCAATATGAACAGCTAGACCAGTGTTTCCTAAATGATTAAGTCAAAGAAGTTGTAGATGGGTCATGGGACTGATGCAGAAGGAAGGCCTCCATGAGTAAGGATATTGGAGAGCTATGCTCCCCTCACAACAGTGTTTCAATGTCATCATGCCACTCACTAAAATTTGCCTTGCTACTTCCCCTGTCATGACAGAGGAGCAGCTGGGCTAAACCGAAATGGTGCTGCATCCCTGTGGGCCCAGTTGCAAAGCCCAGAGCAGGGAGCTGAGCCCAGCCCCATGGGATGAGAGCTGACACTGTGACCTGAGTGTGGGAAGAGCTCTCTCTTGAACATTCCCTTCCCATGGGCTCCCTTCCACACCAGGAATGGATTAGAGTTGTGCACAGGTAAAGGGTGCTGAAACAAGTGGTTGGTTGGTGACCCCGTGGTGAGGTGAGGAAGTAGAGAAGGAAGAGTACTGTGTAAAATTACTATCTTAAACCTTCAACACGCAGGCTCAGCTACTCTTTAATAAAAAGAACAATTGATGCCAAACCCACCTTCTTCTTCCCAGCTGCTTTGGGGAGGGCGTAAACAGTTATCGTTTTGTAGTGCAACTTACCTTTGTGGATCCGGACCCCAAATAGTTTCTTACTGTCTTGCACAGATCCATGTTCTATATTACAGTCTAGCCTTTTACCACTCATTATGATACAGATTTTAATTTTGATATTTTTATAAAAGTTCTCCAGATTTTGTTGTACATGTCTGATCATGCCCAAACTTATAACTCAAAGTTAAGTAAATCTTCAATCATTTATGAATTCCAATTTGTTCATACTATTTGTATCAAAATGTTGGTTGACCTTATCTAATTTTTTTTCTGAGTCTTCATTTTCAATATTTTTTTTGCAATTGTGACTTTTTGTCCCAAGGTGGGATGGCAAATAAATTTAAATTTTTCATATGCAAGAAAAACCATTCACTGTCCTGCTCTTGTTCTTTCCAGCTCATTCATCATCATTAGCAGAGCTGTGATGAATTTTTCTCAAACAAATTTTTTTCCTGATTCTCAACGTCAAAAAAAAAAAGTAGCTTTAAGTCAACTGAAACATTTTAATGAATTCCCTTTACATTTGTTGCATTGTTTCAGTAAAGAAAATAATTTATAATAAAACCCAAAACATTTAGCTTTGAGCTTTTCCAAAGGAAGTGTTTCAATTTTCTAATTCAGAAAAAAAAAGATTAATTTAAACACTCCATTTTTCCTAAAACATACTGAAAAAAACACAAAAATTCCCACACTTTTGTAAGTTTGAAAATTAAACCAAATAGTTCACTTCATGTTAAATTAAACATTTAATATGAACAAAAGTCATTTTTCTTTTACTCTTTGGTTCATTCATGAAAAAATGTTTTAGATTAACCCAAAACTATTTAAAAAATAATTCAGAACCAAACAGTGAACTGAAAAATCAATCCTGCTAGTCAGATGTGATAAAAATTCTTGAAACCAGTTTTTTCCTCACAGCTCCTCATGTGAAATCATCATCCTGTAAGGAGTTCTCTGGTACTTTTAATGACTAACAAAATTATTTGTTGTGTGAGCTTTCTTGGGTGTAATCTTACTTCATCATGTGCTGTATTGCTTTCCTGAATTAGGGTCCTTTTGAGGGTTTGTTGGTTTTTAAAAGCAAACCCAGCTGAAGTCAATGGAAAGACCCCAGCTGATCAGGCCTGTATTCAAAATTAGCACTATTTTATTTTATTTTATTTTATTGTCTGAATTGGTTGAAGTAGTAAACTATTGATCAGTAATTTCCAAAGACCCAGTAATTGTTAGGAAAGGGCAAGATTGGGAAGAAAAATGTGTCAAATTACTTCATTACCTACCTTGTAAATCCTTAATAGATGAGAAAGCAAATTATTCATTCACATTTACAAAGAAACAACCACTAGAAGATTTCATGAGAGGTTGGGGGCAGGGAGTGTCTGCTGCCAGAGTGGAAAGATTGTGAATTTTCTCAAGGAACTCAAAGAAAGTAAGGATGAAGAGCCCCTGTTCACACTAATCCTGCACTCTTGTTGTCAGTCCAGCAAAGCAGGTAAACTTGTATTTAACTTCTACCATGTTAATAGTCCCATTGATATCCTTGGAACAAATTAAATCATTAAATTAAAGCATATGTTTATTTGATGCCTGGGTCAGGACCAATATGGTCAGTACCTTGGAGGCTCAAAGCCCAGATAACTAGAATTTGGGTTGTTGTAAAGTAACAGTACCTGCTTCTTCACACAGATAATGTATCAGAACAATGTCTCTTCAAAGGCAGCCTATCTCACTAATTACATGAATCATACTTACAAAATTACTCTTGAAATGAAAAAGGGAGACATTTTCAATTATTTTTCTCCTTTTCCCACTTTGTCCTCCATTATAATCAGGGAGGAATGATTTGGTTGAATAAACATTCAATCAAACTCTTCTTGTATATAATTTTGGGGATTGGTTTTGCAACACTTACTCTGAGGTGAGTAAATTTATGACCTGTGGAATGACTCACTTAGACATGAGCTCACCAATATGAATAAGAGTCACACAACTGCGCTTCTCACAAAGACCACCCATCCTACCACACTGTTGGATAGGTGTTTTTTACTATAGGGATCCCATTGTTCAGTCATGTTACTAGACTCTGGCTTTTGTAGAATAAGTTAGCTCCTAGTGTGTTTCAGCATCCATCACAAGTTCCAGGGCAGTTATCTGATTGATTTCTGACCCCCTTAGATTAGTTTTCTCATAATTTTAAATTAATCCAATGGCACTGTCACCTGTAGTGAATCTCTTTATATCTATTTAATTCTTCATTACCCCTAGCAATCACCCCTGAGATTTTCTTGCAAAATACAATAGTACAACAAATGTGCTGAATTGAACTGTACTCACTGCATTTTTTGGAGTCTTGATTTACTTTGTCAAAAATAGAGAAAAAATAGCTTATTGTGTTTGTGTGAAAACCTTTAAAATGCAATCCAAGTGCAGGCAATGCAGCAGTATCTGTCAGAGATCCTGAAACAATAGCTCTGAGAAGTGAACATCTCTATTTGCTTGAATGGGTGCTAACTCAGATGCCATAGAGGATTTTTTAAACGTCACTACTGGTAAGTATTCCACAACTCAAAATGCAAAGAAAGGAGAGAATATATTATATTAAGATGATCTACCCCAGCATTTTCCTAAAGAGTGGGGCACTGTGGGGAGTATGAAGGCCTGGAAGGGTTCAGCATACAGAAGATGTATATATTAACACATGAAAAGGGACAGCGACAAGATTGATTTAAGTTTCCTGAAGGGAGTCTCAGCTTTCAAAACTTCGAGAAATATTGGTGTAGACTGCAATAAAGTTAATCAGTTCTATGATTGAATCCTGTCATAAAACAATACTGCTATTTCCTATGGTTAGAGATAAAGATGTTTTACAATACTCTGCTGCTGGCATTTAGCCAGTGAACCTCCAACTGAACATTGGGGTTAATACATATCTATATAGATATATTTAATGTCTAGATGAAACAAAAAAATTAAATGCACATTCCTTTGGGAGGTGAAAGCCTATAGAAGCATGTTTTGTCTACAAGAGAATACATTCTTCTGCCCTGGAGAACTTTGATGACACATCCATCAAGACACTTGTCAAAACATTATTGCTTTGAAAGGTGCTATGAAATGAACAAGTAACTATTTATTTTTCATATAAAACACAACCTTTACTGGAGATGCACACTAACACAGATATTTGTCTAGTCTTCAAAGTGAAAGAGAGCTGCATATAAACCTGATCCTTGCACAATGATTCATTTCTGACACATTCATCTCCAGTATTTTATGTATTACTGCAAGACTGTTTTTAACTCCAAGTCTAAGATGTTTACACCTGTGTTATTTAAGATGAGAACATGGAATACTGAGTCATTTCATTATCAAGAGTTCTTTTTTTGCAGGGGGAGGAAAAGACAATTCTACTCCCCCTCTCCACCCCGAATTCAGAAGATGGAGTACTGCTTGGAAAGATAATATTCCTGCTCATGTCTGGAGAAGTGACTATGGACAAAATTAATTGCTTCACTCATGGCTCCTCTTATATTTGCCCTTTAATATAATCATTGGTAAACATTTATTGAACAGATATATTTGATTTGTAAAACATTATTTTATAGAAACATGGTTAACGTTACTGGCATGAAGACAACGTGATGAAAACTAAAAATAAAAGTTTTAAAACTGCTAGCCATGTGTTGTTTTTCTATTTCTCCTTCTCTCTTCCTTCCCATTTCTTTCTCTTTCTCTTTCCCAACTTCTTATTTGGGACACAGATACTGCTAAAATGTTACAAACTATTTGTAGTTGAATCTATAATAATAGGGAGGCTTTTTAAGTCATGATCAATTTTAAAGTGGGTATTATATCAGCAGAGTATATCATAATCCATATTGAGGATCTGGGCTGCACTTACATTCAGTAGTGATGCCATTAGTTATCAAAGTTCTAATACTATGTATTCCTACCAACAAAAGCTGAATTTCAATGCACTTTAGGCTCCTTAAGTGAAAAATCTAAGTATGCCACAGACTATTAAGATAATGTCCAGATTCTGGGGGGAAACCACCAGCCTTTTCTTTGGCCTAGTTCTTGCGGAAGAAATGGAGGCAAATAGAAAAATGCTTCATCTCTTTCTGAATTATGGTAAAATTTTCACTTGTGGGTCCAGAGAAGGTGAGGTATCTGAACAACTAAAATGGTGAATGGTGGTTGACCTTTTGGGCTCATGACATGGTAAGAAATTGGTGTGATTAGTACAATGATGACTGTCTTTGGACAGTAGAGAATGGTCAGTTTGCTTGCTTTCATGCCCCAAACTTCCAAATCTCTCTCATGATCATGATTATCCCATGAATGGAGATTGGGAGGACTGGCTCTGAATAGGATGTTCCACTCATTACCCTAGTCTATTGTTCTGTGTAGTAAGACTACATTTAGTCTCTTTCCTGGATCTTGGGCAGTGCTAAAGGAGTCTGGAGAAAATAAGGTTATGTCCATGGAAAAGGACATAGATACCAGTTATTCTGGAAACCACAGAAGTCTTTTGAATGTGGAATGCAAAATCATGGCAAAGGAGCAAGGGAAACTGAGCTTTTTTTTGTGGGCTTTAGCTCTGTGGAACAATGTGGAACAGGCTGGCAGTTTTTGTCTTCAAATCTTACCCTGTTCACTCGGGTTGTTTTTTCTGCAAAATCTCCTTCTGGGAAAGGAACATTTAAAATACTGTTGAAATGGTGATGATATGGTATCTATAAAATTACTTATAAATCAAAATAGGCCTCTCTCTTTTCAACATCCTGTAAGGTACCTTTTTCACTACCTAGAAGGAAAAAAAAATATTCAGAAAGTTATACTTATGATTTGTGTATATAAAAACACAAAGACCACATTATGTGTGCATGTGTATGCATACAGCTAATCCTCATTACTTTATGAGTACCTTTATTTTACCTTTATTTAAAATGTTGCCTCATTTTATTTGCTAACCGTTCAAACTGTTATATTGTGCTTGCTTAAGCAATCCTTATCTCTGCATCCATAACCAAGTTTGTTTTTGATAAGTCCATTTAAAAAATGTTAGCACAGAACATCCTTTAACACTGGTATTTGAAGGCCTTAAAACCACTGAAAAAAGAGCAGCCTAAGGTTTAGAATATATTTATTAAAATGTGTTTATTTAATCATTTTATGTTAATCCTTCAGTAGTTTTGGCCAAAGGTTATAGTTGTCAGTAACTGTTCAGAGACAAGTGTCTCCTCCTTATTCAATATAAACATATAATGTGTCTCCTGGTTGGCTGGTTACAGAGGGAGAAAGCAATTGCAGACCTCTCTAGAGTCTAATTCTCTTGTGCAAAAGACTCTCCTCATTCATCAAAATGTAATATGCTTGCAATGAATATTAGAACAAGTGGAGAGGACTAATAATACTGAGGGTAAAGCATTGTTTTGCAACTAAGGAAACCTTAGGTCAACTCCAGCTTCTGTTGCACACTATCTGTGTGATCTTGGGGAAGGTCACTGTGGGTAACATTTTCAAAAGCATCTTTGGCTGTGTTCACACAGCCTCCTTATTTCGAAACAACGGAGGTTGTTTCAAAATAAGGTTTCGGCTGTTCACACGACGCATGGTTGTTTTGAAACAAGTTAAACCTAGTCTGTGGGTGAAACAACATTGTTTCTCAATGGTTGTTTCGAAACAACGCCATGCGAACGTGTTGTTTTGAAACAACAATGGTTTCGAAACTACTTGTTTTGAAACACCCATTGTCTGAAAATGTTGTTTCGAAACGACGGTGAGTTGTTTTGAAATAACTGTTGCCCAAAATTGCTATTTCAATTCCGGCTTTTCTCCTTATTTCAAAGTTACTTTTTTGCTAATTCGAAATAAGTCATTTCGAAATAAGGCGTTATTTCGATACAAGTTGTTTCGAAACAACCGTATCAAAATAACCCCCTGTGTGTGAACACAGCCTTTGTGTCCACTTTTCATTGAAAGTCAATGGAACCTAGATTCATAATTAATTTAAGCACTTTCAAAAAATGACCCTTAATTATATCGTGCTGTTATACTTTATTTTCTCCCCCCATCCTCTGTCTTGGTTGCATGTAACATCTTTGAACATGGATTGTCTTTTACTATATATATATGTGCAGTGCTGTGCATACAAGAGCACCAGTTTTTTTTTTGGGGGGGGCGCTATAGATGATATACAGTAAAATAAATAATCATAATAATAAAGTTCATGAGGACAGATGGATGAAGCTCTTGAAATGATCTGGGAAAAAAGTGGTACCTAATTTTATAAACACCTTGATTATGATAGTATTTGAAATATTCTGGAACATTGATATGCACAGCCAGTAATATCAAAGAATTGTGATGCCTTATTTAATTATGTCAATAACTACCTGTGTGGGTTACAGAACTGAACTAGACCTTTACTCCAAGATGAGGGATAATGAGAATGATTTATTAGTAATATTACTGGCAGTGCTTGCTGGTCCCAGTTAGACAAAGCTCTTCATTTTTGTTTTTTATTTTGTTTAAATTATCCCAAGAGTTTATCAATGTTTAACTGTAATTTTTTTAAAGAGTGAAAATCAAGGGGGATTTTTTTTTTCTTTTTGAGAAGAGGTTAAATAGTGGAGGGGGGTGGAGGTCATAAAGCCACTATCTTTTCTTCCAGAATGAGGAGCTAAGTCTGGGGAGTTTCAGCACTTTTGTTTTTATGACTTGACCATGATTTTCACATGTGCTCTAAGTGTTTGTGTATATCTTTTATTAGGTTGCTTTATTTTAACACCCTTGAATTTACTCTAAGAGTAACTATTTATGACATAAAATTACCTATTTAACTTAATGTACAGGTGGGTGACAATGATTAAAAGTTTAGAAAACATGACTTATGACAAAGGATTAGAAAAACATGTTTCTTTAGTTGAAGAGCAGGCTGAGGAGGGACATGATAAACATTTTCATATATGTAAAATGTTGCAAGGAGATGGGTGAAAATCATTCCTCTTAGTCTCTGCAGGATAGGACAAGAAGCAGTTGGCTTAAACTGCAGTGTTGGAAATTTAGGTTTCTAACTTGGAAGGGCTGAAAGCGCTCATTACTTAAGAGAATTGTCCATTTCCTAGACCTTGCATCTCTCACTAAATCCATGTGATTGTCTCAGAGGATGAATGCCAGCCATCAAATGAAGAATGTATTTCCTGTGGCACTAGAAACTGTCCCATGTTAATCTCTTTCTCTGTGGAATTTCAGTTTGAAAGCAAGTTGGCAGGCAGAGGCATTGGTCTGTCCTGACCTCATGTAACAGCACTCTGGTGTAGCATCCTCCCTTTGAAAAAGAAAAAAAAAAGTGTTTCATATATAATTTTATCCTACACAAAGTCAGTTCCTGTGCAAAACATAACAACTTGGCTGCAGTCAAGACACATATATGGTAGTAATAACAAATGTCTATATATTATGAACCAGAACTCACCTAGTCTATTGGTCATTTGAATCTGTGCTTATAGTAGAACAAACAAGGAGTTCTGTAGCACTTTGAAAGACTACCAAATGTGTTTATCACATAAGCTTTCATGGGAGAAAATCTCACTTGATCAGAGGCTTTTAAGATGGTGGAACTTGCAGAAAGAAGTAGTTAAAAGAGAATGAGACAAAATATTAATTGGAGACCTCCAGGTTGCAGATTACTAAGTTGTTTTTTGAACAGGTTGAAGTAATATCCACATATATTTCACATTCCCTTCTGCTGTCTGATAGGGATATGTTTGTTTCCATTCAGTTCTACCTGGAGTCTCTGGGTAACTCTTGAGCATCACTTTTATTGTAGGAGTGCTGATCAATGATGCACTGTTGTTTATTCATCTAGCTACATGACATAGGTCACAGTTACAGAAGGTGACATAGCAGGGTTAGTACCATCCACTTCAAGTGGCTACTGCTTCCTCTGAAAATGAGTTTGATTTTAGCCTATTCAAAACTATTTACATTTCAGTGGCTATGTCTACATTGTAAAAACTAAGTTGACTTTATTAAATCGACTTAATAAAGTCGACTTTAAGTAGACCTTATTAAGTTGACTTAGTGAGTCCACACTACATTAAGTTGACTTTATAAAGTCGACTTTAAATGGATATCCTGGCTTAATTCAACTTTATAAAGTCGACTTAATGGCCTCACTGCACTAACTAAACTTTATTAAGTAGACTCAGTGAGTCCATATTGCCTTAAGTCGACTTAATAAAGTCAACTTAATGGTAAAGTCGACTTTATAAGTGAACCTTATAAAGTCGACTTTACTGTACCCTAAAGTCGACTTTATTGCCCTGCAGTGTAGATAGGGCTCTGTTTAAGTCACTTAAGGGCCCTTAAGTGGACTTAAACACATAGTGTAGACGTACCCAATTATATTTTTTGTAGGTTTTCTTGCCTTCTGCTTGAATTCGGACATTCAAGTTTAAGCTCTTCTTCCATACACTTCATCACTGTGTTAGAGAATGGATTGATTTTAATGAACAGTGCTACTACCAGTAATTTCCTTTGGACTTTTTTTTTTCATGCCTGTATATCACCTAGGACACTGGGGCTCTGAACATTGACTGAAGGTCCTAAGGGATACCTTAATGCCAATAAAAAATAGCAAAAGTGATAGAAATAAGAAATACAAACGGCCAGATGTGGTGTTCCTACATGGGTGGTCAGAAAAGGAGAAGGCACTAACCTATGGCTGGTTGAAGAAAGAAACAATCATGACTTTTTTTCTTTCTTTTGGGGAAAAAAAAAATCCTCCCCTGCATTGTGAAACTTTGAAAATGTGGAATTTTTGGAACAGCTCTAATTCAAAACATTCTCTTACATGTGTCTTCTCCACTCACAGTTCATCAGGAAGCAGAACAGAGCTACCATACTGTGGGTATGTCTACACTGGAGCTTTAGGTTGACTTACGGAAGGTGAAGTCAACTTACAGACTGTTGCAGATGCACTGGGCTTTTATTAAGTCAAATAAAGCACTTCCTTAAGTCGATTTAATAACACCACCTCTTACATCAATCTTATCAAGTCGACTTAAGCCAATGTAGATGGGGGAAGCCCTTAAGGTGACATAATACACCTCCAGGCCCCCTCCTTGCACCACTCCTCTGTTGACCTAGCACCTGCCAGTGTGGATGCAGCCAGTCAGCAGGAATTTTCAGTGTAGACTCTCTAAATTGACTTAACAAAGTTGACTTTAACAGAGCCTCCAGCATAGGCATAACCTATGCTAGTGTCACTGAAGAATGCTGTCCTCCAAAGATGAATGGAAAGGTATTGGATAAAGACAGGCCGAGGGCTAAACTCTGCCTCAATGCCAACCAGCACAGTGGGACACATCCTACATCCACTCGAAGTGCAGAAGCAGTATGTGAGGGGGATTATATAATCATTGAAAGTGAAAGATCGTTCTAAGAACTCTCACCACAAAACAGCCTTATCGCAACACATCTCCCTCCAACCTGCCCACATCAGAGACCCAGATACAGTCCAGCACTGTGCTGTGTCTTAAAATACTTAAGCAAAAGTAAAATCATGTTATCAGACTTCCATAATGACTTGATATAGAAACACATTTGCTATATGATGTGTTGCATAAAAATATGCAACAAACACAACATTTTATGGACATATTTTGTTGATTTTAGCTTTGCTGGCTTAATCTTTTTTCTGTGGGGTTAAAAAAAGATGATTTAAAATCTAGGTACAGGTTCACTTCTGTATCAGGTTCTTGAATGGTGAGGGGGGCAAGGAGAGGGGAGAAAAAGACTGTTAAGGAGCCTGCTATGAGTCTCAGGACACGTATTTATGCCCAGTCTATCCTTGAAATGAGTTTGAGCAATTCCCTGGCTGCTGTAATCAAAGCCACATAGCAGTGTTATACAAGAAGAGGGCTGGAAATATAAGGGGAATTTTTGGTTGAATACTTCCTTCTTTCTTCTGGTTTACTAACTCCAGGGCTGAAGATTCTGCCTATTGTGTATTTAGACAGTAGATTAAGGACAAGGTAGGTTGCTGGTTTATGGCAACTGGAAGTGGAGATGTGTTCACTGGTCCTTAAAGCATGATCCCGTCTTCCAGCATACAAGTACTAGCTTCTCCTGTCTCTGAAAATTGTACTTTGGCTGAGGGTACTAAGAAAGTATTTCATTATTTCAAATGAAATTGTGTGTAGCACAGTTAGAGATGTTTTCTAGATGTCTGTTACAAAACCACATAGAATACAAATTTCATGGCACATTTTTGTCTCTCTGTCTATCTGGATGCTTAGATGGGTGCCCATTGCCATGGTATCTGAATCAATCATTAAAAAAAAAATCCTCTCCTAGAACTTCTGCTTAAATGGAATTCATATTTATGTGTGTAATGTATAGATTTTGTCTTTTAAATATATTGTAATGTACATATTAACATTTCAATTAAATGCTATTAAATTCATTTAAATTATACTGTAATTAGGTCCATTAGTAAGATAGCACCAAAACAATTGTAATAGTCTGTACTCAAATACCTTTTGGTTTTCATTTAATTGACCCCTCTGAAATAAATCATATGCAGCTGATTTTTGTTGTTGTTGTTTGTTTAAACCAGAAGCTTGAATTTGTCTGTTTCTGAAGCTTTCTTTCAAGAACTATTTAATTTGGTATTTCTAATGAAGAAGTCCTTGGCATGTTATCATTGTTTTACAATCTTTTATTTTGCTTGAAGCCACTGCTGAGGTGTGGTGGGGGGTGGAAAAAGAATAATAAGGTTACAGTACCAAACTATTGTTATAGTACTTGAATGCAACATTTTCTACTTGACAGAGCTTCAAGAGAACATTTGCAAAGCAGCAAAATTGCATACATATCAGAATATAGAGGGGGAAAAAGTAGCACTGAAGGAGATTCTAAATATTGAAGAGAGGAAGATAATCTTTAATGTAAAGTATAATGAGTGTATATTGTCAAAGGAAATGAGGAATGGAAAATCAAGTATTGTTTCTTACGTTGGGAAATGCTCATCAGATAATTAATTGTATGAGTGAAGTCAGTTTGCAGAAAGGGGTGGCTAACATCTGCCCTTGGTGTTAAGTACCCCCTCCTTTAAAAGACCCTGTGTAATAAAAGGTAATAGTGATGCTGGTAAATCACTGAGATTTGGAATGTGTTAACTCTATCTTTAATTCTTATTCTTGTTGTTGTCTTCTTCAATATTAGTGGAATCCAGTTTTGCCAACTCTCATAATTTTATCAGAAAAACTGACTTTTTATTAAACTGAGTCCTGTGATTTGTGACAATTTCAAATCTCACTGTATTTATTTATTTATTTATTTATTTTAAATAAAGTTTCTAACTCTTTGTTTTGGAGAAAAGCTTGAAAATGTAACCTGAGCTAATATTGAAGTTTCAAGTACCAGAAGGCAAAGAAAAAGAAACAAAAATGTATTATTTTAAAAATCTAATGATTTCTAAAGGTATCTTAGTCCAAGAAAAACCTCTCTGACAATTTTTGAACGCTAGATATTGATTCTTTCATCTTTAATTGACCTCAAAGGGAGTTGAGTTATAGGCTTTGGCCCTATCTCTTTTGCCTGTGTGTTCTTGCTGTTCTGTAATTTATTCGTATTGAAGTGGACAAGTTTATGCACCCAGTATGTTGCAGAAAGGTTCATCTTCATTTTTCTTGACATATTCCTTTGATTTGTTTTTAAATCTCATTTACATATTGATTGCATACCAGGTTATTTATAAATAAATTAATTGTTTCTGTTGATCATTTTCAGTGTTTTTAAGAAAAAAGGCAAAGTTTTCTCCATTTGTGCTTTAGTTTTTTTTTTTTGATGAATTCTTGTTACTGATTTCCTTTTTTGTCTCTTTTCCTCATTCTCCGTTATTTATGGTTGTGGCAGGTGAGGCCACCACAGCCCGTGGAGTCGGCCCACCTGCCGGGCAGACATGCCCTGAATGTCCTCTGTCTTCCAGCCCCTTGGGTGGGGTAGGCCACCCCAGCAATAGTTCAGGGCCTGCAACCCTCGGGCAGGGTCAGGCCAACCCAGCAATAGGAAGGGGCGAGGGGAACGCAGGCCCACCCACTCCACTGCGTTCCAGCCCAGAGCCCTAGAAGTGGCCAAACAGCATGCCATTTTGTTACCTCAGAACTCACATGCAGGTTTTAAGCCGCCTGAAACCAACAAATATTATTTAATTTCCTCCAAACCAAATTAGTTCTGAGATGGAGGGCGGGATCCGTGCAGCCTAAATGGGTAAAACCCCTAGTGGAAAACACGACTACAGCCCGCCGATCAAGAACAGATTCAGAGCAATGAAGAAACTTAGGGCAAGAATTTCTTTTAAAACAGTATTAACATTTATTCAAGAGATCTTAAACATATTTTCATTTAGTCCAAGATCTTACAGAATTATAATGAGCTTCAGAGACTGAAAAATATCAATTAATACTTGTATCTCTCAATGAGCATTACAGAGTGACAGTTTAGGATGGAATACTCTCTGCTGGGTTTCCCATCTTACAGTTACAGACACATAATCACAAACTAGATAGTAAGACAAAGTACATTAAAACACTAGAGACAAATACAAAACACTTAAATTATAACATCCCACAAGCAAGGGCCAGTTGCCTATGGGACAGGGAGATCTCAGGTCTTACATCTATTTCCCCTTTTCCGCACAATAAGGGTTTCCAATTTAGGCGTTTCCTACTGCAGTCCAGTGGAGCTACCAGTTTGCCTATCACCGCAAGCTACCTTGTAAGGAGTGGGCCCCTGTCAGCAGTTAGTGCTGTAAAACAGTTTGTTGGTCTTTAACCCTAGCTAATGACGTCCTGCCCTCCTTGGGATCCTTTTCTTACCACAATTTGAGAGGACTCATTCTCAAACAACCAGTCTGGTCTTCACTGTCTTCGTGCTTGCTGCCTTTCATCTCCCTCTCTGTTGCGGTCTCTGTAGCAATGGTGGCTCAGAAGGTGCTAGAGAGTTCACAGGTGCAGCTGCTGCTTTGTGTCAGCAGAGTTCTTGGTGGTGCCTGCAGGGGTTCTGACACTGCCAGAGCTTCAACACCTTGAGCTTTTGAAGTGAGCTTATGTGGAACGAGGCTCCCTCGGAAGCATGCACCTTGAGTCAAGGCTCAGGTGTCGGATTGGTGCAGCCTCTTTTGGGTAGCCTACACCAGAGATGGTGAGACACAAAGTCCCCCAACTGGGAAGATGTCCTAGTTGTACCCTCTGGCTGCTCCTTCCCAGAGATGATGAGAACTGAAAGTCCCCCAGCAGAGACTTCACTCTGCTGTACCCTCTGGTCGTGGAGTGTGTGTGCAAGCTTTTGGCTGTGTGATATTCGTTAACCACAGGACTCAGTTATCTGTCTGTCTGGAGTGTGTGTAAGATTGGCTCGCCCTTCTGAGACTAAGTCCAGAGACCTAGCTCATAAACTTCCACCAGAAGTTTGTTACTCTCTCTGGGGTCGAGTGGTAGTATGACTCCTAGTGCAGCGGGAACATAGCCAGAGGCCAGTGGAACCCAATAAGGAGTGGGAGAGAGCTCTGAAGCTCTGCTGCTGTGCTGCTGCTTTTATACACTATCATCACTTTCACCTCTTCTCAACCACTCACAAAAGAATTGATTTTATCCTCATCCAATCACAAAGAGGATGATTTCATCCAACACCTGCACAGTGCTGCGATGGAGATCAAAGGGTTTGGGGGGTAACTGGACATTTGGAGGAGAACTCCGAATACTTGATGGGAGGAGGAATGAGGGAGTTCAAAAGTTTAAAATCTTCCTCTATCTTGACCTACTTTTCCTTAAAGAGATATATCTATTGGTTCTGTTCCCCTATGATCCATGTGTATGGAGATCAATTTTCACTTGCTGAGTGCATTTTGAATACTAACTTTGTTTTAAACCCTTGTAAATGATAACTTATGGATATTTTACCACTAATTATTACATATTATGCTACTTCTAGCTTTATTTTAACACAAATTTCTACTAGATTGCCTTACACTATTTTTCTACTCATACGTGTCTTTATCCACTCAAGATTTGTTGAGATACTAAAGAAATGGCAAAAAGCTCAGGCTACAATTTGGTCAGCAGGGCTTCAGGTGAATCACACTGACTCACCCCAGCAGAGCAAGCAACCGCTGCCTTTCTGGGCTTGTTCCTCCCAGTCCTCTTCCTGGTCACCTGGGTTCCACAAACCTCTTCCTCCTCTGGATACACCACCAGAAGAAGCCGGTCAGGACTTTGTTGTCTATGGGGGGAAGGTCTGGCAGGCCCTCGGGTTCATCCATCAGTGGTAGCTCATCCAGGTCGCAGGGGCTGGATACCGCTGGAGCCTCTAGGATCTCAGCTGAGAGTAGTTCCTCCAGGTCTTCTCCCATGGAGGTCGAGGCCCCAGTCCAGTCTTCCAGCTCCTCGGCTGGGGGCAAGTCCTCCCTGGGGAGACAGAATAGGTCAGGGCCTCCCTCCTGGTCTCCCAAGCGATCCGCAGGCCCTGCAAAAGGAGGCTCTAGTCTCTCTGCTGGCTGGAGCTCTGGTGGCCAGTCAATCCGCCTCCTTGGTCCATCCTTTTATCCTGTCCCCCTTTTCCCAGGCTCCTCCTTCAGGTTCCCAGGTCAAGTCTCATGGAGGTGGCTTCTCTGCCCAGTAGGGGGAGCACGGGAGCTTTCTGGCACTCTGTGCCCAGCACAGCAGCCTCTGTGGCTCCAGTGACCTTCTCTCCACTACAATGGTGAAAATACTAGAATGCAGTATTATAATAATGCTATTATGTAGTATCAAATGTTACCTATAAAAGAGTTAATGAGTGAAGTCTCATATTTCTGGTTGTACCAGGTAAATCTAAAACTTTTTTTTTGAACAGCTCTAAGCCAAGGTAGTTATGTCTGGAACACTAAAGCATTCACTCTCTGGAAGCAGCTTGCATCTTCCCCTTTGCTCAGTTATAAACCTTTATCCACTGCCCCCTCCACATACATCATACCTCACCAATTCCTTTTAATGAAAAGAGGAAGCATTCTTTTAGGAACTGTAGTTAGTATGTATCTATTAGACAATCACCAATGGAACCATATGCTTGGGAGGAGGAAGAGGAACAGAGAGTTTTGGAGTTAATGCAGAGATGCAAGGACTCCTGAATATTCTGTGAGATTTGTGTGATCTGACAGCTGAACTCTACTTGTTTTGTGACAGGATCTCAGAAGGGACTCTGTTCCCAGACAATACGAGGGAAAACTTTGCTAGGGTAACATCCTCCTTCCATAGATTTCTCAAGGGAGATAATAAGCTGACCCTACATTTGGGACTTCATTCACAAATTTCCTAGGAATAGTACACACTGGTTGATAAAAAGGAAAAGACTGTTCCATGTAACTTATGAGAAATGTTTAATAATAAGTTCTGTGTACACATCAGAACTCAAATTCTTATTTATAATATTGTGGCTACCATAACACAAATATGACTGTTAGCAAAGGTCACTAACATAACAGCAATTATATTTGATATACCCTAGAATATATATATCTTTTGTCTATGTAGCTGACTTCTGCATAGTCATCTGATTGAGGCTGGATTCCTGAAATGTAAATGGAGAAGAGCTGGAAAACCTCAGTAACTTTATCTGAGAGCTGAGATGAGTCATTCTGGGTCAGATATAGACAGTGGCTTGATTTAAGATGCTTCTTAGCTGTGACAGACTTTAGTAGATGATATAGAATGGAACATTCTGATTAACATGAGCAATAAGCATTGTCCATAGTGGCAATCTTTCCAGCATATGAGAGGCTGATTGCCCCAATCTCATTTACAAACTCAGTGACTACATTTCTTCAGTCTCAAAAATAACACAACCCCAAATAATTTTTTTTTCTGATTTTCTTACTTTACACAATGTTGTTAATGTCAGAAATGTTGTTTTCACTTGACTTTTTTTTTAATGTTCCTCATGGGAAATATAAAAAAAAACAAACTATAGACCTTAATGATAACACAGGCATAATGCTATACAACAGAGGTGGACAAAACTCGCTTACCTTCCTCCCTGAAACCCTCCTCTCACCTTGGCAGAGTTCCCTTGCCTCAGCACCCCGCACAGGACACAAGTTCAGAGTTCCCCACTATAACCTGATCAGTGGAGAATGGAGTGGGAAAATTATAGGGGTTTCTGCAAGCCCCAGTTTTAACTTTAAACCAGCTGCACATTGTTCATGTGCCACCATTTGGCCACCCCATACACACTAACTGATGGCTCTGATTTTAAGCAAGCATCTTACCAAATCATGGCCATCATGTGCATCCTAATATCTCACAGTGGGACCTAGAAATTCTGGCAGAGCCAGAGTCGGCGTTCTCAGGCCCACTGCAAGTAGTTTTAAGGACTTCAAGTGTTTCCCTGCAACTTTGCTACTTTCACCATCCTTTCCCACTGGCCCCTTGATCAAGCTAATGATCAGAGAATGGAAGGCTTAGTCAGGCTTTTCATTGGCTTACGAGGCACTAAAAAGGCAAGAGAACCTGAAGTTTTCTTGAAGAAAACAATTACACAGACCAAAATCTCTTTTCTATTTGTCTTGTACAGGGGATGAATAGGGGACAACCTGAAGAAAGATCAAGAAAGGAACCAAGAAAATGACTTAGGAAGGAAGGAACCAAAAAAAAAAAGGGGGGGGGGAGGCTAGTTTCCAGAGGGGGGAAAGAGTAAGGACAGAATAATCAAATGAAGAAAACTGGCCAGGAGCTGAGATGGATAGGTTTGGAGAGACCTTTTGGGTGTCTGGGACAGACCATTAGAAGTGAGGTCTACTTCAGAAATTGGTATGAAGGAAAGTACAGCTTAAATTTGTGCTTGAATATTTATTTGAATTATATTGCATCTCTGAACTAGCATGCCATGTTGGATTAATGCTTCAGTCTTGGGTTGTTCTTTGCAGTCAGAGTTGAGATTGCTGTCAGAGTAGGAAACAGGTTGTTTTTTACTTCATGAATCCATAGATTTGACTCCAACTGTATGAACTGCATGAAAACACTGTGAAATGCAAACATCAATTTAGAGTCCATTTTTTGACTGGGAGAGGAACTCCAATTCTTAGGTGTTAGCAGTGAAAAAGAGACTGTAGTACCATGAAATCTAAGTGGAATGTATTTGCACAGATCAGTTCACTGAAGTCAAAATAGGAAAACTAACTCACTCACTAGATAAATAAGAATTTTTTTTGTCTTTCACATAACTAATTGAAAGCAAATATTGTTACAGCAATAGCATATATCATCTTTAAAAAGTCATATTGCTGTTGGAAATGCGAAGCACTATATCAACCAACTGGGGAGACTGAAACAGTGTTTTGCTCTCTGTACCCATTTTCCTTAAGACAGAGGTTATAATTTACTGCAAAGGACTCACTCCTACTCCTATGGAAGTCAAAAGTAAAATTCCCTTTTACTTAAATGAGAGCAAGATTGCTCTGGGAAACTCCTATTTCTTTGCACACTGATAACTAGAATGTCTTTGTTGATTCTCAATATTATCTACCTGGCTAATACTTTATCATATATAAAAATCCCACTAATTGGTTGAATTTGAGTGGTAGTGAAGGTAGGGAAAACGTATCTAACAGATATATTACAGTAGAGCTAGCTATTCTTTGGACTGACAAAAGCAATAAGCAGGCAGTCTTTACAAAAAAAGAAAGAAAAGGATTTCTAATGAAACTGGATGATCTATCTCATAACAGTCAAATAAACTCTCTAACATTAAACCTACAAAAATTATGTATGAATACTGAAGTGGATTCCTTTACAGTCTGGGCAAGATGTCTCATGTTAATTTCACTCTACTGTCACATTTTATGACAGCAGTTGAGGGGAAAAGTTCATCTACTATGTAGAATAAATGAATACTTTGTTCCAGGAAAGCTAATGAAATTTTCGATTCCAAGCTTTGTACAACATCTTGGTTTGTTTCTGATTAATGGTTCCTTTTCCATCAGTGGTAAGAAGGAAATACATAATACAGGAAGCTATTACTGTTGTTTTGTACTGAGAGCTTATCATGAATGACATAGGTAATTGTGGCAGAGACCAATCATTGCTAGAATGTTTTGATTTCTGTTTGTTGGTAGTAGAAGTATGAACATGTATGATTATTTCTATTCCAGTTCTAGTACTTCAGGAAAAAACATGTATTATGGTTAATCAAGTTGTGTAGGAACTAGTGAAAGCAAATGATTAGTTTCTTGTTAAAGAATATGGGATATGGCATCTTACTTGAACTATCCTTCCCACCCCCTGCACATCCCTTGTTCCCCACTGAAACACATTTAAAAGGAATTAACCTATAGAAAACTTCTTCACACCAGCATCTCAGTGATATCACTGAGTTCCCTGGCTCATAAGGAAAATATCCCATATGGTTTGAAGCAATATCTTCAAAACTCAAATTGTCAACATCTTTGATATCCCCAGCATTCAAACTTCTTCCTGACTCCTGGAACTCTTTGACCATGTTGATTCCTATTCATTTCCCTCCACTCACTCATCTGAAGAGTTTTACACAAACCGCAGTGGGCCTGATTTTCCTCTTATGAAATTCCACACTCTAGTTCTACTGTCGATAAAGTTCCCCCTGACTCTGTCAGTGTACATGACAGGAGAAACAGACCAATAATATATTAAATTGTGTGTGTTTGTTTAAAGCACAAACTAAAAAGTCTACAGTAAATGAGCAGAGTACTCCTTGCTCACTGTAACAAATCATCAGACTGAAGTTTACAAATGGAAGGAGTAGGAAAAATTTTAAGCCCTGGGGGGCTATGAAAATTTTCAAAGCATCTGATGAAGTGGGATTTTCTCCTATGAAAGCTCATGCAATAAATAAATCTGTTAGTCTTTAAGTGCCACAGGACTCCTTTCTTCTTCTGGTTCTACAGTGGAGAGCATGTCAAAGCCAATCTCACTGCCTGATGAGAAACCTACAGTCTTGATGGATTTTAATACAGTAGCATACACTGGTAAATCTGAACAGAGAGTGCTGAAAATTACATTTAACAGTGCACAAAAAGTCTATATACAGAAGTATGTAAATAAAGATGGTGGTCTGTTTCATTCAAAATAGGATGGGTGGAGCATATCTGGTCTAATCTAGGGAGCCCCCAGTATTGACTAATGCTGCCTGGGGATTTCTTATAAATGGTAATGGAAGAAAGTTTCCACAGTGCATTGCAGGGGTCAGTTCCATCTCCTTGTGGTGCTGGCTGTTAAGCAAATAAAATTTGAAAGGAGCTCTGACATCTTAGCAGCAGTAACATAAAATGCAGGGTCACAAATGGAGATTTAATGCTCATCTCAGCATTTTAATGCTTCTTGCTTTCAGGCTTCCCTTTGGGTCTTTAGCATGAATTAAAAGTAGCCTTTAAAAATAGATTTACAGATAGACAAATATTTGCCATTCCCACTCTTTGACCTTTTGTTACTTTCAAATTGTTATCACTGAACACTTTAGTTGACAACATTCTCGTTTTCTTCCTTTTGTCATTGTTGATCTTTCTGTGCAAATTACATTAACATTGTAAATTACACTTAACATCGTCCTTCTCCTTCTCGACTAACTCCTACAGCTTTCTTCTCCAAGTTGCATGCAGATTTATACTTCCTGTCCTTTTTCCACTATTCTGCAGAACTCTCCTACTATCAGCTTGCCCAGCTTCTTTTGTCATCGCGTCATTTCCCCACCCCTCTGCTCTGCCGCTAATGCCAACCTCAAATTCCCATTCACTATTTTCTTCCCATCTTCATGCCTTCTGTTATGTCTTTTCCAACACAAAGAAGATGCTTCCTACACTGGTCAAGTCACCACCTTCTCTTCATTAAATTTCTATTCAAAATCATTGTCCCCAGTCGGTCAGTCTTTAAAACGTACAGAAATACTGAGATGTAAACATAGGCTTGAATTTTGAAAGGAGCCAAGGGAAGTTAGGCACTTTAGTACAACTGATTGTCTGGCCTACTGGCTAGCATACAGGACTATCTGCTAGCAGAGCTCAGTGATATTTGGCAAGTCATTTTGCTTCTTTGGGTTCAGGTTTCTAAACTGCAAAGTGAAGATAAGGATACAGAGAACCTTCAAGAAGTGTTTTGCAACCTACCAATAAAAAGGGAAATAGGCTTTATTATTATTTTTTTATTATTATTATTTCTCATCAGCTCTTTTGAAAACCCCAGGCTGAGTATCTATGTGATCATACTTCTGTAATCTTGTCCTTCCTTTCATCACTCCTGTTTGTCATCACTCACTTCCTTGTGTTTTATCTAAGATGTAGATTGCAATCTGTTTGTGTCACCTTTGTCTTTTTTTATTGAGCCCAGCACTTCTTTTGAGCACTGTAGGATAACTGATAATACGTAGACTCTAGTCAATGTTGCTCACCTGTTCCATTTTCAAATTATGTCATTATTACATCATCTCCTCTATATTATTTAATCAATTTTTGACAAAACCAACATTTTCTTATACCACTCTTTTCATTCTTACATATTCTGAAATAATACAGCACTACAACATCTCATACCAAACCCTTCAGCAAAAGTTACCCTCACTTGTGTTTTAGGTCCAATGCAATCTGAGTTACTTGACCATAAGTTGGTGGCCTAGCATAGTGTAAGTTGCTTGCTTGTTCATTCTGGCCACAGTACCCTGACATCTTCTGGCTGGCAGAGACAAATAGGAATAGTCAGTAACCCTTGTATATGCCTCAGTTTCTGGTTACCATGGAACATAATGAGATGAAATACATAACATGTATGCTTGCAGCTGCACACAGATTATGATGATGGGAATAACAAGGTATTCTTGACAATCTGGGGGAACATTTTTCCACTGCCAAGGAACATGTTTTATTTATTGCCTCTCCTATTACCAGATGCTCTTTTGATGTCCTCAGTTATTATGATGAGGATATAATGTGGTTAAGGATGAGAAAGTCATGAAAATGATAGAATGTATAATAATTAATAGCTAAAGAGGTGACAAGTGTTTATAGAAAGATATAAAAAGTCATTGCTTAAACAAGGATATGCTCCATCAATGCCTAATTCCACAGGAAATTCTTCTCATCAGAACAGAGGATCCACTAGCTCACTGGTGGAGCCCCTGAAGAAAGCTTTTTCTGGGTATAGCCTTCAAAGTGACTGCTTAGTAAGCATGATATATTATTGTTAATTTTAGGATTTGTATTTAACTAGTATCTTTATAAAATTATTGCACATTAAACTCTATTGATCTGCAAATTGGACAGACTGTCTCTCATGGGTATCCACACTGATCATGATGGGTATGTCTACACTTGCAAGTTAGTTCAAATTAAAGAAGCTTAATTCAAACTAACCTAGTACCTGTATATGCTAGGTTTTCATTAGTTCTAACAAAAGAATTCCTTAATTTGAACTAATGAATGCTTTGTTCAAAGTAGTAAGACCTGCTGGTTAGTTCAAACTAAGCCCTATGTTCAATACTTAGTTCAAACTATGGACAATGTACACAAGGATTAACCCTTAGTTCAAACTTAATAAGTTTGAACTAAGCACAAGTTAGTTAGAATTAACAAAGTGGACTAATTCGAACTAACAAAATTTGAACTAACTTACCCTAGTGTAAACATAGCCTATGTGTCCAATAGCAATAGCTTCTTCTTTGAGCGCTGCTCATATCCATTCTGAATCAGGTATGTACATACTGCAGTAAACAATCATTCCAGAAACCTTTCTACCCTGTCCACGTAGGGTCAGTTGCTAATTCCCCCTTGGTCTTGCTCTCTGGTCACGGTATATAGGTGGTGCTGACTCTGCCCCCCTTCAGTTCCTTCTTTCCACCCAAGTGATGGTCTTGGAACTATTTGCCTTTGCATTTTTCATAAGCACATGTTTCCCATCATTTCTTTGCTTTGCAGTGAGCTAGTTGTGATCAGACAGTAATTTTGCAGTCTCCAGAGCAGTTTAAGTAACAGATTCATCAGAGAATTCATCCCTGGACACTGCACCAGGAGTACATATGGAGCTCATCACCAGCCTGTCCATGCCTAGCTTCAAACATTATGCCTCCCGCAGGAAGGCTTTCTTGATCAGCAGCTCCCTTGAGAGATGTCTGAAATGCCTAGGTGAGGGTCACAGGGCTGATATGTGCCACATTTGTTGAGCCTTTAAGCCAAGGACCCAGAAAGAGAAAGAGAGTCATCTCTAGGCCATTACCCTAGAATTGGTCCTCCATCCAGCATTGGCACCAGTCCATGCATTGGCTGCATCGGGAACCTTGGCAGAAAATGCACTTTTGGAAAAGTCAAAGCTGGATCCTATCCAAGAGACAGAGTTCAATGGAGTGTGCCTGAGCTCAAAGCAGGCCACAGCCTTCCTCCTGGTTTCCAGGTTTCAATCATTGTCTACCATCACATCAGAGCTACACAGCTCCCCAAAACTATGGTGAGGCAGTGCCTCCAGCTGTTGGGTCACATGGCAGCCTCTGCTTATGCCATAAGAATGGCCTGCCTCTGCATGAGGCTGTTGCAATCCTGGCTGGTGGGGGTGTATCACTCACAGCACCACTCTCTGAGCTGTGTTCACCATCCCAAGGGAAATTCTAGAGACCTTCATGTTCTGGCATAGTCCAGACATCACTCTGAAGGATGTCCCCCTTTGATATCCAGGATCCACTGGAGACACTGATCACAGATGCCTCAGACTTTGGGTGGGGGGTTTATATTAGCAATGGCCTCACCACCCCAGGGACATGGTTAGTGGAGGAGATTCCTCTCTACATAAGCATAAAAGAGCTGAGGGCAATCTGCCTGGCCTGCAGAGTCATCTTAGACAGGATTAAGGGCAAGACTTTTCAGGTCCTGTCATATAACACAGTGATGAGGTTTTACCTCAACCGCTCATCTGCACTGTGCAAGGAGGCATTCTGCTTATGGGAACTGGCCCTGGAGCACAATTTTCACCTGGTGGAAGCCCACTTGCCAGAATAAAACAATAACCAGGTGGATTAGCTCAGCAGGCAGTTCCTTCCCCAGTGAAAGTCATCCTTACACCCAGAAGCGGTGAGACCCCTCTTCCAGCAATAGAGTCTCCTTGAAATATAACTGTTTGTGAGAACCACAAATACATCTTATGTTGCTCCCTTGAGGCAGGGAGAAGGACTCCTTGTTGGACACACTTCTAATAAACTGGTGGGTCCCTTCCTCTGTGCCTTCCCCCCAATCCTGCTGATTCAGAGTCTTGCCAAAGATCAAGAGAGACAGGGCAAAGGTAATCATGGTAGACCCACCCCGGCCTTACCAGCATGCTCCTCTCCATAATTTATCAGTGGCCCCACCCAAGACACTTATATCCAGGGTGGACCTTTTAACCCAGGACAAGGGGTGCCTCCAGCACACATACCTGGGTTTCCTAAACCTGACAGCATGGAACATCCATCGCTGAGCTTAGCCGAAAGAGCCTGCTCCAGGGAGGTGCAACAGACTCTGATCAGGAGCAGAAAGCCATCCACACAGGCAACATACAAAGTCAAGTGGAAGTGGTTCTCCCTGTAGGTTACAGCCTGAAGGCTCCCCCCCAAAGAGTGCTCCTATTCAGAGTATTCTTGACTACCCCCTGCTCCTGAAAAGGGAGGGAGCTGGTCTTGGCCTCCCTCAGAGTCCACCTAGCAGCAGTCTCAACCTTCCACAACTCCTTCCAATGGGTCACCCCCCTCCTCACTTCCCATGACTTCCAGACTCATGAAAGAGGTGGAGAGGGTCTACCTACAAGTATGGGACCCAATCCCACAGTTGGGCTTAAACCTCCTTCTCAATGGGTTCACAAATCTGCTCTTTTAATCTGTGGACTCATGCTCCCTGCTAGTCTTCCCATAGAAGGTAGCAATTCTAGTGGCCATTACCTCAGCAAGGAGGGTCTCATAGGGTATGTCTACACATCTCTTTTATTTTGAAATAACACTGGTTATTTCAAAATAAAAGAGATTAGGTCCACATGACATTTTCTTATTTTGAAATGACGGGAGCCATCATTTTGAAATAAGAACTGTTGTTTTGAAACAGCTTAAACCCCTCTAATTTTGAAACAGCTGTTATTTTGAAGTAGTTATTTCGAAATAAGGCAGTTTGGACATGTTGTTTTGAAACAACTGTTTCAAAACAACATGTCCAAATGCCGTTATTTCAAAATAACCATTTTGAAAGCACAATTGTTTTGATAGCAGGCTTTCCCTTAATTCGAATTAAATTATTTCAAAATAAGGACTTTATTTCACAATAACTCATTTCAAAATACTTATTTCGAAATAATGATGTGTGTGTAGACATAGCCATAGCTGAAAGCTCTATCTTTGGAACCACTGCACAGAGTGTTCCACAGGGACAAGGTTCAGCTTTGGCTGCACCTGGCTTTCCTGCTGAAAATGGTCTCCTCCTTCCATATAAACCAGTACATTTTCCTACCAGTGTTCTTCCCAGGGCCACACATGATGGACAACCAAAGGAGACAGCAAACCCCTTATCAGTAGAGCCCTGCATGGATACAAATACATGGATCTGCATCCACAAGAAATGGTCCACGGATATCCATGTTGTATCCACGGATGCAGGCCAGCCCTGAGCCAATGTCTCATTGGCTTCTGCCTGGAGCTGGCCTTGTCCTTGCTATCTACATTGAGTGGACCAGACTATTCTGCATATAGCCCCATCTCTTTGTCACTATCATTGAATGCATGAGAGGTCAGGCAGTGACATTACAGTGCATCTCATCCTGTATAATGAGCTGCATCAAGGATAGTGGCTAGCACCTCTGCTTAATATGCAGAAGGTCCTGGGTTCAATTCCCAGGGGGTTGGACTCAATGATCTCATGAGGTCCTTTCCAGCCCTATGATAAGATGATGATAAGAAGATGATTGTTACTGCTGGGCAAAGGTTCTCCTTCTGGGAAAAGTCAAAGCACATTCAACCAAGCACCCACCTCTTTGGTGGCCTTCCTGGAACAAGTGCCTAACCAAGAAATCTGCAGGGCAGCCACCTAGTCCTCGGTCCATAGTTTTTCCTCTCATTATACCACCATCCAACAGACGAGGGATGATGCAGCCTTCTGCAGAGCAACACTACAGGTAGGGAAAACTTAAATCCACCCACCATCCTACACAAGGCTTGTAAGTCACCTGATTCAGGATGGACATGAGCAGCACTTGAAGAAGAATAGAAGGCTTCTTACCTTTAAACATCCTTCTTTGAGATGGACTGCTCACATACATTCCATACGCTCCCTCCGTCCCAGCTTTTCAGGGTTAGTGGAAAGAAGGGAGTAAAGGGGGGGGGGTCATGGTCAGCACCACCTACATACCATGACCAGACTGGAGGATCAAAGGGGTGTTGGCAACTGCCTTTATGGGGACAGGCTGGGGGGGGGGGGGAAAGCTTCTGGAATGACCATGCAACATGGCACATACACACTTCAGAATGGATGTGAGCAGCCCATCTCAAAAAAATACTTTTTCAGATAAGTAACCCTCTGTTTCTTTTAATTTAATGTGTTTCTATCACAATTTTTTTATGACAGTTCTCAGGGTGTCCAGGACTGTGAGTCACCTGGCTGTGCTTCACCCCGCGGGTGTCTGCAGCCCCATGCAGGCACCCGCAGCGTGAGGTGCCGCTCCGCTTCACACCGCGGGTGTCTGCAGCCCCTGCAGATACCCGCAAGGTAAGGGGCCGCTCCGCTTCACCCCTTTCTGCAGTCCCCTCCCCAAGCGAAATAGCATGTCCACACTGTGGACATGCTATTTCACTCCCTTATTTCCAAGACACGTTTTTTGTCTTTGGAAATAAGGTGTTTCAAAATAACCATATATTTCAAAACAGCTTGTTTTGAAACCTCTTGTTTCGAAACAAGCCCTGTGTGTGTGAACACAGCCTTAGTGGCCCATTAAGGAAGCTCCCAGGGACAGTAGGCCCAGGGAGACACCTGCTCAGTGCATCACCCAGATTGACTATGTGACTCAGTTCCTTTTTGATTTGCAAAAACTCCATACAACATGAGGAAGGCCAGAAGTGAGAAAAGGCAACAGCCATATCTCCATTTTGTCTTCAGTCTTCAATCTCCAATCTGCAGCCAACACCCACCTGTGGAACTATCCTGTTGCAATTGAACAAAGGACTGAGACTCACCCAAGTGCTGGGTGTCTACCAGAGGAATTAGACTAACCTGCAGACTCCAAATTCTTCAAGGACTTGCTTTCTATGGACGCTAAATCATTCATATGTAGGTGATTCACATTGCTCCTTTAGCATCTCTTATATTGTGTTGCTTTTCTTTTTATATTAAACCTTTAGTTGTAGTTACTAAAGGATTGGCTGGCAGCATGGTATTTTGGGAAAGATCCAAGCCTGTATTGTTCTCAGTGATGTGGATGATCCTTTAGGGTCAGGACAACCTATTTCTTTAAGAGACCCAGTGGCTAGTTGGGCACTGGAGGAGCTGATGTACAGTAAAGGGGGCTGTTTCTATTTTGTTATTGCTTTGTGATGACCAATGTGGGGAATCAGAAGTATGTTTTGTTGCTGACTTGGAGGCTGGTTTAAGTACCACCATTAGTGGTTTGGGGATTTGGCCCCTGGTTTTGCAGCTTGCTGTAATTTTTTGCACATTCAGGAGGTTATCCCAGCAGGCTAGGATCATAGAAGGTAGTTATGAAGTCCCCCCTCAGTCTTCTCTTTTGCATACTAAATAAGTCGGGTTCCTTCAGTCTCTCCTTGTAAGTCATGTACCCCAGCCCTTTAATCATTTTCATTGTCCTCTGCTTGATGTTTTCTAAATTGTCCACATTCTTTTTGTAGTGGGGAGTCCAAAACTGGACACAATATTCCAGATGCAGCCTCACCAGTGCTGAAGAGAGGAGAATAAAAATATCCTTCGTCCTGCTGGCAACACTCCTACTGATGCAGCCCAATATGCAGTTTCTTTTTGGCAACAAGGTCACACTTTTGACTCACGTCCAGTTTCCTGTGCACCATAATCCCTAAGACCTTTTCTACAGAACTGCTCCTTAGCTGATTGGCCCCAACTTACAGAAGTACATGGGATTTTTCTGACCTGAGTGTGCGACTTTGCACTTCTGCTTTTTGAACCTCATGAGATATTGTTTGGCTCAATGGTTCAATTTGTTTAGGTCTCTCTGAATCCTATCCCTACTCTGCAGCTTATTCACCATTCCTCCCAGCTTGGTGTCATCCATAAGCTTACCAAGCATGCAATCTAGCCCAACATCTAGATCATTAATGAAGATATTGAACAGAATAGGCCTCAGGACTGACCCCTGGGGCACTCTGCTCATTACTGGTTGCCAACTAGACATTGAGTCATTGATCTCTACCTGCTGAGCCTGATGATATAGCCAGTTTTCTATCCACCTTTCGGTCCATTCACCTAAACCATACTTTTTAAACTTTCTGACAAGCATACTGTGGGAAACTATATCAAAAGCTTTGATGAAGTTGAGGTATATCACATCAATGGCTATTCCCACATCCACAAAGCCAACCATCTCATCATAGACTATGTTCACACACAGGGGGTTATTTCAATACAAGTTGTTTCATACAAGTTGTATCGAAATAATGCCTTATTTCGAAATAAGTTAATTTGAATTAACTGTTTGTTAATTCGAATTAAGGAAAAAAGCTCAAAGGGAAATAGCATGTTCAGACAACAGTTATTTTGAAACAAGTCACCCTTGTTTCGAAACAATATGTTCAGGAGGCATTGTTTTGAAACAATTGTTTTGAAACAACATTGTTTCATCCCCACATGGGGTTTAAGTTGTTTTGAAACAATGGTGTGTCGTGTGAACATGGCCTTTCTTATTTCGAAACAACCTCTGTTGTTTCAAAATAAGACTGCTGTGTGAACACACAATCAGGTTGGTTAGGCATGATTTGCCCTTGGTGAATCCATGTTGACTGTTCATTTTTCACTCTGTTTTCTTCCAAGTGTTTTAGAATGAATTCTTTGAGGACCTTCTCCATGATTTTTCCAGGGACTGAGGTGAGGCTGATTGGTCTGTACTTCCAAGGAAACTCCTTTTTCCCTTTCTCTAAGATAAGGTACTATATTTACATTTTTCCAATTATCTGGGACCTTCCCCAATTGCCATGAACTTTCAAAGATAATGGCCAGTGTCTGCAATCACATCAGCCAGTTCCCTCAGAACTTTCAGATGCAGTTCATCTGGCCCCATGTTCAACTTCTCTACGTAGTCCCTAAGCTGAACTTTCATCACTGATGGCCACTCTGCTCCTGCCCATTCTGTGCTTCCCGCTGTAGTAGCCTGGGAGCTGACCTTGCCTGTGAAGACTGAGGTAATAAATAAGTAAGTAAGTAAATAAAATAAATAAAGAAATAAAGCATTGAGTACTTAAACCTTTTCCACATCATCTATTTCTAGGTTGCCTGCCCCATTCAGTAAGGGACCAACACAATCCCTGATCCTCTTCTTGTTACTGACATACTTGTAGAACTCCTTCCTGTTATCCTTCACATCCCTTGCTAACTGAAACTCCAACAGTCCTTTGGTCTTCTCAATTTTATCCCTACAAGCCTGAGGAGTATCATTATACTCCTCCCTAGTCCTCTGTCCAAGCTTCCACTTATTCTAAGTGTCCCTTTTGTGTTTCAGCTCACCATAGAGCTCTCTGCTAAGCCACACTGTGTGCCTTCTATGATGGCTATTCTTTCTGCAGAGCGGCATTGTATCTTCCTGGGCCCTTAAAAGGGTTTCTTTAAAATACAGCCAGCTGTCTTGGACTACTTTCCCCTTCACATTAGCCTCCTAACGGATCCTGCCCATCAGTTCTCTGATGGAGCCTCAGTCTGCTTTTCTGAAGTCCAGGGTCTGTGTTCTGCTTCTTTCCTTTCTTCCTTTGGCCAAGGTCCTGAACTCTACCATCTCATGGCCACTGCTGCCAGAGTTGCCATTCATTTCTACTTCACTTACCAATTCTTCTCTGTTTGTGAGCAGCAGGTTGAGAAGAACAAGACCCCTAGTTGTTTCCTCCAGCACATATAGCAGGAAGTTGTCCTCAGTGCTCTCTAACAATATCCTAAATTGTCCATATACTGCTGTATTGCCCTCCCAGAAGGTATCAGGGTAATTGAAGTCCCCCATGAGAACCAGGGCCTGTGATCTAGAAACTTCTGCTAGATGTCCATAGAGAGCCTCATCCACCTCCTCCTTCTGATCTGGTGATGTATAGTAGACACCCACTATGACATCACTCTTGTTGTACTTTCCTCTAAACTTAACCCAGATACGTTCAATAGACATATTGTTATAACAACTCCAACCTTCAGAGGGAGTGTGGAGCTTGGAATGAACTCAGATTAGAATTGTCCTGCCCTTTGTTGGCTGGACTGGGCTGATTCACCAGAGCCACCAGCGGACTGTCTCCAGCTTCCCACCTCTTCAAAATCATCAGTGGAGTACTCAGGATCTCCTTTACTGCCAACAACATCAAATGCCTCAGCACACAGGTGAATGTTGGCTATTCCCAAGGAAAAGGGGTTATGTAAATCTTATACACAAATATAAGTGAGATTTGGTTCTCCAATAAAACACTGTTTCCACTGTTTAAGCAGCTTTCCACTTTAATCAAAATTAATAGAACATTATTAAATTTGTGACTGAAATAACCTGTGTCCATTTAACTCTTTTAGGTTTGGCTTTATTTCTCATAAAAATCATCCTTAAAAAAATTACAATTTGTCTATTGCTTTCCCCAGTACATGGACCAAAATGCTAGTCTATAGGAATAGCACTGTGCAAAAACACATCGTGTGAATGATAAATTGCTACTGTTTGTTTAAAGAGCAAAGTGACATGTATAGTACAAGTGAGAATGTTCCTCCATGCTCACTGTAACAGGTTGACAGACTGAGATTTACACATGTAAGAAAGGTTTTTAGCACTACATGGTTATGAATATGGCAGGTGCTGGTAACATAATGAAGGTGGGGGGAAAGCAGACCCATTTGCCTCTTAAAAATGTTTTATTTGAAGAGAAATCCTGCCATATAAGTAAACTGTCTCTGAAGTCTAACTGTGGAGCAAAATGTAAAAATCACTCTCTGATGCCTGCTGAATAACCCGCCACAGTGGTGGCTTCTAATGAAACTGTACTGCAGTGGAGGCTCGTGTTGTCTGAAAATAAGTAGGTGAAATTGACACATAAAAGTGCACTCCAAAGACAATATACAGTAGCGAGAAATGATGATAATAAATCTGACTCAGAATAGGGTAGGCAGAGCCAGTTATTCTGGCAAAAAAGAAAAAAAGGCAGCACTAGTTTCTGTTCCAAATATAAGCAAATTTCCACTTATGTCTATGACCAACCTCTAGCCTAAATGATACACCATTTAAAAGGATTAATTCAGGGAGTGCTAAACAAAGAAAAGGAGAGTTCTGACTAAGGAGGGAAAAAGAGGAGAGCTCCCTGTGAAATAATCTGGAAGTTACTACTATCCTACTGTTAGGTACATAATATTTGAAAGTAAGTTGAGCATTTTGCTTTAGTGGCTGCGGACACAAAATTAATGGAGAGATTCTTGAGGACAATGGATAAATATAAAAGTAGTTCAGTATTGTTGGGCTTTGATTGTCCCAACAAATTATTCTCACTGGGGGCATTGAATAACATGGCTTCTATTTGTCTGAATTCATTTATTTGTGCAGAATTAAAGCATTAGAAAAAGAACTAAATTATTGTTCTTTAACATTGAATTAAGTACTGGCTAAGTGGCAGCTCTGTAGAAAAGGACCTGGAGGTTATGGTGGACAGGAAGCGGCATACAAGTCAACAGTGCGCCCTTCTTGCCAAAAAGGCCAATGGTATATTGGACTACACCAGAACGAGTGTTGCCAGTAAATCGAGGAATTTAATTATTCCCTTTTATTTGGCACCGGGAAGCTACATCTGGAATATTACGTCCATGTCTGGAATTACCACTACAGCAAGGATGTGGAAAAAGCAGAAAGAGTCCAGCAGAGGACAATGAAAATGATTAGGGGATAGAACACATGAATTATGAGGAGAGACTGAACTAATTAGGCTTTTTTAGTCTGCAGAAGAGAAGGCTGAGGGGGAAATTTGATAGCAACCTTCAACTACTTGAAGGGCTGCTCCAAAAAAGAGGGAGCTAGTCTGTTCTCTGGTGTGACAGAGGCCAGACCAGGGAGAAATGATTTCAAGTTGCAGATGGGGAGGTCTAGATTGGATATTAGGAAAAGCTTTCTTACTAGAAGGGTTGTGAAGCACTGCAATGGGTTGCCTAGGGAGGTGGTAGAATCTCCATCTTTGAAACCCTTTAAGACCTAGGTTGACAAAATCCTGGCTGAGATGATTTAGTGGGAGTAGTCCTCCTTTTAAAAGAGAATTGTACTAAATGACCTCATGAGGTCCTTTCCAGCTGTAATATTCTCTGATTCTAGGATAAGTAGTTTAGTAAAAGATTAGGGCAAAGCTAGCTAAAAATCAAGCTAAAGCTTTACCATGTAGAAATCACTGTGTATCTTTTCCATATTTTTGCCTGTTTTGAGCATGTTTGGATGAAATTAATGCCCATGACTTTCACTAAACCACAGCTGGTGAGGATTTATCCCACACACACACAGTCATAAAAAAAAAAGAGAATTGATGGGAAGGTTTTAATGAGTCTTGTATAAATATTACAGTATTCCACACAGCCCCTCCCCAGGGGACTTAGGGAGCCTGGGGCAAATTTGCTGTGAAGGAGCACCCCTTCACTGTTCCATATATACTACTCATTCCTCCTCTGCTCACCACTAGGTCTCCTATGTCAGCTCACTCTGGCCATCTTCCCTGTTACCAAGCCCCTCTTGGTTTACCCAGCCCCAATGCTCCTTGGGATGTGTAGTGTTAGAAGCTGAAGCAGGGGCCCCCCTCCTTGGTGGGAGCCTGGGGCAAGTCGCCTCTATGGTCCCCCCAGATAGACCTGATTCCACCAGAATGCTCCAAAACATTGAAGTTTACATTGTTGTTTCTGCAGTATTTTACATCATCATGTTGCTTGTTTTCTTTCTAAGCTTGTACAATCCCCTACCCATCAGTCAAATATATTTCCTTCTAAGGTTTGCCCAGTGCTTTCTTGAATCTTGGTTTAAATGACTAACATTAATGAAGATGCCAAAGTGGGAAAGTAAAGCTGACAAGCTGGGGTCATTACTAGGAGGCAGTTACTAGGAGGAAAAGAAAAAAAATGTGAGTAAACGAAATGGCAATTTAAGTAACAATATTTCTCTGACTTTATATGGTAAGGATCAAAAACCTTAAATCAAAAGTGATTGCATCATCCTACTATGCAGGCTCCTATCCAGTTTTACCATACAGTGCCAGGATCCTCTCTTTTCAACACCTTCCGTATATCAAGTGCTATCCTGCCTACTTACCAGACACTAGCTTATTAGCCCCCGAAACATGGAGTACTGCTTTGCTTGTCACATGGAGACTGTGGCAAAGGATATGAAGACAGGCATAAAGGATGAGAGAAATTCCTTGCGTTAGTTTCCTCCCTTTACTTGCCCTTTGCAAACACAAAGGAGGAATGACACAATCATAGTTTAATGGTTGGTTGGTTGGTTGGCCATAAAAATGCAGCAGTGAAAAAATGATCATTGATGAGCAAAAATGGAAAGCTTTTCAGTCTTGTTCTATCTTGCTGTTTCTCTTTAAAGATCTAAACTGTTCTTCTGTAGAAATAAAGCTGGAGATTTTCCACAAATGGGTCTTCTCCCCAGATTTCTAGTATTCCTGGGTGAAAAGTATATTTACAAAAGACTTTCTTTATCCCCCCTCTCGCCCCCCCCCCCCGTGTTCATGCTGTGGCCAGAAAAGAGAGAAGAAATGCAGCAGCATACAAATACTTTCTCTTCAGTGACGAAATGAGTTTCCCTGAACTAAAAAAAGAACTTATCACATATTTAGTCTAAGTTGGAGGCCTAGTTCTGGAGCAGAAAATGCCATTTTACACAAATCACCTTGTCTCTGTCTAGTTTGCATTCTTTCTAAGGTTTTCTTGATATGAATAATAAATTATGGGCAATATAGAGGCAAATTTTCATTAATACTTGTGTCTGTAACTGCTTGAGTGGTTATTATTATATTAAGAGTGTTACCCAGTTACAGGAGGATCTCTCATTTTGGCTCAGTGGCATGGCTAGAGCTTTTTTCCCCCTCCCCATATTTGAGGGTTCCTCACGGTGTGGCTATCATGTGTTGGCTATTTCTCTATTTGATGGACCAATCTTTAACTGATTTATTTTATTGGCAATAGCCTTCCTCATCAACCTTTCTGAGGAAAGGATGCAAACAGAAATTAAATAACTTTCTGTGCAAAGAAAAATATCAGTTGAAGTTCTTGGAGACTCATTTATATGAACCTAATTGTTTAGTTATAGTGTTGTCCTTATGTGGTACTCTGTGAATGCTTTAAAATGTAATCTCATTATCTACAATCCCAAAATCAATATAAAAAGAAACAACAATGGTACGATAAAAAGTGAACAATTTTTCAAGTTGGAACTTGGGATGTCATTGTTACATATAGTCTATTACAGTGGTTCCCAACTTGTGGTCTGGGGACCCCTGGGGGTCCACAGACATGTTGCAGGGGGTCTGTAGAGCCTCTCCCTGCTGGGGCCAGAATCCAGCAGCAGCCCTGATGCTCCCCACCAGGGCTGTCTCTCCTCACCCATGGCTGCATCCTAGCAGGGGGGTGGGGCTGCGGCAACTCCCAACAGGGGAAAGAGCAGGGAGCCATAGCTGCTGCAGCTCGGCTCCCCAGTGTCACAGGCCATGGTGGTGGTGGCGCCGCTCGCTGGCTGTCTCAGAGGGACTGCCAGAATGGAGTGGGCCAGATTACATAATCAGCCGGGGGGGCCACAAAGGATTTTTTTTGTTGTTAAAAAGGGGTCCCCAGCCTGAAAAAGGTTGGGAACCACTGGTCTGTTAGAAACAAATTACTTTTATGTAAAATGTATTAACAATATTTTTTCATTAATATCTATTTATTTAAAAAAATATATATAGATGAGCAAGAATTGGTACAACAAAGTTACACATCTTCAGCTTGCTCAAGTTTAAATATCTAGATCTTAATGCATAACAAATGTCTTCTTTGATAACCATACATGTCATTTCTCAATCCAGAAAAGTCCTGTTTTCTGTAGCCAGTTCATTTTCAAATCATGATGGCAAAACATCTTCAAAATTCATTCATCTCTTGTATGCAAGGTTATTGTAGCCATTTTTGCCCCAGGCTGCTTGGTAGAGAACGTGAATGCAGTACTATTTTTTTATTGAACTGTGGCAGAGTAGAGAGGGCTAAGCCTCTGCCACACCCCTACCCAGCTGCTTCAACTGGGGTGAAGTGGCTGGCAGGGCCTCAGACAACAGGGAAGAAAGCAACAACTGGATGTTTGAATTAAAATAAGCCAGGACTCTGCTTATCAAGGCAGGTGGGAACAGCTGGAGGGAGCATATAAACCAGGTACAACCAAACAAGAGAGACATTTGACCTTCTTCAAAAATCTATAAGGAAATGGGTGACACTCAGATACGCACCCTGAACTCATCACCAAACTCATCCATTTCATCATTATCCATAATAATTTTACATTACACGACAAATACTTTGACCAAGTCAAGACAGCAGTCAGAGGAAATAGGATGCCTCTCCAATATGCCTATTTTTTCCTGGGTCACCTGGAAGTAGAATTTCTAAACAAATGTGCTACGAATTTAATGATTTACCCAAGATACATCAATGATATTTGCATCCTCTGAATGGAAGGCTTAACTCAATTTGCACTACAACTTCAGCAAATCAGCACCCATTCATTAAGCTCTTTCAGGAATACTGCCACACTAGCATCAACTTCTTGGACACCACAGTCAGCACCAACAATGGAACCCTACAGACAACTATATATAAGAAACCCACAAATCACCACACTACCTTCACAGACACAGTAACTACTTGAAACACATCAATAAACCTGTTATCTAAAGCCACACATTCAGGCACAACCGAATGCACTTCAAGGAGCAAATCCAGGATATACACGTTAACACACAAACTGCCTTCACCAAACAAGGATACCCTACTAGAGAAGTAGATTGTAACATGGAATGGGCTCCCCAAGTATCCTGATAGAACTTGTCTTTGATACAAAAATAAATCCACCACCTAGCTATCACCTACCACTTCACACTGCAGCATATAGGGGTTTTAATCAACCAGGTACAACCCATACTATATAGGGACACCAACATGAAAGAAATCATTTATGAACCCCCTCTCTGGCCTTCAACCAACCACTCAACTTCTGACAGCTCATCATGAAAAGCAAGCTTCCTAAAGACCAGGATACACCAACACAAAGTGCCACCAGACCCTTCCAGAACAACAGAAACAAACCCTGCAGACATATCACCATTGCTACATTGATCAACACCCCACAGAACACACCTTTCAAGAACCATGGGTCTAGCTCAGGGATGGCCAAACTTATGGAACTCAAGAGCCACACAAGTTGATTATTAAACTTTCAAGAGCCATGCTGAGGCACATAGCCATAGACTTTTACCTACTCCAAAATTAGTAAGTTTAAAATTCATTGCACAGTTTAATCTTATTGTAAAAAGAGGACAAATATTGATCCTACTAATGTCAGATTCTAATAATTACTTAAGGTTACCATGAAAATTAGGCCTATAGAGTAAAAACTTAGCCACTGCTCGATGTAAAAGAATGCAGGCTGTTAATGAGTTGTTTAAAATCCCTACCATTACACGCTTCTCCCTACCGTCTGAAACCCCTCCTCAACACCTAGGCTGGGGCTGCTTTCCTAAACTGATTTGCTGACATTCTTCCGGGAGCCACAATTTTTCATTCAAGAGCTACATGTGGCTCCCGAGCTGCAGTTAGGCCACATCTGGTCTAGATCAAGCCTATCAGAACATGTGTTGTATCTCATACAGTTCAGTAAATGGTCCGTATAACCATATGGGTGACACCAAATCATCACTACACTCTTGAATGAAGTCACAGAGGAAAATGAATAAAAGACAAAAACACCCTATCACTCATGGGTAAATATTTTTCACAAAGTGATCACTTTATACCTGACGTGCAGGTTTCCTTTGAGGGGAAGGACTGATACAAGAGTTTTAAAATACAAGCTTGGGAGGGACATTCATAACTTTCTTAAACATTAAAACTCATGAACTGAATAGAGAAACTGGATTTGAGGCTTATTGCAACAATCTGTAGCCCATTGATCCCTCTTTATACTTTGACTTCATTGGTGTTCACAGGTCACTTCACCTTGAATGGTGCCTTAGAAAATTTGCTAAATACTTCTGCTACACTATCTTTGATCATGGTCTAGCTGTGACATTCTTACTATAATTTCCAGTCCTAAAAAAGAGCTTTGTGTACCTCAAAATTTAATCTCTTTTGCAAACAGAAATTGGTCCAGTAGAGATGTTGCCTCACCCACTTTGTAGCTCTTGTTTCTCTTGAAATTTCCATAATTTAAGAAATGGATTTCATTGAATCACTAATCATTGAAGACTGATACCTAGCAAAAACATCTTGTGCAAATTTGGCATCATCAAACTCACTGTTTTCAACCTTAGGCCTTAACACAATCCATATCCAGTGAGGATTCAGCTCTGCATGCTGTCTGTTTAGTCAATCTTCAATATTTATCATGTAACATCTTTCATAACTGTGTAAATACAGTGAAATTTATATTCTTTATATTTATAAGATGAGACCATTTCTCTTCTACATTTTTGCAGGTGCATATATCTTGCTAATAACAAGACATGAGAAATAAAATGGTAAAAATGTGTTACCATAACAATATGATTATATTAAGCTGCCTGAAATGTGATCAGCATAAACACAAGCTTAACCTTCTATATTCAAGATGCCAATTTCCCATAGGTAAGAATGTTGTTTATACTTAATGCCATTTTACACCAGTCTGGAAGTGGAAAGGTAAATAGTTTTATGGTATTTAAAGGTCCCTTTACAAGGTCAGTCTATTGTAAAGGATCCTTAATGTACATTCAAACAATGAAATCTTACTTTCTTTAAAATCAGTGGGAAAAATCCAGTTAACTTCAATGGACCCAGATTTCACCAATCGATTTTAAGGTTGCAAGCAACTATTTGATTCCTCTAATTTAAATTATATGACACATGCCAGAGAATTTCACCAAAAGATTCCTGCATCAAGCTTATAACTTTTGGTTGGGCTAGAACATATATTTTAGAAAGCATCCAATCTTAGACTCACAGGCTATGTCTACACAAGCAAGTTAGTTTGAATTAAGGAGGCTTAATTCAAATTAACTTTTTACCTGTCTACAACAGGCTTTCATTAGTTCAAACTAAGGAATGCCTTAGTTTGAACGAATGAATGCTTAGTTTGAATTAGTAACTACTGCAGGTTAGTTCGAACTAAGTGCTTAGTTCAAGCGTTAGTTCAAATTAAGTACAGTGGAGACTAGACTAACCCTTAGTTCAAACATAAAAAGTTTGAACTAAGAGCAGTTAGTTCGAATTAACAAAGTGGACAAGTTCAAACTAACATTAGTTTGATTTTGTTCATGTTATTAATTGGAACTAACAAGTTTGAAGTTAGTTCAAACTATCCTTGAACTTATTAGTTCAAACTAACAAATTTGAACTAACTTTCGAAAGTGTAGATATAGCCATAGACATTAAGATCAGAAAGAACCATTTTGATCATGTAGTCTGACACCTGCCCTAACCTGTGACTGAGTTACTGAACTTCTCAAATAATAGTTTAAGGACACCAAGGAACAGGGAATCCACAAGCAAGTGACTCATGCCTCACTCTGCAGAGGATGGCTTGATTAAAGAAATGAAGACTCCATCACATCTCTAGATAAGTTGTTTCTGTGGTTGCTTATTCTCACTGATGACAATGTGCATTTTACTCTCATTTGGACTGTCTAACTTCAACTCTCAGGCACTGGATCTTGTTATACCAGAGTCTGCTGAATTAAGAGTCATTGACTATCATAAATGTGTTCTCCCAGTAGGTTTGTGTAGACTATGATCAAATCTCCTCTATTCTTCTCTTGGAGAAACTTTTCCAGATAACTTTTGTAGCTCTTTTATGAACCCCTTTCCAATTTTACACCATCTTCGTTGAGGTGTGGACACAAAAAACAGACACAGAATTTCAGTGAGGGTTTCATTAATGTCATGCACAGTGCTGATAACATTTCCTTACTTGAATATTGTTCTCCTATATATCTGCCATAAAGGATCACACTGAACTGGGAATGCATGTTCAGTTGGTTAGCCAACAGTCCTTTTAAGAAACACTGATTTTTAAAATGGTCTCTGACTCTTGTATAAGTCTGCTCCATGTTCTCGTTTATTATATATATGATTTCACATTTAACTTTATTGTAAGACATATTGTTCAACTGAGAGCAACTTACAAAGTGACCCAAGCTCTGTAAGACTGATATGCCCTTTTTATTTACTACTTTACTATTTTTGTGCCATCCACAAACCTTCCCTGCAATGATTTTATGTTTTCTTTCAAATCATTGATAAAGATATCAGTTGGGCTATGAACAGATCAGAGTGGAACATCACCATGTTGGATTAATGCTTCTTCATTTTAAATTAATGTATTGTGCAATTAATGTTATTGTGTAAACATGTAATTCTCCACATTTAAAGTAATTTAATGTAATTGTGAGTGTAAATGAAAATGTATCTCTTCAGGTTCAGTGGAGTGTGGAAAAGCTGGCATCGTGGTTGAAGCAAATTTGAGATTCTGGATCATCATGTGTTCTTTATGGCAGCTGTAGGAATCTAACTTCAGTCATCCAGGTTTGCAAATTTTGAGAACTCTTAACAATCAAAGCTTATTAATGTTTCTCAGTTCCTTGTTACTGAAAATTCAGTTGAGGTTTGGTAAATGAATTTATAATTAATTTATTGTGAGGGGACTGAGTGAAAGAAGGGTTATGGTAAGTATTCTCAGAAATCTGAAGTAGTTTTCTACATCAAAGGTTGGGGGGGGGATGTTAAAAGGGAACAGCAAAACAGTGCAGGGAAAATACTTCTGGTCTTTAAAAAGCACTGTCTTTTTTTATTGTGTGTTCGTGGTGAGAGTAGATTATAATGATTTTTGATAACTGGACTGGAATTAAATGTATGTAGTGAAGATTTCAGCCAGCTTAATGAATGGGTACTAATAAAACCATGTATTTGAATGGAACCACAATTATACTTGTAACTCCCACATGCTCAGTAGGATCTTTCTCCTACAGGCATTTGAGCCCCTTTGAAATTCTATTTAATGAGGTATAAAGTTTAGTCTTTTGTTAGATATTTTTTCTGACACTTTTAACCACCTCAAAAACATTAAGATAAAGATAAACTAATCATATTTTTTGTGTGTGTTGTTACTTCAACCTGGTCTAGGTTATTATTTGTTCTTTGTCTTAGTTGCATGCCTTGCCATACCTTACCTCACTCTTGTCAAATCCTGTGAATTTTCTCAAACATAAGTGAGTGTGTCTGTAGAACGGGGCACAAATAATAATATGAGGGAAATCTGATTGGTTCATATTGGTTATGGAGAGTCTGAGGAAGGGTATGAGGGAAAACTGATGTCCTGGTTGAAATACAGCTGAGGTTCTGGAGCATCACCTATTCTTTACGACAGTTGGTCTAACGGTGAGATATGCGAGTACCTGAGTATAGATAGAAAAAAGGTATTTTTTGAAAAAATAGCAACTTAAACTGTTCCGTTCTATTGCTGTTTCATATTAAAGTCTACTGTGTATAGAACTGTCTTAATCAACAAGTAATGTACTATAGTATAGCATTTGTGGAGTGCTTTATTAAACATAACACCCAATGTATTCAGTGAATATATTGCAATATTGTATATGGCATATATCACCAATCTGTCTCTACCACTGAACTGCTGGGTGACCTTCAGGAAGCCATTTTACCTCTGTCTCTATTTCCTCTCAGATTTTTACTCTGACTAGTTCATTTAGATTTTAAACTCTTGTCTCCTACTAAGTCTTTGTGCAATGCACCGCACCATGGGGCTTAATCTTCTGTGAGAAACTTAGATGTCATAGTAACAAGAAATACAAAAAGTCAAAATATAGGAAGCTCAAAGAATGAGCATGAGCCAGCTTAGAGTGTGAAAAGGAGACAATATGGAAGTGATACCTCAGGAAAAAGTGAGGAAGCCTCACTCAAATAGGAGGAGTCAACTTAATTTAATTGGCGGAGGTAATGCGATGTGATGTTATCAGTTAAAATGATATGGATGAATCTTGATGGTAATGATTACATGGAAAATGTACATAGGAATCTTAAGGCTAATGGTCCATCTACCTTAGTGATGAATACCAGATGTTCCAGAAGAAGGTGCCAAAAAATAAAATGAGACAATTATACTATATACTTCCAGGAGGAAAAGTTTCTTTCTAACCCTAAGCAATTAATGATTAGTTTATAATCTAAAGTACAAAAGCTTTTACTCCTTGTGTAATTTATTTTTGTGTGTACAGAAACTATGGGTGTCCTTTGTATCTATATAAATGTTCAGTCCTGTTTGGAATGTGTATGAGCTCTTAGTGGCAATGATATTTTGTAACAATTGTTCCAAAACATGTTGACTTTTAGCAGCTTTATTTTTTCCTTTTAGATTTCATCAGATATGTCTTCCCCTTGTTCTTCAGTTATGAGAAAATGTAAATAGGAATGACTTCTTTTACCTTCCCTATGTCATATGTCATTTTACAGATGCTTATCATGTTGCCTCTTGCTCTCTAAACCAAGTTTAGTGCTAAAGGCCTCTACTTGTTTCATTGCCTACATTTGTTTCTGTAATACCTCTTACCTCCCTTGAACATGAGAGAGAAGGAGAGAGAGAGAGAGAGTGTGTTCACAGTAGGGGTGAGTTATAATGTCTTTTGACAAGGGGACTAGAGTTAAATGTCTGTACTGAAGATTTCAGCCATCTTATTAAACTCTGAAATACATTTCATTTAAAGTACAAATACATTTTATACCCCAGTTATCTTTTTGCCAACACTTTTACTTATACTCTCAAGAATTACAGTAGATTGAAGAACTATTGCAGTGGTGGAAGGGACAGTGGGGAGACTGCTATCTGTGTGGGATGTAAAGTAGATGAACAGCAGCAGATTTCCTACTTACTACTAGTGTTTGTTACTCTGGTGCCTCACACCTTGTCTGAATGACACCACATGGATTTTTTAAAGGTTGAAGAAGAGGACTGTACCTTGTGTGACTCCACAGGAAAGGGCTCTGGAGTTATTCGAGACTACACTCTTTGAGTGTACAGAAAGGAAGTATTAAAGTTATTTCAGAGCTTTCCCATCAACCCCTATTGTGTCACTAAAACAGAAGAATTGCATGCTGCTATTTACAATATCAAGTGTGATTAACAGAGCAAAAATGTAAATGTGGGCATTTGTCTCTGTCATTGGGCAGGAGGGTTTTATCCATAAGCAGTAACACTGCTCTCTGCATTATATGGGCTCAATTCCATCTGGTGGGATGGAGGATATTAACAGTTGACAGGTGGTTCTTCACTTGTAACTTGATGCTGTGGCTCAAAGAGGGGAGTTTTGATATCTGATGCTTGTTCTCCAAGTCTTTTGCATCCAACAGTGGTCTCTTAAGAATGGGCCAGAGTGTAGCGTTCATTTAAGGTAAAGAGTAGGTTTCCCTCTTCAAATGAAATGTTAAATCTATCTAGATGTTTCTAGATCTCTTTTATCAGTAATTGTGTGCATGGGTAAAGTCATAGATGACCATTTTATTAATCAATTCTAGAACATTCTATGGCATGAATGAGTGAAAGTGCTGTGGACCCAATTGTGCATAGGACGTGGAATATACTGGGTAGGTGTTGCAGTCCAGAAAAGGCATGCAGACAAGCATCAAAGAAGGGTATATGATAACTGTGTGCATGTATTAGAAGAATGAAAACATCAGAGAGAGAGAGAGAAAGAGAAGGTTTAGTGGATATGGGGAAAAAAGTCTAAGATTGGGAGCAATGGAACAAAACTAAACACAAGAACATTTAGGCTTATTATCAGTAAAGGAATCTTATTACTAGTTGTTGTCCACTAGGTCATAGAAACCCGGTCTTTTGGGTCATTTATGACTAAATAAGCTTATTTCTGAACACATGGAAACTCTATTTTAATTATTCTTTATTCACTTTATTGTCTGACTAGATCTGATGCCACATAGGCTGCAGAAGGCTATTAAAACATAATTGTTACAATCTGTCTTACAATATTATATGGTCACTAGAATGCAGAAGTAAGCATAACAGGGGTTCTCACATCTTAATAGAGTTACATTTTAAGAGAAGGATTATCTCTTGGACTACTCTCCTTGTTCTTACAGTTCTCTAACATCCCTGCAGCAACTTTAGCAATAGTTTGTGGGAAAATAATATTATTAAATATATTAAATATTTTCCTATGCAATTGTACTTCTTATCTGAAAGCAGGAGAGCCAAAACCATATGACTGGCCCAGGGCCCTGATCCTTCAAGCACTTATTCATGTGAATAGCCTCACTGAAGTCAATGGGACTATTCACATAATTAAAGTTGTGCATATTCTTGAGTTTTGGCAGAATAGGGATCCAGATCTCTGTAAACTGTCAGTGACTGTTCTGTGGACCACCTTTTATCAACCACTCAGGAGCAACATAAATTAGCTTGATTCCATATAATTGTTCCAATGTAGAAAATGGAGAGGAGGGGAAGGTATTTTAAAATTAAATTCTACCTGAAAGTCAGTCATGCATTAAAAGATGTTGACCCATGCCAGCATCTTTACCAGTATATTTGTTCTGTCTTATTTGAATACACTTAAATTTCTTCAAGTTCTTTAGCTGAATTACACAATTATGGCATTGTTCCGGGAACAAATATGCCCACTTTAGTGTGTAGAGTATGATGTTACTACCAAAAGAACGCATTAAGCTTCTTTGGAAATATATCCTCCCAGAACATACTTGTTTGATAGATTTAACACAGTTGATATTTTGGAAAATATCATAAAATTCATTTGCTACTCTTTACATCTTTATAAAACAATAAATTAACTGAGTTTCTTTTCAACAATGAGGATATAGAAGATGTGGAATTTTGCATATAATATTCTGGTGTCTTCAGTTTATAATGAATGCCAAATATTTATTTCTAAAAATAAATGAATAATTCACAGCAAATAAACAATCCACTGATTTATTTATTTATTTATTTATTTATTTATTTATTTATTTGCAGATTGTGCACTAGCAGCTCAGGAATTTTCCCACATCAATTTAGTCATTGCATGAAATTATTAGTCAGATAATTTCCTAAATAAATTTTATTTATTACATTGTTCCTTACAAATTTGTTGTGATTATGGGATTTCTTGATAATATATTTCTATCCAAACAATGGTTAATAGGAGTTGTTCTCCTTCTAATTGCTCCAGGGCAGAGGAATGTAACTTTTTGAGTGCCAACTATTATTTATTTATTCATTTAAGAACACAATTTCTGGGGAACTTTAAGGATTAGAAGTGTTTAGTCTTCAATCTGAATCCTCAAAGACTGGTATCATTCTGATTCTCACCTGAACCCACCCCCGACAGCTGGGTTCCTCTGTCAAGAATATTCCTAGTGGCAGACTGTTGGAACCTGGGTGCATCTATCTACATTACTAAAGTGGAGTATTGCTGTCTTTGGAAAATGTGATGGTTGAGGTGGTATCTGTGGTAGGTAGGTTTCCACTTAAAGGTAGATGAAGCTCATTTGTAATCAGTTGTAATGTGTTCTCCATTAATACTGATTTTGATATTGCCATGTGCTCTGTTGATTTTTTTTTTTTGTATTTTTAGTGACACTTTCTTCTAATCCTAGATAGAATGAAATACAGTAGTTCAGCCTTGAACCAAAGAAAACATTTCCTTAGCAAGTTACTCATCTCAGAAGAGTAGACAAGAATTCCTAGGCTGTTGCCACAATGGCAATCTGTGAGTTCAGGTAACTGACTTCAGGCTATATTCCACCTTGATATTCTGCAATGTTGGAGTTGTTAGCATACTGGGAAGTTTTTTTCAGAAAACTTCCTTGCTGTTACTAGTATCTCTTCTGATTTTGTCCATTTATTTGTTTCTTCCAGGCATTGAGACATCTCTAGAAGCAGGGATTGCATCTCCAACCATCCAAAAGTTTAGACTTGAAATTAGACCAAAGTTGCTGGCCATCACGGGAGTGAAGTTCTGGAACAACCTTTCAAGGGGAGCATTGAAGACAAAAAAATCCCAGCTGGCTTCAAGTCTAAGCTTGATACATTTATGAAAGTGATGGTATGATGGGACAACCTACATTGGTGATTAACTGATTTTTGGTTACCAGTGGTAAATATGTCCAGTGGCCTGTGGTGGGATGTTAGATGGGATGGAGTCTGTGTTACTAAAAAGAATTCATTCTTGAATGTCTGTCTGGTAACTCTTGCTCACATGCTCAGGGTTTAGCTGATCACTATATTTAAGGTTGAGAAGGAATTCCCCCAGGGCAGATTGGCAGAAGTAATGTGGATTTTTCACTTTGCTCTGCAGCTCAGTTGCTGGTGGATTCTCTGTTTCTTGAAGACTTTAAATCATGACTTGAGAACTTCAGTAAGTCAATGTTATATAAGAGATGTATTATGGGAGTGAGTCAGTAAGATTCTGTGGCTTCCGTTGCGGAGGTCTGTGGGCCTATCTGTTTGAGAGATGTTTGCTATAGCATCTGGCATAGATTGGTGGCACAGTGATTGCTAAAACTAGTAACATATTGTGATATCACCACAGCTTAATATAAATGTTAGAAAGAAAGTAAAAAAGTGCTTAGGTTTGCCACACTTTGCAAGATAGGTGTCTGGGTGATGAAAAGCAGATGCCCACCATGACTTTCTTGGGTCTGTGCAGTAGGACCAAATGGAACCACTGTCATGTTTCCCATTTATTCCCTCAATATCCCATATGCATATAATCAATACCATGAGGCCAAAGGTGATGAAAACTGAAGGAAAATACGATGATCTCTGTACTGAGGTTTGCTCAGTGTTAAGGTTCGCAAAATTTGGGCTAGGTTGATTAATTCTTTTGACAACTAGATCACATAGCATGACTTCTGTTCACTGATTTGATGAGTATAACTCTTATAATGAGTATCTGGCACAAGAATTCATGTTTACAAATTCAGAATATGCTTTCTGTGAATATTATCAAATATTTGTGTACAAATGTACCATAGCGGAAATAACTCCTACCAGTAAACACAGTCACTAGAAAATTCTCAAGAAGTAAACATAAAGAAAAGACATGAATGCAAAGTAAATTAAATTCAGCATTCATATTAATATTGCAGAAATATGTTCATGGTATTTGTCCAGTTCTGTTTATTTCCGTGTTGGATTTCTTGGGGGGGTGGGGGGGGAGAATATGAATTTTGTTTTTTATTGAAATGAGCAGAAATCTCAAGGTTTTAGTTTGAGAACACTATGATTCAAGATTTGGTGTTACAATATATCACAGCAAAGCCAGTATTTTAAAACATTATATTGAACACTGCTTTCTTGAAAAAGATAGGCATATTCAATACATTTTGAGGAAAGGTTGTACCGTAGAAGAAGCAGAAGTGTTGGTCCCATAGGGAAGCTCAGATTTGCAGCTAATCAAAACCATCTCTGGATAACTGTCATAGCTCTCATAAAGTATGTTTTAGAATCTAAGTAAAATTCTCCCAAACAGAAGGTAATTATTCCAGGCCTGTCTGCTCTGTCCTATTTCATACTGTTCTTTTTTCTGCATTAAGTATGATGTACAAGATTGTACTGTTCTCAGCCCTCTGGAACCAATGGCTTTCCATTCCCCTCTTTTTTGCTTCAGGAATGAATGAATAAACAAATATGTCATTAATCCACTTTCTTGCTGCTTCACTTACCTAATACACTGGGCAAACCTAACTCCCAGTTCTGCCTGATGTGTATAGAGTACTCTGCCTTTGTGGTTATGGTTGTAACCAACAGGAGAATCATTTTCAGGTTCAACTCCAGTTGTTACATTACATCTGCTATTGAGATATGATAGGACATGACTGTGAAAGCAATTTCTACCGCAAAGGAAAACAATTCACAGATCAGATACTTCTGTTACCTGCAGTTATAATTAACCCAGTAAATCCATCACAACATATATTTTTGTGTTCTTTATTAAATGCATACTTCTATTGACAAGCTAAAAAGTAACTGCCTGTAGCAGGGTAGTTCCCTCACTCCCATGTTAAGGGAGTTTAATGCACAGAGATAGGTATGTTGCCAATGGGACCAGGTGGTTGCAGGGCCAGTCAGGACTCAGGAGCCTTCATAAAGGCAAGGCTGCAGGCCCTGCTCTAAGTAGTTCTCTGCTTACCTGAGAAGAGGAAGGTGTGCTCTTGGCTGGGCTGTAGGAGACAGAACCCTGGACAGCTCACTGAAACACTGCCAGGGTTCAGTTAATCGTAGCCTTGATAGCAGAGCAACAGGTGCATGAAGAGGTGTAGATATGACCTAGGTGACCTGGTGAGTTGTAGGCTAAACAGGGGTGAGGGAGTCTAGGCAGAACTTAGAGGCAATGCATAGGTTCCCTGGGCCAGGGCCTAGAGAAGTGGGTGGGCTCAGATCCCGCACACCTGCCCTAGGCTGCCAGTGGGTGGAGAACCCACAGGTGAATGGACAGTCATAGTTTCTGGTACAAGTGAGCTGGCCAAAACTGGACTATATCCCAGAAGCGGGAACTGAAAGAGACTCAGCCAGAGGATTGAGGTCCTGCCAAGGATTGGAGAGAACCATTCAAGAGAAAGAGCACAGGCCACTAGCCAGGAGGTGCAACCTGAATGTACTTCTCACTACTGTCACCAGAAGGCACCTGTCTCGTAGGTCACATGCTGTGGTCCATCTACACTGCCATAAAGCCTGTTGCTTGGATTCCTTCACTGGAAATCATTGACATCCAGTAATAAACCAACAGAAAACATATCATCTTCCTTTTTTATTATCGTTATTGAGTAATATCCCAGTATTCCCAAATGATCCCAACTGAGATCTTTGCCACATTACACTGATGATGAGGAAATACCATGTTGATATTGATGTCTGAGGATTCAGCAAACATAGATATATGAGGTCAGACCACTGTGATAACTGATAACTACAAATGAGGTTACATGTGGGACAAACTAGATTGCCCGTGGCCATTGCAAGCTGTTGCATCCTTGCTTTGGACTGTTATTTTTTTTTCCCCCTACAGAAGATTTTAATTTGCCTTACTTCAAAGCAGTTAATGGTAACATGATAAATATGTCACCTCCTTGTTCTGTTGTGGAGACAGTGTTTCTCAGTTCTGGACTCAACCTGATGTACTTTCAAGATTGACTTCAATATGTCTTTATATTGTTTATATTTGCCAGCGTGAGATCGGGTACCTTGCATTAGCTGACCATAAAATATGACCTTGAGTATTCTCAACTCTGTTATATGAATGAAATGTTCAGACCAATGCAGTTGAGTTGTTATAAATGCCAGACATCCAGCAATAATGAAGTATTTCAATACGAGGAATCTTGTCCCACCATTTAATCCTTCAAACAGAGAAAGACAGCATCTGAGGAGTAGATCAAGTTTCTTAATGTGGCAATGCTATGTTGTCTATATAGAAGTATTGTAAGCATGATTGCTCAATATTAGCTGTACTTATTTTGATGTCCCTATCATTCCAGAATAGGTGTAATAAATGTTCCACTGGTCTTGGCTATGTGAGGGATAATCTTAACAAATGTAGCATTATATGACAGCCTACTCCCTAGGTAGCAAAATTTGAGGGGTATGAGATGAGTGTTCTTAATCTTGATAAATGGACCAACATGTGAATCTCCCCAGCACAGGTTGTGTTGCATTTATAGAGATGGAATAAATGGGCCAAAGGTGTTAATATAAGCCAGTCACTGTCCAACATTAGAGAGTGTTAAATAAGGCCTGGGGTTTGATATACAAGGCCCACAGTCTTCTTAGTACTATAGCAAACACACCATCAAATAGCCTTTCAATATTTTATTAAAGATACAGAAAAGGGGGGAAAATTAAAATTTTTTTAAATATAAAGTATTATGTAAAGCTCTTATTTTAACAATATTTCTTGTTTCCTTTTCCTCTGGCAGGAGAGGACATAAAAAAAACTCTTGTTCAGCAGTCATTTATATAATATCAAAGATGTCAGTAACTGCCCTTTCAGAAATAAGAGAAATTAGTTAAAATGAGCCGGAGCTGTTGTGGCTACTAAGGCTGTTGAAGTCCAGCCCCATTTAACCTCAGGTGATGTTTGGGATTCAGCCAGAGCTGATGGGGAAGGCTATGTCATCTGGATCTCTCTCTCTGATCAATTTGGTCAGAACATCCTTCAGGATTAAGGATAAGAAAGTCCAGGGTCCCAAAAGATGGTGGTAGGGGGTGTGACAGACATGATGGAGATATTTGCTCTGGTAGCCTCAGTTTTTTCTCTACTCCCCTATATTAAATGGCCTAAAAAGTGGATAGTGCAGTGGTCCAACCTTTACTCTGCTGTGACACACCTTGACACCTTTAATTATTTTGAGGGAAACTGCTATATAGTCTCCAACCAAGCTCATCAATATCCATGAGTCAATCCAGAACTCTTTGAAGAGTTTTTCAAAAAATTCTGTGGCAATCCTGCTCAGCCCTGAAGGTACACCTGGCACAGTGGTGGAAAAACATTGAGACTCTGGGTGCTCTTGCTCATGCCCTCATTATTTTGTCCACTCGTTAGGCCTAATAGCTGACCCACCAATTTTGGTTCATTAATTTCCAATTTTACATTATCTGTTTTTAACCAGACATGATTTCAACATAGTCCTTGAATTATATTAATGTGACCTATTATGCTTCAACTAGTTTATTCTCTCTTTTTTTTTTTTCCTTTTCACCTTACTAACATTCTTTCTTGAAAATAACTTGACCTGCATTTCATGGCAAATTGCTAAGCAGGTAAAAGCTATAAACAAATTGTCACAACAGTTTGGGTATGTCCACACACAGGTTTTACATTGAAATAACACTGGTTATTTTGATTTAAAAGATTCCATGTCCACACAACATTTTCCTTATTTCAAAATAAGAAGCTCCCTTATTTTGAAATAAGAAAAATCATTTTGATATAATAAAACCTAGTATTAGGTCAAAATGAGGGTTATCTTGAAACTGTTTTGAAATAACTGAGTGTGGCTTTGTTATATCAATATAACCCACATACTGATGTAACAGTTTTACTTTCCTCCCAGGGTGCATGGTACAGAGGTACAGGGAGGAGAAGTTCAAAGGGGCTCAGAGCATGGGCACCTCCCTCCAACTGGCTGGGTCGGTGGTGGGGGAAACACCCTTCACCCAGCTTCCCCGCAACTGGCCAAGTATGCGATGGCAGGCAGACCCACGCTCCTAGCTTCTCCACAGCTGGTGGGCTGTGCAGGGGCACACAGACCCATGTGCCCACCTTCCCTGCAGCTGGCCGGGTGCATAGACCCACGCATCCGGCTTCCCTGCAGCTCACCGGACAAGCGGTGGCAGAAAGACCCGTGCACCCGGCTTCCCTGCAGCTCAGCATGTGGGGACAGGGAGCCTGGTGCGCCGGGCCTCCCACTGCAGCTGCCGGGTGGTGGAGGCAGGCAGTCCCGCGTGCTTGGCATCCCCCCACGCTAGTGCACAGGGAAGCTCAGCACACAGCACTGCCTGCCCCTGCCACCTGGCAATTGCGGAGGGAAGCTCAGTGCGCCGGGCTCCCTGTCCCCACCACCTGGCCAGCTGCGGGGAAGCCAGGCACGCCGGGCTCCCTGTCCCCACCACCTGGCCAGCTGCGGGGAAGCCAGGCATGCTGAGCTCCTTGTCCCTGGGTGTCCGGGCAGGTGTGGGGAAGCTGGGCATGTGGGTCTGCTTGCCCCCATGTGCCCAGCCAGGTGCGGGGAAGCTGGGCACTTGGGACTGCCTGCCCCCACGTGCCTGGCAGGTGCAAGGGGGGATCCGGGCACACAGGACTTCATGCCTCTGCCACCTGGCCAGCTGCAGGGGGAAACTGGACATACCAGGCTACCTGCCCCTGCTGCCCAGCCAGGTGGGAAAAAGCTGGACACACCAGGCTCCCTGTCACCATGCACCCCACCAGGTGCGGGGAAGCCAGGTACATGGGACTGCCTGCCCTCGTCCACCCTACTGGTGTAGGGGTGGGTAGCCAGGCATGCTGGACTCCCTGCCCCTGCCACCCAGCAGCTGCAGGAGTAAGCTGGCACGGGGTCCCATCTCCCCCATGCCTGGCTGTACTGGAAGGTTGAAGCTTTTCTGGGGGGGGTGTCTTTTCCCCAACTGGGCTCCAGGAGCCTGGGACTAGTGCAGGCTTTCTTCCCCCTGCCACTGGCTCTCCTGGGTAGAGCCAGGCAGGGGATTGGGTGGCAACATGGCCCTGCCAGGGGACCATGTTGCCACACCTCCCCTGGCTCCCATCTCCTAAGTCGAACTAGCAAGTCCTGCCCCGGACATGCTAGGTTTTTTTTTTGTTGTTGTTGTTGTTTTGTTTTGTTTTGGTTTTTTTGTGACCTGTTAAATCAATTTCAGTTAAATCAATTTAATGGTTGTTAAAGCGATTTGACTTGAAGCGATTTGACTCTCTGTGTGTGGGTATAGCCTCAATGTACTAATTCAGTTTGTTTTAGGCTGACTGAGAGATTGCAGAGTCAGTGTTGCATTGCTGAATCACTTGCACAATGATGGATTTAGTGGCAAAGGTGAGTGTAGTTTCAGTCCCTCTCAAGATATTTCAATGAGTAGAGTGACAATCAAGGATGAGAATTTAAGTTTGGAGTTCCTTTTAGTGAATGCCATTGACCTGTCATCATTGTTCTGCCTTTCTAGGTTTTTTTAATCTGGTAGGGCAATCATGTTTCCCTGTTTGTTGTAAATAGGCTGAGTCAGCTATTTTATAGGGCCAGCAGAACTACCTGGTACTCAGCTACTCACTCCTGGCACTGCCATCAGGCTGTCCACAGCTGGTTATCTGACAGGTTTATCTGCTTATATCAGCAGCTGTTCATTCCTGGAGGGCAATCAGCTATCTCTATCTGATCAATACACTTGGTGGTAGATGATGCTGCCTCTGAGAAGGGATCTCAGAACATGGACATTGTACAAGGACCTGTACGAAAACAATATTTCTGAACCCTTCCCTGCCCCAATGATATTACAGTTAGATAGATAAGACAAACAGCAGGGAACAGGGAATGTGAAATTGCCACACTGCAATTCAGTGGGAAAGTTGAAAATAGAAACCACGTCTCTTGACTTCTACTATATACCCCTTTCATTTAGACTGCACTACCTTTCTTACATTTTATGCATTTATTTGATTTAATGAAATGCAAGAACATCAAGAGGCACCAGGTAGCATTTGGAATCTATTATTCTTATAAATAAAAGTGTGTCTTTCCCCCCCAAAATAGTAAACTCTAATAATTAAAACTCAAGAAAGGTTTCATGGAGAAAATGTGTCTATACTGCATTGTATTCCATGCCCCCTCACTCCTTGTCTTTAAAATTCTGAGAGAACTAAGTTAACTTTAACAAAAAATGATTTTACTAATCTTTGTGAAGGTAATAGTATTAATAATACTAATTGCACAATGTTTCATAAAAGAATTGTTGTAGGACAATTTACATAATATCAAAAGTGTGCTGGTGCTTCAATTTGGTATATTGTTAGTTTATCCTCACAAATAGTCTTGTGGATTTTAGTGAGGCCCTTCATGAGATTAAGACAAGTAGACTATGTCCACACGCAAAGTTTTATTTTGAAATAAGTCATTTCAAAATGACTTTTTTTGAAATAAAACCCTTATTTTGAAATGACTTATTCTGAATTAAAAAAAAATAATTTGAAATAAGTCAAGCCCCTGTGTATGGACATGCTATTTTGATTCTGGGGTTCTCCCTTGGAGAGCCAGGCATGGGAAAAAGCACGCAGAGAGGGCGCTTTTCTGGCTGGGCTGCAAGCCAGGAGCCAGAGCAGAGGGAGGCTCCCCAACTCCCTTGCCCCGCTGCCCACTTGCAGCCAGAACCAGAAAAGCCAGCGGGGTCACCCCTGACGGCCTGCATGCCTCACCGACGCAGCAGCAGGGCAAGCAGTCTGGGGGGCAGCTGGGCTCTGGGGGCGGGGTTGTGGGGTGGGCAGGAGCTGCGGCTGGCTCTGCCCAGCCGCAGGGGATCCTGCCACTGCCAGGGGCCAGGATCCATGGAGTCAGTCTGTGCCTCCCGCCCAGGTTTGGAGGGATCTGCCAGCCACACGCAAGCTGTGGGTGCCAGCTTTGCCCCCTGCTGACCTCAGCATGGGGCTGGCAGCTCCACCTGAACCCGCACGGGGGGCACAGCAGGCACCCACTGCTTCTGCCGGCCGGCAGGTGCCCAGAGCCCAGCGGTGGGGCAGAGCCCATGCCCACGCCCACACCCCCCCCCACCCACCAGGGTGACATGAGCCCAGCCCCAGCAGGGGAACAAGTGAAGGCGCAGGCAGAGGGAGCTGGGCACTCTGTTCCCCCAGCCCCTGGCTGTCTGGGGCTCCCCTGGCTGCTTGTGAGTGGTGGGGGGGTCCGGTTCCCCAGTCCCTCACAGGCTCTGTAGCCTGCAAGGGACTGGGGAACCAGCATCCCCCCCACCCCCGCCGCTCACAAGCGGCCATGGGAGCCTCAGCCCATAAGTCCCCTAGCCACTTCCAGGCGGCCAGGGGCTGCGGGAGCGGGGTGCCCCCATCACCTCGCTAGGGAGCGGAGCAGCCAGCCAAGCTGGCTGGGCAACTGCTGCCCCCTCATGCCCGGGCAAGGGGGAGCAGCGGGCTTGCCCTGCCACTTCCCCTTGTCGGGGGTGAGGGGGAGTGGGCGCCCCAGCCAGCTTGGCCCACCACTTCCCCTTGGGGGGGGGCAAGACGGGCTGGGGTACCTGACCCCGCCCCACTCCTGGCAAGGGGAAGCAGCGGGCCAAGCTGGCTGGAGCGCCCACCACCCGCCTGCCCCCAGGAAGGGGAAGTGGTGGGGGAAGCCAGCTTGGGCAACCACCACCCCTTGCACCTCCCCTCAGCACCCTGGCCAGGGTGCTGATCCCTGGCCATGGTGCTGGGGGGGTGGGACACTGGGAGGAAGGTCCACTGTTATATCAGTGTGGTGACATATCGATATAACACAGCCAGATGAGTTTATTTTGAAAGCACAGTTTCGCAATAACCCTCATTTTGATACAAAACTAGGTTTTATTGTATCAAAATGACTTTCCTTATTTTGAAATAAGAAAGCTCCGTATTTCAAAATAAGAAAACATCATCTGTACATGGCAAGTTTTATTTCAAAACTATGACTGTTGTTTTGAAATAAAGCTCTTGTGCGGACACAGCCGTAGATTGGGTCCAAAGTAATTAATTTGATTGTTTTTAATCTTTCTGGACCAATGCCTATTTTTTTGTTATTGCTGTTGGTAATGGAAAGAGCCACTCAGATGATTCTTAATGTTTATTACAGAGAAGATCATTTTTCACAATGTGGCAAGTCAGTAAAATCCTCCTTAAAAATTCTACTAATTCACAAATAGTTAAAGTAAATGAAATCTTCATTTCTAGGCTGGCTTTATTTTAAACCAAATTCCTGGACAGAAACAAATATACAGGCAATCTGATAAACAAACACCATAAGAGAACCATAAGGGAGATTTTTTTTCCATGTAAACGCATGGTAATGATACACAAAGAGAAGGAAAAGTTGCTAGTGATACACTGAAGGCTGATTTAGATGTTAGATTATTCATCAAAAGCAAATTATATTAAAGTTACTGATTAAGATTTTATTGCATGCATTTATTGCTTCCTAATTAGATAATTGGAACTTTTTGTTGACGGTTACATTCACTTGTTTTGGGGGCAAACTGCAATTAGTACAAACCTTTGCTGATCATCCTTTAAATCCCACTGCCCTGAAACTACCACCACCACCAGCATCATCCCCCCCCCCCCCCCCCCGCACACACACACACAGTCTCTTGCTGCTACCATATTTGGAAGGAGATGAATAGACTCCAGTTCCCTTAAGACAGGTTACTTTGTTAACTTCTAAACTTCCCTATATAGGGCATATGGGTTGCCCTAGCACTATAATATCTGAGAACTTCTCCTGTAGTAATAAATGTATCCACACAATGCTTTCTTGACTTCAGTGGGCCCAGAATTTAATCTCTGGTTTTCAGACCAGTGCAATAACCAAAGGACCACTTCTGGTTCAAAAAAGAGTAGAAAATCTTCAGATAAAACCCAGAAGACTATGATTTATGAAAACTACATAGCTGCAGACAAAGAACCTTACTATACAAGCATGCTTGTAAAGTGCTTATACAGTAGGTACATTAAACATGAGGAACATAGTAGTTAAAATCTCTACCATGCTCAGTATTAAAGATGGTAAAGTGACCATACCACTTACAGTTCCTCTAGCTTTGTCTTTTAGGAATATATTTATTAAATTCACTGCAAAAATGTAGTATTATAGCATGGTAGATGATGCAAGATCAAACACACTCCACAGGTAGTCTGTTCTAACAGTTTAGATTGCCTTTTTCATCCATATTGTGGATTTCTAGTATTTTCTATTCCTTGCTTCCTGATTAGATGTAAGCTATAGTTTGTCATGCTTATTAATTTAAATCTGAAAATGCATAAAATGTGCGTTGTCAGATTAACACAGTAACAGAAGAAGCTAATTTGTCAGTCTATTGCCCCTACAATGCATTGCCTCTACAATTTAACTAGTTATTCTCTGGTGTTTAGCCATGAAAGCACACTGGGCCTCACAGATGTAGAGGACAAAAAGCAAGGAGTCTTGTGGTACTTAAAGACTAACAGATTTATTTATTGCATGAGCTTTCATGAGAGAACATCCCACTTCATGAGATACTGTGAAGAGGGAGAACTTATAGAATTGGATAAAAATAAATGCAGGGGAGTGTAAGACATGGGATAAGGTTACACTGCAACAGCAAATCAGAGCATTTGTAAGGATTCAAACTCAAGGAAACAGCAAACAGAGGGAGAATGAAGCCAAATTACCTGTTATAATGTGAAAAGAATCCATAGTCACAATTCAGCCCTGCTTTCACACAATTTAATTTGCATATTAGTTTGATTTTGGCTGTTTCGCTTTGAAGTCTTGATGTGCACTGATTTTCTTGATGACCATCATTAACAAATCATCAATGGAGTGATTAGGAAGATGGAAGTGCTCAGGAACTTTTTTTTTGTGTTGTGATTTCTGATGTCAGTGTTGTGTGCATTTATTCTTCTGCAAAGGTATTGTCCTATTTGTCCAATGTATAAGGCTTGGGGCCATTTCCGGCACATGACAACATAAATCACATTAGTGGATGAGCAGGAGGAGGAGTAGCTGGCTTGATTATGTCCTATGATGGTGTCTTTTGTGCAGATATGTGGACGGAGTTGGCAGTGTGGTTTGTTGCAAGGATATGTGCCTGCTTTAATGTTTCTGTTGTTAGGTCTGTAGTTGCTGGTGAGTATCTGTTTAAGGTTCAGGGCTTGTCTGTAGGCGAGGAGAGGTCTGTCTCCCAGCCTATTTTAAAAGATGACCCCTCACTCTCCCTAGCCTATAAATGCTCAGTGGCATGCCTTTAGAGCCTCCAGGACTAAATCCATGCTGATATTATTATTATTATTATTATTATTATTATTATTATTATTATTAATAATAATAATAATAATAATAATAATATGTGGCATGGGTCTAACATAAACATACCAGTGGTATGTACAATACTTTCAATGTGCTTAAATTCTAGATAACAAACCTATATTTAACAAAGAAAACTTTCCTAACAGATTGAAATTGAATATTGCTACTATTTTAAATATAGGGGGCAGCTGAATAAATCAATGAACAGACACAGAATACAGTTTAAAGGAACCTTATCTAAGTGGCATTTACACTGCCCTCTTACCCCCACCTCCAGCATCCACAACCCTGACCCATGCTTGTGTGGGCACACTTGAAGATTTGATGAAGGAGACAAGGCAGTGCTTTCCCTGGTACAGTGTATCCACTCAGTACCACACTGAAGATCTGGAGTGGGCCCAACCAATATCAGTAGTCCTGGCCCTGGTTCAAAAGCACCAACCATACTGCCTCTTCTCATGCCCAGCCAGTCTCTCTGCAGACTCCCTTCCTATACAAGCCCTGCTCCAAAATGAAGGAGGAGGGACAGACACTCACACCACTCACTGTGGTTCCTCTCAGCCTGCTCTAGGCTCAGACCCTGCTTTGGGTTGAATCAGGCACCAACCTCTGAAGCTGCCTGCGTGAATAAGCCTCCAGCAATCTCAGGGCCGCCCAGGAGCAGTTGCCAGCAGCTTCTAGAATGAGCTATGTGCTCACTCCCAAAATGGGGACCACCCCATCCTCCTCTACCCCCTAGAGGGACAGGAAGGGTCTCTTTCCCTTTTTCTGAGATATCATGGGGGTTGTAGTCTCTCAGTGGCAGAACTTGCAGCATACAATATCTGCTTAAATGTTAGCCTTCTAAGAAAATCCAAAAGCCCTGTCATGGGATAAGCCCTCCCTAGTGCCCCCCCATGGGGAAACAGGGGGAGAGATATCAGGAAGGGTGCCCCCACAAGCTTCTGAACTCAGCCCTGCACTCAGGGCAGCATAGCCTACCAGTCACAGTCTATATACACAGAGTCTGTGAGCAGCCCTTGGGTCAGGGCAGCGCAGCCCACCAGCCACAGTCTATATACAAAGTCTGTAATGGGGTGCAATGCCCAGGTGGGAGGGGGGGTTCAGGCCCTCCCACTCCACTGAGCCCCAGCCCAAGGCCCTACAGGCACAGGGGTTGCAGCTCTAAGTCAGCAGGCATCCACACCTCAACACACTGGTTAGGTTACCACTACATCCTAGCACCACCCTTCGGGCCCCCTGGGCTACTTCCTACCTGGGACGGGACAAAGGCTTGGTCAGTCACTGGGCTCAGGTTCCCTTCTTCCTGAGACTGCAATTGTTGGCTTGCACACGTCTTGGGCGTCAACTCCAAAACTCTCTTTGCCAGGTAGCACCTCTATAGGGTCCACTCTGTACACCGAGTCTCCTCTGGAACAGGACTGGTGCAGCTCTGAGACAGGAGCCTCGAACAGACATAGAATCATAGGGTTGGAAGGGACCTCATAGGTCATCTAGTCCAACCCCCTGCCAGAGGCAGGACCACTCCCACTTAAACCATCCCAGTCATGGTTTTGTCCAACCGGGCCTTAAACACCTCCAAAGATGGAGACTCCACCACCTCCCTTGGCAGCTCATTCCAAGACTTCACCACTCTCCTAGTAAAAAAGTTTTTTCTAATATCCAGCCTAGACCTCCCTAACCGCAACTTGAGACCATTGATCCTCGTTCTGTCCTCCGTTACTACTGAGAACAGTCGAGTTCCATCTTCCTTAGAGCCTCCCTTCAAGTAGTTGAAGGTTGCTATCAAATTCCCCCCTCAATCTTCTCTTCTGCAGACTAAATAAGCCTAATGCTTCCAGTCTTTCCTCATAGGGCTTGTGCTCTAGCCCTTTAATCATTTTGGTTGCTCTCCTCTGAACTCTCTCTAGCATGTCCCTGTCCTTTTTGTAGTGGGGAGCCCAAAACTGAACACAGTATTCTAGATGTGGCCTCACCAGTGCAGAATAGAGGGGAATGATCACATCCCTTGATCTGCTGGTAATACTTCTTTTGATGCAGCCCAGTATGCCATTGGCCTTTTTGGCAGCAAGAGCACACTGCTGACTCATGTCCAGCTTCCCATCCAACATGACCCCCAGGTCCTTTTCTACACTGCTGCTACTTAGCTGAATGTTTCCCAGCCTGTAGCAGTGCATGGGTTTTTTTTTGTTTGTTTTTTTTGTTTTTTTTTTGTCCCAAATGCAGGATTTTACACTTATCCTTATTGAATCTCATAAGATTTCTATTGATCCACTGTTCCAATTTATCTAGGTCTCCCTGAATCCTGTCCTTGCCCTCCAACGTGTCTACTGGTCCCCCCAGCTTGGTGTCATCTGCAAACTTACTGAGAATGCAGTCTATTCCATCATCCAGATCATTGATGAAAATGTTGAACAGAACTGGCCCCAGGACCGACCCCTGGGGCACACCACTCATGACTGGTTGCCAGCAAGACATGGAACCATTGATTCCTACACGCTGAAACCGTTGATCTAGCCAGTTTTCTATCCACCCTATAGTCAACCTATCCAACCCATTCTTCCTTAATTTGCCAATGAGAATGTTGTGGGAAACTGTATCAAAAGCCTTGCTAAAATCAAGGTATAGCACATCAACGGTGCTTCCTGAATCCAGAAAACCAATCATCTGATCATAGAAGGAAATGAGATTGGTCAGGCATGATTTACCCTTGGTAAATCCATGCTGACTGTTCCTGATCACTTTATTTTCCTCTAAGTGTTTGAGGATGGATTCTTTGAGAATCTGCTCCATAATTTTTCCAGGGATTGAGGTGAGGCTGACTGGTCTGTAATTCCCTGGATCCTCCTTTTTCCCTTTCTTGAAAATAGGCACTACATTTGCTTTTTTCCAGTCCTCTGGCACTTCCACCATTCTCCATGAGTTTTGAAAATTAACGACCAGCGGTGCGGCTGTTTCGTCGGCCAATTCCCTTAGCATCGTTGGATGCAATTCGTCCGGCCCCATGGACTTGTGCACATCCAGCTTCTTTAAGCAGTCCCTAACCTGACCTTCCGTCACCAAGGGCCTCTCTTCCTCTCTCCCATCTGCCACACCCATGGTAGTGGGCTGGGAGCTGACCCTGCCTGTGAAAACTGAAGAAAAAAATGCATTGAGCAGTTCAGCTTTTTCCTCATCCTCTGTCACAAGGATGCCTGCCCTATTCAGCTAGGGGCCTACACCATCCCTCATCCTCTTTTTGTTACTAATATACTTGTAGAACCCCTTCTTGTTATCTTTTACATCCCTCGCTAGCCGCAATTCCATTTGTCCTTTGGCCTTTCTGATTTTATCCCTGCAGTCCCTAGCAATATCTTTATATGCCTTTTTGGACATCTGACCAAGCTTCCACTTCCTGTCAGCTTCCTTTTTATGTTTAAGCTCAGAGCAGAGTTCTCTGCTAAGCCATTCTGGCTGCCTCACATGTTTGTTCCTTCTCCTAATTGGAATGGCAACTTCCTGTGCCCTTAGCAGAGTTTTTTTTTTTTAAATATAGCCAATTCTCTTGGACTCCTTTCCCCATCAGATTAGCTTCCCAAGGGATCCTGCCCATCAGTTCCCTGAGGGAGAAAAAATCTGCTTTTTTGAAGTCCAGGGTTTTTGTTTTGCTTCTTTCCTTCCTTCCTTTAATCAGCATCCTGAACTCAACCATGTCATGGTCACTACTGCCTAGCTTGCCATTTACCTCCTCGTCCCTGATCAATTCTTCCCTGTTTGTGAGCAGCAAGTCGAGCAGTGCAAGGCCCCTAGTTGGTTCCTCTAGCATTTGTACTAGAAAGTTGTCCCCAACACGCTCTAAAAATCTCCTGGATTGCCCATGCACTGCTGTATTGGCCTCCCAGCAGATGTCAGGGTAATTGAAGTCCCCCATGAGCACCAGGGCCTGTGATCTAGAAGCTTCCGCTAGTTGTCCGTAGAACACCTCATCCACCTCCTCCTTCTGGTTTGGTGGTCTATAGCAGACACCCACCACAACATCCCCCCTGTTGCTTTCCCCTCTCAATGTAACCCACAGACTTTCTATTGGAATTCTATTGGAGCTCTGAGCAGTCATAGTGCTCTTTTACATATAGTGCTACTCCTCCCCCTCTTCTTCCCTGCCTGTCCTTCCTGAACAGTTTATAACCATCCATGGCAGAACTCCAGTCGTGCAGACTATCCCACCACGTCTCTGTTATTCCTATGATATCATAGTTCCCTGTGTGCGCTAGTATTACCAATTCTTCTTGCTTATTTCGCAGACTCCTCGCATTAGTGTATAGGCACCTAAGATACCCGGCCGATTGCCCTATTTTGTCATGTTGATTTCCAATTCTATTACATAAACCTCCTTGCATTTTTTCTAGGAGTTCTCCTCCCCCACTCTCCTCGCGTACTGGGGCTTCAGTAGAGCCCTTAAGACATTTGTTTGATTCCCCCCTTATGTTCCAACTACCTTCTCTTTTATTGCTGGTGCTACAGTCCCAGCACCCCCCAAGTTCTATCCCTTCCCCCAGATCACCCACATTCTCACTTACCTGTGGGCTTTGGTCTCCTTCCCCCATTGAACCTAGTTTAAAGCCCTCCTCACTAGGTCAGCCAGTCGGTGCCCAAATGTGCTCTTCCCCTTCTTGGACAGGTGAAGGCCATCTCTGCCTATCAATCCTCTGTCCTGAAACAGGACTCCATGGTCAATGAAGCCAAATCCTTCCTGATGACACCATCTTCACAGCCAGGCATTCATATCCAGGATACATCTCTCTCTCCTCAGGCCTCTAGCCTTGACTGGAAGGATCGAGGAGAACACCACCTGTGCTCCAAACTCCTTCACCCTCGCTCCCAGAACCCTGAAGTCACCTTTGATCTGCTGAGGATCACCTCTTGCAGTATCATTGGTACCCACATGGATAAGCAGCATGGGGTAGTAGTCTGAGGGGCGGATGATTTTTGTCAATCCCTCCGTTACATCACGGATTCGGGCACCGGTAGGCAGCATACCTCTCTAGAGGCCTTGTCAGGGCGACAGATGGGTGCCTCTGTTCCTCTCAGGAGTGAGTCCCCAATCACCACAACCCTACGTTTCCTCTTATGTGAGGTGGCTGTGATCTGACCAGCCTTTGGGGTGGATGGCATCTCCTCTACCTTCTGCATCATGTCCAGCACCACGTAATGGTTCCTCACCACAAGGGATGGTGGGATGTGAGCAGGCGTGGAGCACCGTCTACTGCCAGAGGTGACCAGCTGCCACTGTCCTCCCTCTGCCATAGGCATCCCATCCATTTCCAGAGCTGTGGCAGTAGCCCTTGGCACAGGGATAGGGACCTCCTCCTTGCAGGTCTCATCGTGGACACTGTCAAGGAACTTTTCTAGGGCATAGATACCCCTGAGGCATGATACCTCCTCCTGTAGCTCTCCTACCTGTTTCTGGAGAAATGCCACCTGAAGGCACCTATCACATAGGCTCATCTCCCTAGCCTGATCATCAGTGGCAGGAAGATGAAGGCCACAGTCCTTGCAAATCCACACCAGGATCTGGGTGGAGATATCCATGGACAGACAGTGTGTCTGGGTAGAAACAGAGCTAAAGGAAATAGCAGGGGCACTGGCACCAGCAGTACGGCTCCTCTTCACCATCCTGGCCTCACCAAACTCCCTCGCAAACTCCCCTGTTTGCTGTCCCCTGTCCACAAGCTCCCTCTGGTCACTCTAGCAGTGGCTTTTAAAGGCCTTCTCTGCCTAGGTCAGCCATTGCCCCTTGCTAGTGACACAGGGGGCAGGCCAATCACAAGGCTGCTAGAGGCTGCTAGAAGCTGCTGATTAAAGGGGATCAGGGAACAATGGTGCAAACAGCCCCCACCCAATCACACAAGCACAGTCCCACAACTAACAGCAATCACCTGTAGGGAAAAAGACACAAGCAAATCCCCTCTTTCCCCTCTGACAGCCAGCCCAGACTGAACTGAATTGCTTCCTTTTATACTGGGACAGCAGTATGAGCATGCCCAACAGAGTCTAGGGGGAAGATCTTCCACCACCCATAGTATTTGCTTGGTTTTTAAAGTGAGGGATGGGGCTACCACACCATGAGCCCCTGGAGTACAAGGTGCCTACACCAGTATATTAGCAAGTGCCACGTTACTCTTTTTATGAAGCTGAAACTTTTTGTTTAGCAATCAGTGTTCCCAGTATCGCAAATAAATCTCTTCAGTGTTGTCTGTATTGTCTGATCCCTTTTGAAGGGACCTTTTCTATTTCACAGTATAAAGTGATCAGAGTTCAATCCATCTCCCAATGAAATCAATAGTTATTATTATTATTGATCTGAACAGCAGAATGATGGTAAAAACTATGCTAAAACAGCTTGCGAACGGTGGGACTAAAAACAGTGGAGTTTGAGAGGGAAGGAGTTGATGAAGCCCTGAGAAGGAGGCAAAGTTGATCCCCTAGCTGAAGAAGGAAGGGAGAGAGTGAAGCTTGGGTGAGTGAATTGCTGTTTGTTTGTGTCTTTCCCTACAGGTGATTTCTGTTAGTTATCAGTTACTGTGGGAATTGGGACTGTGATTGTGTGATTGTCTAGGGGATGTTTGGACCATTATTCCCTGCTCACCTTTGATGACCAGCTTCAATCAGCCTTGTGATCACGCTTCCTCTCTGTGTTTAATGAGGGGCAAGGCCTGAGCTAGGCAAAGAAAACCTTAAAAGCCAGTGGCTGAGCAAACAGGGGGACTGAAAACAGGGGAGTTTGAGAGGGAGTTTGCGGAGGAGTTGGTGAGGCCATGATGGTGAAGAGGAGCTTCACTGCTTGCACCAGTGCCCCTTCTGTCTCCTCCACCTGTGCCTGTAGCCAGACAGACATCCTGAGCATGCATATCTCTACCCAGAACCTGGTGTGGACTTGCAGGGGCTGTGGCCCACATTTCCCTGTCACAGACAATCAGGCTGGGGAAATGAATCAACATGACATGTGTCTTCTGGTGGAATCTCTCAGGAAGCAGATGGGAGAGTTAGAGGAGAAGGTGTCTTAGCTAAGGAGTATCCATGCCCTGGAGAAATTCCTCAATAGCATCCATGAGGAGATATGCAAGGAGGAGGATACTATCCAGGTGCAGAAGACTACTGCTGCATCACTGGAGAAAGATGGGATGCCTATGGCAGAGGGGGGACACTGGCAGCTGGTTACCTCTGGCTGCAGACAGTGCTCCAGCCCTCCTCCCATCCCACTCTCCCTTGTCATGAAAAAACGTTATGCAGTGCTAGAGACGATGGATGAGGTGGAACAGGAGATGCAATGCACCCCAGAGGCTGGGAAGATCACACCCGCCACAGCTAGGCGGAAGCATAGAGTTGTGGTGGTTGAGGACTCACTTCTGAGGGGGATGGAGGCACCCATCTGTCACCCTGACAAGGCCTCACAGGAGGTATGCTGCCTGCCAGGTGCCCGCATCTGAGAAGTTACGGAGGGATTGTTGAGAATCATCTGCCCCCTGACTACTACCTATGCTACTCATCCATCTGGGAACCAATGATACTGTGAGAGGTGATCCTCGGCAGACTACAGGGCTCTGGGAACACGGGTGAAGGAGTTTGGAGCACAGGTGGTGTTCTCCTCGATCCTTCTGGTCAAGGGTAGGGGCCTGAGTAGAGACAGATGCATCCTGGAAGTGAACACCTGGCTGAGAAGATGGTGTCATCAGGAGGGCTTTGGCTTCCTTGACCATGGGTTGCTGTTCCAGAAAGAAGGACTGCTAGGCAGAGATGGACGCCATCTGTCGAGGAAGCAGAAAAGCATATTCGTACATCAACTGGCTGACCTAATGAGGATGGCTTTAAACTAGATTTGAAGGGGAAAGGAGACCAAAGCCCACAGGTAAGTGACAATGTAGGAGACCTGGGAGAAGGGATGGAACTTGGGGGGTGCTGGGACTGTAACACCAGGGATAAAAAAAGAGGGTAGTTGGAACATGGGGGGAGGAATCAAATACTTGTGTTACATGTTCTAATGAAGCTTTAATACCTGAGGCAGGTGTGGGAGGACAATCCCAGGAGAAAATATAAGGAGGTAGATGCAATAGAATTGAAAATCAGCACAGGAAAGTAGGGCAATGAACCTGGTATCTCTTGTGCCTGTACATTCCTGCAAGGAGCCTGGGAAACAAGCAGGAAGAATTGGTAGTACTGTCACAGACAAGGAACTATGATATAATTGGAATAAGAGAGATGCTGTGAGATAGCTCAAGCTCTGCCATGGATGGGTATAAATTGTTCAGGAAAGACAGGCAGGGAAGAAGAGGGGGAGGAGTAGTGCTATATGTAAAAGAGCCCTATGACTGCTCAGAGCTCCATTATGTAAGTGGAAATGAGCCAGTTGAAAGACAGTGAGTTAAGTTTAGAGGAGAGGGCAACAAGGGGGATGTCGTGCTGGGTGTGAGCTATGGATCTCCAGACCAGAAGGAGGAGGTGGATGAGGCATTCTATGGACAACTGACAGAGGTTTCTAGATCACAGACCCTGGTTCTCATGAGGGACTTCAATTACCCTGACATCTGCTGGGAGGCCAATACAGCAGTGCACAGGCACTCCAGAAAGTTTTTGGAGAGTGTTGAGGACAACTTCCTGGTACAAATGGTGGAGGAACCAACAAAGGGCCTCGCACCTCTTGACCTGCTGCTCACAAACAGAGAAGAATTGATTGGGGACATAAAAGTGAATGACAACCTGAGCAGCAGTGACCATGCGATGATAGAGTTCAAGATGCTGATTAATGGAAAAAAGGGAAGAAGCAAAACGCAGACCCTGGACTTCAGAAAAGCAGATTTTGGCTCCTTCAGGGAACCGATGGGCGGAATCCCTTGGGTGGCCAATCTGAAGCAGAAAGGTGTCCAAGAGAGCTGGCTGTATTTTAAAGAAAACCTGCTAAGGCCACAGGAAGATACCATTCTGATGAGCAGAAAGAACAGCAAATGCGGAAGGCACCCAGTGTGGCTTAACAAAGAACTCTGCACTGAGGTGAAGTCTAAAAAGGAAGCTTACAGAAAGTGGAAACTTGGACAGATGACTAAGAAGACATATAAAGATATTGCTCAGGACTGCAGGGATAAAATCAGAAAGGCCAAAGGACAATTGGAGTTGCGGCTAGCAAGAGATGTGAAGAATACCAGGAAGGGGTTCTACAAGTATGTCAATAACAAGAAGAGGATCAGGGATGGTGTAGGTCCCTTACTGAATCGGGCAGGTATCCACGTAATGGAGGATGAGGAAACAGCTGAAGTGCTCAATGCTTTTCTTTCTTCAATTTTCACAGACAGGGCCAGCTCCCAGCCCACTACACTGGGTATGGCAGATTGGAGAGAAGAAGAGAGGCCCTTCGTGATGGAAGATGAGGTCAGGGACTACTTAAAGGAGCTAGATGTGCACAAGTCCATGGGGCCAGACGAAGTGCATCCGAGGGTGCTGAGGGAGTTGGCTGATGAGATAACAGTACCACTGGTCATTATCTTTGAAAACTTGTGGTGAAGAGGAGAGGTGCCGGAGGACTGGAAAAAAGCAAATCTAGTGCCTATCTTCAAGAAAGGCAAAAAGGAGGATCTGGGGAATTACAGACCTGTCAGCCTCACCTCAATCCCAAGAAAAATCATGAAGCAGGTTCTCATAGAATCCATCCTGAAACTCTTGGAGGAAAATAGAGTGAACAGGAACAGTCAGCATGGATTCACCAAGAGTAAATTGTGCCTGACCAACCTCATCTCCTTCTATGATGAGATGACTGGATTTGTGGATGTGGGAAGAGCTGTTGATGTGATATACCTCGATTTTAGCAGGGCTTTTGATACTGTTTCCCACAGCATTCTCATTAGCAAGTTAAGGAAGTACGGGTTGGATGTGTGGACTGTAAGGTGGATAGAGAACTGGCTAGATTAATGGTTTCAGTGTGTAGGAATCAATGGCTCTATGTCTAGTTGCCAACCAGTAACGAGTGGTGTGCCCCAGGCATCGGTCCTGTGGCTAGTTCTGTTCAATATTTTCATAAATGATCTGCATGATGGGATAGATTGCACACTCAGTAAGTTTGCAGATGACACTAAGCTGGGGGGGGAACTGTAGACACGCTGGAGGGCAGGGGCAGGATTCAGGGATACCTTGACAAATTGGAGCAGTGGGCCAATAGAAATCTCATGAGGTTCAACAAGGATAAGTGCAAAGTCCTCCACTTGGGATGGAAAAACCCCATGCACTGCTACAGGCTGGGGAGCGATCAGCTAAGTAGCAGCACCGTAGAAAGGGACCTGGGGGTCCTGGTGGATGCGAAGTTGGATATGAGTCAGCAGTGTGCTCTTGCTGCCAAAAAGGCCAATGGCATACTGGGCTGCATCAGTAGAAGTGTTGCCAGAAGATTGAGGGATGTGATCATTCCCCTCTATTCAGCACTGGTGAGGCTGCATCTGGAATACTGTGTCCAGTTTTGGGCTCCCCACTACAAAAAGGACATGGAGATATTAGAGGGTCCAGCGGAGGGCAACACAAATGATCAAGGGGCTGGAGCACAAGCCCTATGAAGAAAGCCTGCAGGAACTAGGCTTATTTAGCCTGCAGAAGAGAAGACTGAAGGGAAATTTGATAGCAGCCTTCTACTACCTGAAGGCATGCTTCAAGGAGGATGGAGCTCAGCTGTTGTCAGTAGTAACAGATGACAGAACAAGGACCAATGGTTTCAAGTTGCAGCTGAAGAGGTTGAGGCTGGGTATTAGGAAAAACTTTCTTACTAGGCGAGTGATGAAGCATTGGAATGGGCTACGTAGGGAGGTGTTGGAATTTCCATCTTTGGAGATGTTTAAGGTCTGGCTGGGATAATTTAGTCAGAGTCGTCCTGCTTTTTTGGCAGGGGGTTGGACTAGATGACCTCATGACCTCCCTTCCAACCCTATGATTCTATGATTTTTAAAGATGCTTGGCAGGATGTATGCTGCCCCTTGGAGAGTGCTGAATTGAACAAAATTCAGATTTTTGAACACAAAGAAATGTACAGTTAAGGTTGTCCATGCAAACCTAACTCGTCCCTTTTTCAGCAATGTTCAAATACATTCCATGGACACTCAGACCTTTACTCTGCCAACCACACGGTTTCTGAAATGTACATTATTGTTGCTTCTTTTTATTCCCCATTCAGTCTGTCCTACACGATTCCAGTTTACACTATTAAATGGAATAAAATTAAAAAAAAAAAAAGTTGCCCTTGCCACTTCCCCCCCCCCCCCCCGCTCCCCTGGACTTGGCAGGAGTCAGTAGCAATTATTTATATGCACATCAGGTATAATCAGTATGTTAGATGTCAGGTATACCTACACTAATTAATGAAGACTGTAGTTGGGCTGCTTGGTAAAGGTGTATTTGTGATATGTGATTAGATGTGGATTACTTCAAGGTATGTGACAGCTCTGATTAGAATATGAATAGAACTATGTTTTGCACCACCTTATGTGAGTAAGGGAAGGAAAAATGATGTACTTTAAAGATACATGACACATTTGTGCAGCATAGTGTAGGCCATGTCAAGGGGAGGCCATTGAGCCTTTATTACAGGGGGGTGATGTCAGCAGTGAGATCTAATATTAAAGGCTTTTAATACTTTAATAATGGTTAAGCAAAATTGTAGGCTGTGAGAGCATCCTGTGAGTAGGTGTAAGGGGATTGTAAAAGGCTGTGAAGTGGTTCTTAAATGGTACAAAATTGGGATTCTCTCTAGGGAGTCTGTGTGTATGGCAGATTTCTGAATCTTGCAATGTCAACAGCCAGTATTAGTATGTCCAAGTGCATATTCAGGCATTGTTCAAGGAGGACAGAAGGAAGGTGGAGAGAGAAACTCTCCTCACACCCACACAAACCCCTTGAGTAGTGCTAGATAGAATTTTGTGGACAGAGGATGCTTAAGAAAATCTGCCGTCCTCTGGCAAAATTTTAATCTCCCACCCCACTTCTACCCCAACAGAATTTTAGGACAGACCACCACCCCTAAACCTCTTGTACCATGTCAGAGCTGCAGAAGCTGCTGGACACAAGTGACAGATTCCATGGGAAAGGCACAAGCCTGGGTGTGCTGAGCTGGCCAGAGTGAAAGTCCAGTTCCCCCTTCAACCCTGCCACTGGCCTCTTCTCTAGGTCCCGCAAGCAACTGAGATTCATTCCCTGGATGTTCCCAGGACTGCTCTTACCAGTGACTCTTTCCAGGGGGTTGTTGCTTGGGGATCAAAAGTGGAGTGAGCCTGAGCTCAGCACTCCTGGACAGTGACAGCTTCTTTTCCTGAACCAGATCAACATAACCACAAAGACACCTGAGCACCAGCATAAAAACTCCCAGCCCAAAGGGCCTCATTATCAGGCTGCATGGACCCCTCTACCTTTCGCTAAACCACCCAGCCTGTGAGTGCTAATCAATGTTCCCTCTAAGCTGCATGGCTGTGCAGCCCCCGGCACTGCCTAGCACAAGGTACACTTCCAGCCATGCATGGCCGGCAGCTGCAGTCCCTGTCCGGCCAGAAGGCAAAGTCTGTCTTCCGGCCGGCTGAGAGCTCCTCTGAGATGGGAGTTTTTACAACTCCCACTCAGAGTAAGCTCTCACTGAGCATGCACAGACTCTCTTCACATGTGCATTGAGAGCTCCTCTGGCTGGAGAAGCAACCGGGGGCCAGGCCGCTTTGCTCAGGCAGCAAGTTAAGGGGGCCCTAACCACCCCCATTCCAACACCTGGGGGCGGGCCGTGGACCATTGGGGCCTGACACTGTTCCGCCTGCCTGCCCGCTGGACTCACCACAGCAGGGCAGAGCGGCCAGCCCAGCCTACCTCAGGCCAGCTGCACCTCCCCAGGGTGGACGGCGCTGACGTTTGAGCTGCAGCATGTTGGGGTCGGGGCCCTGAAGCATCCTGCTCTGAAGAGTTTGAGTTGCTTTGTCCCCAGTTCTCCCCAGGCCTGAATGGGCCTGATCCATGGCCTGGGGAGCCGAGGTTGAAGTGGCCCAAACTCTTCAGAGCAGGCCGCTCCAGGGCCCCGACCCCTCACACTGCAGCTAAAGCGCCAGCCCTGTCTTTCCCTTGGGGAAGTGCGACCAAGGGTAGGCTTGTCTGGCTAGTCAGTGCTTGCTGCCAGGAGGCCGGAAGGGCAATGGAGCTTGTTGTCCTGGTGGTCCACAGCCTCCCACTCCCCCACAGCAGGGAAAGTGGAGGGGGGCAGCATCTGGCCACTGTGGGGGCAGGATTGGGCCTGCACATGTGGGGGCGCACAGCAAGCAACATAGGTTGCTCAGCTGCATTGTGGCCTTAGAGGAAACATTACTAATTGCCTGCAAAAGGGGAGTTGGGATCCTTCCCATTGGACGGACAGTGAGTCTTTGCATATTCAACCCAGACCAGCCCTTTACACTGCCCATCCCCCCACATTCTGTACCCCAAGCTCTCTCCCACCCTCCATATCCACTGCCTGGCCATAGAAAACCCTGTAACTCTTAGTCTGTCCCATTGCTCTTGTCTGAATGAGCTCCCTACTGTCAGGATCATAGCCTCTGCAGTGTTAGTGCCTCCAGAACATGGACATGGTGGCTGGAGCAGGAGCTAGGAGGCATCCAAGGAGCAGCAGGTGCATACTGGGTGCTAATACCCCACTGCTGCACTGCCCCCCCCCACTCTGCTGCCTTTGGTGGCAAGCTGAAGGTAAGAAGTGGGGCAGGAGAGCAGAGCCTGGCCTCTGGGCTAGTCTGCCCAGCCCACATTGAGGAGCAATCAGCTCAGGGGATGGAGGGGAGGAGTGTTGAGTGCAGCACTGGGCTGGTGTGCACCACCCCCAGCACAGGGGAATCTTGGGGGGGGGGGGGCATAGGGTGACTGGCCCTGGCCCCCAACCCAAGAGACAGCCCTGTTCTTAAGATATACTTCATGGTGTCCTTCTAGTGTTTCCTCTGTCCTCTATGGGTCCTCTTACCATGATTAAGTTGCCAAAAGAGGACTTGCTTTAGAAGACAAACATCAGTCATTAACACACAAGGGCCAGCTGAGTGAAATTAATATTTCATGATCTGCCTCCCAACCCTAGTGATAGCTGCAGAGAGAACACTGGTATTGGTACAACACTCTTCCCATCTGATACACAGAATCTTACTGGTGGCACTCCAGATGCTTAAAATGCTTAAAATGGTTTCAGTATATCACCCATGTCTGACACCCATAGAGAAGAGTGGGTAGGACCTTGTAGACCAGGTTCTTGGTTACCACCCACAAATTACTGTCAATAAAGACCTGATGGGACAACTTGCTGAAGGAATGATATATATATATATATATATATATATATTATTTACATTACAGAACACAGCAGCTGATATGAGGCATAAGATCATGGATAAA
>ML682060.1:14348045-14361502 GCA_007922195.1 Podocnemis expansa | reverse complement strand
GGTCTTCACATCGGCAGCCTCCATGTCCTCCTTTGGCCAGCTCACTATACCGGCAGGGTATCTGATGACTGGCAGGGCGTACCTGTTGATGTCGTGGATCTTGTTCTTCCCATTGAGCTGGCTCTTCAGGACCTGTCTTATCTTTTGGTGGTACTTGGATGTTGCTGTCTTCCTTGCCTCCTCATCGTGGTTCCCATGTGACTGTGGGATGCCAAGGTACTTGTAGCTGGTCTGTATGTCTGCTATGTGGCCTATTGGGAGTTCCACCCCATCAGTCTTTACTACTTTCCCTCTCTTTACTACCATCCGGCCACCCTTCTCTAGTCCGAATGACATCCCAATATCCTCACTGTAGATCCATGTCAGGTGGATTAGTGAGTTGATGTCTCTTTCATTCTTAGCATACAGCTTGATGTCATCCATGTAGAGGAGGTGGCTGATGATAGTTCCACTCTTGAACTTGTATCCATATCCAGTCCTTGAGATTTTGTGGCTGAGGGGGTTCAAGCCAATGCAGAACAGCAGCGGGGACAGCGCATCACCTTGGTATATGCCGCACTTGATGGCCGCTTGTGCAAGCTGTCTTGAATTGACTTCCACTGTTGTCTTCCACAGTCCCACTGAGTTCTTGAGGAAGGTCCTTAGCGTCCTGTTGACTTTGTATAGCACCAGACATTCACAGATCCATGTGTGCGGCATTGAGCTGTTGGCTTTCCTGTAGTCAATCCAGGCTGTGCTCAGATTGGTCTGTTTAGACTTTGAGTCTTGGGCGACTTCTCTGTCTATGAGCAGCTGGTGTTTTGAGCATATATATAATGTGTGTGTGTGTATATATATATTTTTTTCCAGGAGTTCACTGCCAATGGCAGTTTATGGGTGAATGTTGTCAGATTGTTCTGGGGCAGACTGGTGGAACACATTAGTCTTCCCAATGCTGAGAGAGAGATCTAGGATATATAGGCATCTTGGAAGAGATCTAGGGTGCATTGAAAGTCAGCCTTGGTGTGTGTGAAGTTGGCCAATGTGCTGCCCTAGGAAAGTACTAATCTGTCTATAACTAGTGTGTCTTCTACTTGTGAATGCCAGTGAATAGGCTGTAAAAGGGGGTGAAGAGTTTGAACGTTTTAGCAACTGTTGGGTTAGCAGAGTAAAAGGTAAATGTGTTAGTGGAGCCTATTGTGTCATTGCTGAAAGAAGGTGAAATTAAGATTCCATAGTCATCTTATCCATGCATTTCCTGGCGTTTAGAAATTCTGATTTTTTCTCATTTAAGAGTTTTGTGAGGGTTAACATACCAGCAAGCAACCTCAACTCTTCATTGAAATAGGTTTGTTTTTTCCATTTATACTTCATAGATTTTTTTTTCTTTTTGCTTTTATTTTAAGTGGCAAAGATCCTGTCTTGGAAAGAGATAGCAGTCAGGTAGACAGCTGTAGATACATCTTCCCACAACTTGCATAATGTGTCAACTAGGACTATAATAACTAATCCCCATGTCAGTCATAGATTGCAAGGCCAGAAGAAACAGCTGTGATCATTTAATCTAATTTTCTATATAAAACAGGCCATAGAACTTCCCCAAAATGACCTTTCAGGAAAAAAAATCAATCTTGATAAAAAAAAATGTCGGTGATGGAGAATCCACAGTAAACCATGGGAAGTTGTTCCAAATGTTAATTACTGTCACTCTTAAAAATGAATGCCATAGTTCCAGTCTGAACTTCAGTAGCTTCAATTTCTAAACATTGGATTGTGTTTACTCTTTTCTTCTAGATACAATAGACATTGAACAGATAAGGCAATTTCCTGTAATATATTTCAGAGCTCTTATTCAATTAAGTTAAAATACTTATACATTCCATTGTGCTAAATATCATTGTGGTCCTGGATGATCAAAAGATTACATTGAATGATATGGCTGACAAAAGTGAACTTTTAGGACATACATATGTGTAGTAAAATTCCTTGGAAATTTGCAGAGAAAAGGAATGCAAATTTCACATCGACCACCCCTTACTTTCTTTTATGCAAAAATCCAGACTTTTGAAGCTATGCAAAAAGAAGTGAATACTTTTCTACCTGCTCTTGGGGTCCCAAATTTAAAACCCAAACTCTATAAAGGACAGTGGCTTAGATTTATGAGTATGCTTGTTCTGAGTTAATAGATGTTATGAACATGTAATGACAGGGAAAAATAAATCTGTGATGGGGTTTAAATGATTGATCACCTGCCAGTGCCCTTGTGAGAGTGAGCAGTTATATCAGGCAAGCTTTTTAGCATACGTATAGTTTTGGATTTTTTAAAATATATGTTTAGTTTTTCTGTAATGTTTTTACCTTAAGAATAAATGTGCTTGCTTAGAAGTGGCCACGTGTCAACTTTTTAACTGGGTAATTGTGGTTCGCATGCTGAGGAAAAACTAAAGCAGGCCTGCTAAGGTAATTGGACTTGCTGGGGAATTCACACTGTGGGCAGTGAACTATACAGCCTGGAAAAAAACTAATACTGAGGAAGAATGGCTCAGGTCTCTGCTCAAGAGAGATGAGAGGTGGAGCCTAGAGTGGATGCTTTTGCTGGACCACAGCAGGGGAGTATAGATGCAGTTATACTGAACTGTGAAACCAATTATTAAATATTTGTTCCCTTACAGGTAGACTGTAATCAAATCAGCCTTTAACCTCCTCTTTGAAAACTAAACAGATTGAACTCCTTGAGTCTATTCTTGTTTTATAAGGCATATTTCATAACTCTTCAGTGATTCTTCTGTCTGTCCTTTGAACCATGTCTATTATATCAACAGACTTCTTAAACTGAGGGTAGTATTCGAGCAGTGGTCACACTGGTGTCAGATATAGAAGCAAAATAACATCTATACCCTTACTCACATTTCTTCTATTTATGCATCCCAGAACTGTGTTAGCCTTTATGGTCCCAACTTGGACTGGAAGTTGATTTTGCTCCTCCAAAAATCTGGTAGATGTCATGCACTGCCTTGGAAAACAATTGACAAATTGAGCCCGGTTTAATCTGCATCACATCAATAGGTTGAACTCTAGCTCTGAGCAGAAAACAATCCATCTAGATTTTTTTTTTAATTTGAAAAAGTGGTAACTTTAGGGGAGGGTTTATACATCTGCAATTCATAGCTTAAATGACCTGATATTTGAGTCACTAAACTTTCTTAATATACCAGATTTCAAAGGAATCTAACTAAACATGCTGATTTTAAAGGGGGTCAGAAAGATCCACCTTTAAACAGTTCCAAAGGGGCAGCCATGTTAGTTTAGTCCAGAAAACAAGCAAGGAGTCTTGTGGCACTTAAAGACTAACAAATTTGTTTATTGCATGAACTTTTGTGGGAGAAAATCCCACTTCATCAGATGATTTGAAGATGGAGGCAACACTTCTGTAAGGTCCCCCATATTTAGAGTGTTGATGAGTGGGATTTTCTTCCACAAAAGTTCATGTGAAAAATAAATTTGTTAGTCTTTAAGTGCCACAGGACTCCTTGCTTACCTTTAAACAGACGTCATAACATAGCCTTAATAAGAGTGGCACAGCTGTATCATTGATTATAAATCATGTAATATGAGTATCCCCATCAGGTTCTTGAGACCTTTGCATTCCTTGAATGCTGAGATCTTCTATGGCTTCAGTGTCAGTTTTATTTGAACAAGGAATGAAAAATCATTTTAGATTGCTATGACTCCTTTTAACTTTTAAGTCAAAGCAACTTAAGCACATGCATAAATATGTTGCCTAAGAGGTATGAGCTTAAGCATTTAATTAAAGTTAACCATGTTCTCAAGTGCTTTGCTGGGTCGAGGCCAAATTAAATAGTTGTATTTTTGAGATCTAGGTTTCATAAATTGCAAAGCAAACAAGGAGTCCTATGGCACTGTTAAAGACTAACAAATTTGTTTATCACATAGTAAGTTCCCCAGCATCAAAGCATCTGACCATGTGGGATTTTCTCCAATGAAAGCTCATGAGATAAAGAAATGTGTTAGTCTTTAAAAGCACCACAGGAATCCTTGTTTATTTTGAGGAACTAGACTAAGGCTGTGTTCTCACATAAAAGCTTATTTCGAAATAAGTTATTTCAAAATGAGTTAATTTGAAATAAAACTGTTATTTTGAATTAACTTAAATCAAAATAAGCAAAAATCTGAAATTGAAATAGCAAGTCTGGACACAGGACTTGCTCTTTTGAATCAGGAGAGGGGCAGCATGGGAGGTGTGGCAACATGGCCCCCTTGCTGGGCCATGGCCCCACCCAATATATAGGAAAAGGAAGGCACCCTGGGAAGGAGAATCGCAAAAGTGCTAAATCAAAATAATGGTTATTCTGAAATAACACATCTGAACAGTGTTGTTTCGAAACAACCATTTTGAAATAACCGCTATTTCAATTTCACCCTTGGTTTTATTGTTTTGAAATAGGTTATCTTGAAATGCCAGGGGCTCGTCATTTTGAAATAAGGAAACATCGTTCGGACACAACTTTTTAAAATTGAAACAACAACCGTTGTTTCGATTTAAAAACTATGTGTGAACACAGTTTAAGATGGCTACCCCTTTAGAATTTGATAAAATTCAGTTTGTTTTGTTTGCTAACATTTAGCACTATCAAATGTGGCATGAAGAATATTATGTGTTGGAAAATGTATAGATTCCTGTGGATCTCCATCTGCTCTAAAGTAAACATTGCTGTAGCATATAATTGCAACGTTTAAGAGCAGTTAAAGGCCAGGACTTCTGGCAGGAATCCAAAATTGTATTTGTGGTGCACTCAGTAAAAGGTTCTATAGCACAAACAACAGAAGGTAGAATAGCAGATTAAAGAAAGGAAGCTATAAGACCACACTGATCAACTGAGGCATAAACATTGCAGTTGTTTTCTTATCAACTTTCTGCATAATAAGAATTATCATGCAGCTCATGAAAATATAAAGTGTGACATAGACAGATATACCAGGGAAATGTCATAGAGCTCTCCCTTTACGCCTTTCTCAAGAATCCCTGCTATTCAAAAGTGCTTCTTTTCCACCTGCTTTCTATTCTTACACCCACACCGAAAGGTATCAGAGTTTTAAATGATGGGATTATGTGCAAATGGCCTCTGTCATTTTTTCTCTGGTGACTGGCTCATTAAAAACACGTTGCTCATCTTGGGCTTTTTCAGCTTTCTGTTTTCATTTTATTTTAGAATAAACTCTGACTGTTCTGTAACTTTTCTATTTTTATTTCTTTGTGCTACATGTAGCTTCATTCTCTTTATTCATTTTTGAGCCTCATTGCCTGCACAGATTTGATTAGTTTCTCTTAGTGCACACATATGTGAGACCATACTCAAAAATATGCATGCACTCACCTTATCCATCTAAAAGTAATGCGTTGGCAGAGGTTGCATTGATCTGGGTGCTCTAATGATGTTGCTAGCTCTGCTTCCCATAGCATTTTCTTTTCTTTTTGGATGAAGTGGTAGACAACTGATCCACTCTAACTTTAAGAACTGACATATCTTCATGACAGATTTTTCTTCTTATGTATTATCCTACTGAACATAACACATCAGGAAATCTATTGTGTGTAAAGTTTGTCCAGCAGTGTAGCAGCTGCTTACAGTTAACAAAGATGGTGGTGGCTCTTCATTAGATTGAGAGAATCCAGAAGGTATGTGAGAGAAAATAAAAGTTATTAAATCTACTTTAAAATCTCTAAGACAGGAGTGCTGTTTCTGGTTCAAGTTACCAGCATATCAGTTCATTGATGGCTTATCCTAAGAGCTGATGCTGTACAGCTACTACAGTTTCCATAGTATGACATCAACAGAGTCTGCTTCAGCAAAGAACATAACCATAGCTTCAGAATTTGAAATCTCGTTGTGCAATGGTGCCTATTAGCAAGCAGCCTTAAATCTGCATGCCATTTCTATATAGGGATAGACAGACAAGTCAAGTGCCATCTAAGTAGGTATAGAACATCTTGAATTTAGCAAAAGATTTGGTATTTATCTTAGCAAAAACAACAGTGAAACATTTCCAGTTATTTGTTTATCCCACTGTTTGCTGCAACTTCTTATGTAGTAGGAGTTACAGAAATTTACAGTATATATAAAATTTCATAGTGTAACACCAGGCTTTTTGTTGACTGCATGCATGTGGATGAGATTATCTGATAGCAGTACTGTGGATTATATCAATGTGGTTCTCAGATTGTTTGTTTGCATTAAAAATCCTGCTAGCAAAGAAGCTTGTCAGTGATTTTTAATTAGCTACAGCAGCCTGAATCTTGCTGCATTTGTGACTTTTCTGAGACAGGAATAAAAGGCGCCTCTGACTAAGGCTGGGTTAATAACTGATTTTTTGGTTCAGCGGAAGCAAAACACTGAAAACAAATTTGCTTCAGATCAAACCAAAATAGAAAAGAAGAAAAAAATTGTGATTCAACAAAGCCCACTTTGGGTTGCATGAGTTGAACAATTTTGTTTAACCCCAAACATTTTGTTTCTTGGCACTTTTGAATGGCTAGACTCAGAAAAGACAAGACAAGAAAAAAAGGAGGGGGGCAGACATGGAAGAGTCTTCATAACTTTGAACCAATGATGAAGGCAATCGAGTGGTATGGGGGGAAATAGAAGTTTAGTTCTCCCCTCTGCCTTCTAAAGCGGAGATTTGAATCTGGGTCTTCTATCAACCCAGAGAACCCCTGCTTACCAATGGGCTATGGAGTGTTCTGGAACAGTGCTATTTCAATCTCTGCTTGTTGAAGCTCTTGCATTTTGTATAAAACAGACATTTGAATAAGGACTTGAACTTGGTTCTCCCACCCTCCATGACCTAACAATGAGAATATAGGCTATTTTAAGTTAAGGCACTCTCTTTTTCTCCTGTTAAAACTGCTTCCCTGTGTATAAATCATTAAATATTCTGTAGTGCATGGCCTGATAATTAACAGGGTATCTCACCTCAGGTGTATGTCTGAGCCACTAAGCTATAGAACAGTTATCATGGACCATCTCTCTGGCCCGATGAGTGTTTTTCACTGAACAAATTATATATGTATATAAAAAAATGTCACTCAGCTTAACCATTTTCATTATCACTGCATTCAGGCTACTGATCCCCCATTTTGTAAGCATGACTTACTTTCTTTGTTAATACGTGTCTGATCTGCATTTGGCTATATCAAAACTCATGTTGCTAAACTAGCCCATCTTATCAAGCAGTCCGTATCTCTCTGTATATCTGATCCGCCCCCATCAATATAAACTACTACTGTTGTGCAAAGGAAGCACTTAAGATCTTTTCAGGGGAAAAAGGCAATATGCTGCATTTATTGAAAATACAAAATATTAAATAATTCAGCACATGCAGATACACTCACACAAACACACAGGTTATGTCTACATCTAACTGCTGATTTTGACTTGCTTAGCCTGAACTAAGCAGTTTGGAGTTAGTTCAAACTAACCGTGGGTTAGTTTGAACTAACCGGAACATTTTAGTTCAAACTAAAGTTTAATTTAAACTAAAAAAAGTGGTTAGTTTGAACTAAACAAGTAATTCAAACTCATTTAGTTCAAACTAGCACAGCTTCATCATGCTATTTCAAACTAAAATTCAAACTAAGTTCTAACTAACTGGTTAGTTCAAACTAACTAGTTCGAACTAAGCAAAACCTAGTGTAGACAGGGATCAAATTAGTCCGGATTAAGCCCTTTGATCCAGACTAATTTGCTAGTGTAGACATAGCCACAAGAGTTCTGCTATGATGTTATAGTTACCCATCTGTAGCTCACCCAAGTCCAATGGTCAGTTGAACCAGCTGTGAGAGATGGAGTTGGGGTCCCAGTCGGTCACGATTTCAAGACTCCAAGGCTGAGGCTAGACAAACCGAGAATTCATTGACAAGAGCACCCCCTTTTTATGATAAACCCTTTACATGCAACTCTATAGGTTTTGCACTGTTATTGTTTAATGATTCACAGGTTTTAAGTTCCTGATAGCTCCCATCACTACTGCTTTCTGAAGCACAGTTAGCCTCTTGATAATGATGGTTGCAGCAGGTGGTCCCAGAAGTTGTCTCACAGGTTTTAACATAGTTTATCATCTCAGGATGTTTTCCTCCAGAGGTGTCTGCCTTGGCTCCAAGGCTGTCAATCTACTCTTGGGTTCATCAATGGACCAGATTGGTTCTTGGAAGTCACAGCATACTTTGCCCTTATCAGATGTTTTACATGAACAGATTTCTCATTCATACACAATTCTTTAAATGGAGCAAGTTAACAAAGAACAATTTTAGTTACAGTCACAATATAACGATAGCATCCTAAGAAGATAGTAAAGTAATGGACACAATGGTTCTCTTCTAAAAATAGGATGATACACATTCTTATGCTTAGGCAGAATTGTAACAGTGAATTCCTTGCAGCTACTTTCTAGGGAAAGGGTTACATAGACAGAATACAGCTAGTTAACTGAAAAATACAGAAGACGTGAACAATTCACCTATAAGTTTCTGATACTACTTTAATTTGTGTGTTATCTGTACATTTTAGCAGCAATGATTTTATGTTTTCTTTTAGGTATTTTCTGCCCAAACTATTCAATAAGATTTCTGGAGAAATACAATAGAAATATTTTCACAGAATGATGATTCCTCATTTACAATTACTTTTTTACATGTAACAGTTAACCAGCTTTTAATTCTGGTTAATATGAACTTCATTGATATTGTATAATGATTTTTTTTTATCAAAATGTCATGTGCAACTAAGGCTTATGGAAGTTTAAGTATATTATGTCAATACAATTACCTTTATCAACCAACCATGTAATCTCATCTAAAAACAATATCAGGTTTATATGGCAAACCGCATTTGCTGTAAAACTATGTTGATTGACATTTATTATAGTATCAACCTTTAATTCTTGACTGATTGCACCCTGTATTAGCCTTTCAATGATTTTAATTGGGATTTATATCAGACTAAATGTTTTATACTTATCTGGCCCATCTTATTTACTCTTTTTAAATACTGGAACAACATTAGCTTTTTTACAGTCCTCTGGACCATCCCTAGTGTTCCAAGATTTGTCAAAAATCAGCATTAATAGTTCAGAGTGCTCCTTCATATTATGGGGTACAAGTTACACGGTCCTTCTGATTGAAAATTTTTAACATCAGCAGTTGCTGTTTAATGTCTTTCCCAATTACTTTGGAATAAAAATGTATTTCTTTATTACTGTAAGATGTAAATACATTTTCTTGCTTCTTTCCAAATATGGAACAGAAATATTTATTGACTAATGCTCCTTTTTAGGCATCATGATGACAGTTTACCATCCCTAGTTAGTTTCAGACATATACCATTGCTAAGGTTTAATTTATTTCTGGTATATTTGAAGAATTCCTTTTTTATTGCCACTAACCATAGTGGCCACAGTTTTAAACTGATACCTTTAGCTTTCTCTAGCAATTATTCTAATTTCCTAATTGCTCATGTATATTAATAGCTATTAACAACTCCATTCTCTACATTTATTTAGTTTAAATAAACTGATTCTTTCACTTCCTCACTTAACCAGGGTGTCTTTAAAACCAAACCAAGTCTTTTTACATAATTTTTAGAGTGTGTGAATGTAGCATCTAATAATCCTTTCTTAAACAGTTCCCAATTATCATTCATAGATTTATGTTTAATTTTTTCCTCCTGTTTAGTTTTCCTTCTCATTTCTTTTCAGGTTTGGTAAATTGGTCCTTTTAAATTTCAAGTATTAGGCGTTACTATAAAAAAGAAATTTGGAGTTTTAAAATCTGTGTTTCAAGAACTTATTCATTATGTGTTATTTCAAATGACCACCAAAAGTAATTTAAGTGATTAGTACAAATTAGAATGTACCATGAAAATTGATCCAGTATGCATATGAACTGGTAGAAAGAATAAATACTGGTTGAGTGCCCATTGACTTCATTGGGCACTGGATTGGTTTTTGACCCAAAAGCTTGCAATCTAAGATGACATTTCTTTTAAGTCATGAGCACAGATACAGTAGGTCCTTGCACTTCCATGGATCAGATTGCAGGATCCAGGGCATAACTTTAGATATAAGCAGCAATGAGGTAAAAAACAGGAGGAAAGAATTGATGGAAGTACAAGATTTATGGAAGAAAATATAGCCTAACTTTTAACCAGTTATCACTATTGAAGATCATGATGGATACAATTTTATATAAATGAGGGACAAAAAAAGTTGATCTAAATAAAAAGTTTCTTAATTGACTCAGTTTTTGTTAGACACCATAGCAGAAATGGCTCTTAAAGAGGAATTGGAAATTATATTATTCAAAGTCCTTTGTGTAAAGGTATTTTTCACTGGTTATTCTACTGGGAAATCCCACAACACTGTGCTAATGGGTTAATAATATAACAGGGTACAGTTGATAGAAAATCTTTACAAAACAAACTGGATAAAATGCATGACATTTCATCTGGCATGATTTTTTGTAACCATTGAAACTGAGGGGCTGAGAATTATTTGTAAAAAAAAAAAAAAAACATTTAAAAGTCAGCTAGTTAATACCCAATAACTTATACTATAGGGAACAATATTCTATTGGCAGAGAATGGGCAAAATGATCAAATGATCTTTTTATCATTTTCATGACTGATTATTCTAGAATTAATTATTCAACTGTATTTATTTAAAAGAAGACAATATTCATCCTGAGATGTTGAAAGAGGGTTGTTGCAAGCCTACCATATTCTTAATTTAGTGCTGGCACTGGCAGACTTAATATCCTAAGGAAAGTAAGTCAGCCTTTGTTTCTTCCATGTTAAAAATGAGAGGGGAAAATAAACAGGGGGCTATTGGTACTGACTTACATACTTCACATGGGTCTAGTTCAGTTTAATTAGATAAGGACTATAAATGCTTTTAAGATACACATTACTAGATAAGGGCTAATTATTATTACTGCACATGCTTAGTTGTTATATGCTTATGTCCAACTGCTATAAGGAAAAGTGATTTAATGCACGATTCCTGTCTTGGTCACTGCACTACATTATTTCTGAGAATTCTCTACCTAAAAAATTCTCACGTATTTGTATTCCATGAGGAAATCTGCAAGATCCATTTCCCCTTCCACAAGCTTGTTTGTTCCCTATTGAAATCAGACAAGCATGTCAATTAAAAACAAAAACAAAAAAAAGAGTAGAAACATTATGACCCCGTGATATAATATTTTAATTAATAATTATTAGATTGAATATGAAGTTGTCTTTTATTATCACTCCTAAATGGGTCTTTTGTTTAACAGGTTTTTTGCCTCATTATTTAGGAACATGATGCAGTATTTGTGATGACTGATGAATTGTGCTAACAGCTCAAAATGGCCCTCAAGTCTACAACAGTCAAAAAGCTTTCAAAAGATGGTTTTTTTCCTGATTTGTTTCTGCAAAATAATGTTTTTTATGATTTTTGTACAGTTGTGTATAGCATAAAGCAAGATATCCTTAGACAAAGTAAGCCAGTAATAGGGAGGTGTGATTCCATTCCTCCTCTCCCCACATTTATGAGTGAAAATGTGAGGGTATGCCAATACAACAAGGAAAAATCCATGACTGACCCATATTAACTGACTTAAGCTGTTGAGGCTGAAGCAGTGGAGATTATTCATTGTGGTAAAACAGACAAGGAGTCATGTGGCACTTACAGACTAACATATTTATTTATTGCATGAGCTTTCATGGGAGAAAATCCTACTTTGTCAGACACTTTGAAGATGGGGAAACTTACAGAATGGGTGGAAATAAATGCAGGGAAGTGTAAGTCATGGGATCAGGTCATACCGGAACAGAAAATCAAAACAGTTGTATATAGTCAAACACTGGGGAACAGCATGTAGAGGAAGACGAGGTCAAATCACCTGTTGTAATGAAAGAAAAATCCAATGTCCCTATTAAGTCATGAGAGAAAAATCCTATGTCCCTATTAAGTCATGACTTACATTTCGCTGCATTTCTCTCATTCTTTCAGTTCCCCTGTCTTCAAAGCATCTGACTAAGTGGGATTTTCTAACATGGCTGCCCCTTTGGAACCTGGCAACATTCATTGTGGTAGAAGTCTAAATATCAATGAAACAGCTCTTCAGCCATGAGCCTCATGAATCTAAGTCATCCAGTAGTGGTGTCCCACCACCCCACCCCCCAGTGGAGGCATACCTTGAGCTCCAGCTGGAAAATTATTGAACAGTTTTTAGTTGTGGAAATGGCAAAATTTTCTTTCTTTTTTTTTTGTTTTTAATTTTAGAAAAAAAAAGGAAGACACTTAAATTTAAAATATAATGGTTTAAAAATGCAGGTATATTGCTTACTCATTATTTATTATTTTAAAGGGTATGGCACTTTTACTGCTCTTTTATAAATTCCCTCTAGTTTACCACTGCAGATCATCATGCACAGAATAACAGCAGCCATAAATATTCCATAAATGAAAGCTCACAAATTAGCTAATGTATTTTTGTTTTCTTGTTTATTTACTTGATTCAGGAAGTCATTTCTGTTCAGGAAAGCAGAAGTCCTGTGCACCTTCTGGCAGTATCTCCAGTTTTCACTGTGGGCTGCAACCTGATCTGGAGATGCTGTAGCATTGTGTGCTGAGACCCTGGCAGGTGATAAAAGCCTCCAGCCCTACCCCAACTTGCCTTGAAGTGGCATTGGAGTCCTTGGAGTCAGACTTTATTACAATTTTTAGTAACACACTAGTCATGACTGTGCTTTTATCAGACAACACCTGAGCAATCTCATGAATCTTTACTTAAGTATTATTTTGTTGTCATAATTAGAGTCATTAATTCCATCTTTAAGATACATGAGAGATGCATTAAATTAATTAAACTAGAAGGCAACTAATCCATGGCTGTGGATGACAAGGTGCTAGTAACAGAAATTACTTTTAACAGTACAGATTAGAAGCCTTTGCAGTAACAAAATACACTCGATTTCAACTTTAAATACAAAAAAGCTGAGTACATGATGAGCCCAAAGAGAAAGCTTAACACTGCAGCCAGTCTAATTTGCAGGAAAGAATTGCCCTTTACTTAGTCTTGGCATGCTCAAGGCTTCATCCTTATTTAGTTGTAATTCACTTGTGTCAGCCATATTAGATGATGAAAAGCCTCCCTCCTTTTTCCTGCAGTACAGACATTGCCTTTTCTGCTTTTGCCGTTAGTTTCATTAAACTCACTTCATTTCAGTGCAGAACTTTTTCTTCTTTACTGACATAATATATTCCAAAAAGGTGGGAATGGAGAGGAAGATTTGAATAACCATCTTGTCCTTTAATTTGTAAAAATAAAAAATAATAATAATAAAAAAGAATCCCTGAAGGGTTTTGTGTGTGTGTGTGTGTGTGTGTGTGTGTGTGTGTGTGTGTGTGTGTGTGTG
>ML682060.1:14315773-14348035 GCA_007922195.1 Podocnemis expansa | reverse complement strand
GTGTGTGTGTGTGTGTGTGTGTGTGTGTGTGTGTGTGTGTGTGTGTGGTTTATAGCTCAACACTATCTACTTATTGTTGATTCTTAATATTCTTATATCAATTCCAGAATTATTCTTGCAATAATTGAATTAATTCATAATATTGTATGTTCTTAATATTGTTTGATACACTGGGGTTAGCATGCACATTTACCTACAACAAAGCTATATTTTTGCTTCTTGTGCTCTAAGAAGCAGTGCTTAGTCTCTGGTGCAAAATTTCAAACTTAGAATGACACTCTCCCAGCATTTTTAGGGGTGGGGCAGTCAGCTCATGGATCTGGCCTAACATATTCAAGAGAGAGCCAACAATCTGGAAGATTGTGGTAAAATCCTGATCCCTTTGACTTTATTGGAAAAAATCCTATTGATATAAATGGAGACAGGTTTTCTGGATCCAGGCTGGGATTTCAAATTCCTACCCTCTGCTCTTCCCAGTGATAGATGATGTGTGGACATGGGGTTTTAGGTCATGCCCATCTCAGCTGAAGTCAGGTACAACCCCTTACATACTATTTTTGTCACACATGTATGTGGAATAAATCACTTTTGAGTCCTGAGGGTCAGTTCTATTTCAGGAAAAGCAGTCTCTGTAGCTCCTGTTCTGCAGAAACACTGGATCTTCCTACCTATGCAGCTACAATGGCTATTCCCTTCCCTGTGCCATGCAGTGTCACGTGAGGCCCTGATCCTGAAAGTTGTTCCAAATGGGTGGACCTAGGGAAATCAGATGTCCTGATTTTATATGCACAGTCTCTATGTTGATGTGTTGTCTTTATGTAGGCACCTATTACCCATCCTCTCTTCCCCTGAGTTTTTCATACTAGCTATCTGGTTACCCTAGGTGAACCACCCCAATTGTGTTGGGGTAGGATGTACTACTCACAGAAAAGAGTTAATAGGATCAAGTCCTTAGGTAGTACGCAACTGCCTAGTAGTCTCCAGATAGCGATGATGTCAAAGGGTTAGCATTATCCTGACTGACTGACATACAGAGCTGTTTAGTAAAGTTTACACATTGCTGACTAATCAAAGTGGTGCTCTTAATTCTTCTGCTTCCTGTACATTAAACAAAATACTAAATTCCCTTAAAAATAATTAAAAAAACAGGGGAGGGAAAGGTACATCACATGCTTCAACCTAGGGACCCAAGGATCATCACCTAGCTTCAATTAATGAGCATTGTCTAAATACTTTATATATAAATAAGCATAAGTTTCTGGATATGACTATAGATTTATTTTCTTCTGTGACTTTTTTTGCCATTGCATATAGTGGAGGCCAAGGAATTTGGGTTTCCTCAATATAGAAGAACAGGAATATAAACATTTACTGATATCAGATCTTTCTATCATCCTGTTAATGAGTTAATGGAATAAATTCACATCATCATCTATGATCACTCGGGCAAATGTAGGCCACAGAAAAGAGCATCTCCATCTGATAATGTGCCGGATTAGAAAGGGTTTGGTGAATGTGGAGTTTCTGATGAATTCCATTTGATGTCTGAATTTTTTTATACTTACATGTTTTGCAGTAAAATAACAAATGCCAGGCTCATGCTAAGGCCTTGAATTGGGTGGTAGAACATGGTGATTGTCCTGTGCATGACAGCCTCTTTAAGGCTGCTGCTGGGGAATGTATCAATAAATGATTATATATATTTAATTTTAAACCAAAAAAAAAATTGTTCAAGACACTGTTGACGAGGAAAAAGGATGGAAGTTGTGGGGCTTCCCTCCCGCAAACCAAGACAACTACACAAAATCAGTTTGTGCACTTCTTTAGCTTGGCACTCTCAAAGTTGTTAGAATTTCACCCATCACCTTATCCAAATGAAGGGACAAATTTTCATTCTGGCTTTCCTAGTTTGTTTTCAGTATTGGTAGGCACATCTGTTTGTATGTGTAACACTTGATATTTGCATATGCAAGTCAAGTAAATTTCCTACATATCCTGTTTCCATTTTCAAATAAAAATTTGTGCTCTCATATTTAGATATAACTTCAAATTCTGAGCTCCATTACTGGACCCTAGTTATAATTTTGGCTCAAAGCAGGAGTAAAAAAAACTCAGCTATTATATGAGATATTTACTATGATCTATAATACAATTAGCTTTTAGGAATAAGAGAAGCCTGGGAATACTGAAATAGAATGATTGGATTCTTGGACATTTTATCAATTTAGTTCTACTATAGTAGAAATCCCTATTTTCAGAAAAAGCAGTATTTTGAAAGCATTCTGTTTAAATGTCAGATTTTAACAAAAGGTTTTACAGATAGAACAGAAAGTCAACTGCTGCACTGAAGTTTGCTGTTAAAATGTGATGTCTGACTGTTAGAGTACAGCAACAATTGTATTTGTCCTGTAGCTAGGAAACATATGTGCATATTGGTTTGCCAAACTTCTACAAAAAATATCCAGGCTTCCTTTTAGTGGAAGCAGCATTGCTTCATCTGCCATTATTTTCATGACAGCCAAGAGTTATGAAGTGGTTTTGCACTAATGCAGAAGGGAAGTAGGCAGAGAAGGAAGCTGTTAATTAAATTTTATGTTTGTTCTCAACAATAATCTACTATGTTAGATCTCTGGAAAGGCTTAACAGTGGGGAGGAAAATGGAAAAATTGTTAAAATAATGAGGTCCCTCTTCTCTCCTTATCACAGAAGATAGTTGTGTGACCCTCAGTTGTAGCAACTAGAAACTGTGGTTGACTTTGCAAAAGAACAGAATGAATCACATTGTACGGAAATATTGAACTATCCAAATCAATGTAGAACAGTTGTTGAAGTATTAGCCAGCTTGCAGATAGTATTTGATGATACTAATTTTTGATTGTGTTTGTGTATAGAACTAATGGAGGGAGAAAGTGCTTTTCCTTAAAAATTCCCTCATCCTGACAATGAATAGTTTGGGGTGATACTATGTACGGAAGACTGTTTATATACACAAATGGTTTTACGAACAGTAGGGTCAAGCATTACCTAGACGTGTGGTTTTCAAACTATGAGTTGAGACCAGTACAGGGTTGTTGTGCTCCCTGCTGCTGCTGTCACAAGACTAAATGCTTTGCTTGAAGATGCAAAAGCCCAGCTAACTGTATGGGTGGTGGAAGCTCCACCCCTTAAACCTTGCTGGGCATGGTCAGACTGCTGCCCCAACATAAAAGGGAGCAGCTTGCCTCAGTCTGGGCTGACCAGCAAAGAAGGAGGACGTACGCTGGAAGTTCCTGCTACAGAGCTACATCAGCTCCATGCTGTGAGGGAATATGACTCCAGAGAGAGCTCTGAGGGGCAACCGCCCCACAACAAGCTCCCCAAAGCTATGACACAGGCAATTATTACAGCTAGGCAAACCAGAGACCTGCAAGGGAGCTGATGGCGGCCGTGCCAAGAGGAAGGAAGGCCAGATTAACACCCATCAGTGAGCCATCCCCACACCAAGTAGGAAGTAGTCATGGGGGCCTGAACGATAAAGCTGGGAGTAGCGTGGACAACCACTCAGCATGTTTCGGTGAGGATCCCAGCTGGTGTGGTACCATACCCCCCACACTGATAGAGCCCTGGGGTTGGGTTCAGGGGAGTGGGAGGGCCTGAGTCCCCTCCCACCCACCTGAGCACTGTACCCCATAAGGGATGTTTTCTGTATTGACTCTGTGGCACTAGGCCATGCTGGTCTGACCTGTGGGCCACTTAAAGACTCTGTATTGACTTTGTGGGCACTAGGCTGTGCTGCCCTGACCAGAAGGCTGAGTATTGTTGTGGACTGTGACAGGGTGGACCCGCCCCGCACTCAAGCAGGCTTATATGCCCTGAAGGAAGAGGTAGCCCCGCCCCTTAGGCCCTGCTGGGCATGCTTCGACAGCTGCCTAAACATAAAAGGCTGCAGTTCCCCTCAGTCTGGGGCAGGCCGGCAGCAAGAACAGACGTGTGGTGGAAGCTCCTACCCAGGGTTGGGTTCGGCCCCTCCCTTAAAGGAGCACGCCCTTGCGAGGCCGAAGACGCTAACCGCTGGACGCACTGCTGGGCGAGGCACAATCTACCGGGAGGATCTTGGGACCCAGGCCAAAAATGTGGCGGAACCGGATGGGCCCAGGGAATCAAAAGGAGGAACGCTGTCTGACTCCCAGGTAGGAAGGAACTCAGGGCAGTGCCCAGTGGGGTGAGCCATGGTATCGCCGTGGTCCCGGTCGGCGCGTTGCAGCCTGGATCCCCGCTGACTGGGCCAAACCCCACGGCAACTCCAGGGCCCTGGGCTGGGGTTCAGTGGAGCCGGTGGGCCTGAACCCCCCTACCTGGGCCCACTGCCCCTGGGCCAGTCAGCTTTTGTGACTATTGACTCTGGCCATTGGGCCGCACTGCCCTGCACTGAAGGGCCGATGGGACTATTGACTCTGGCCGTTGGGCCACCTTGCCCTGAATCAAGGGGCCGAGTTTGTGGCTCAAACCGGGAGCTTCCCGGCGTTTGAGCAAGCGGAGGTAGCACACTCTGTGACATGGACATTGAGCATAAAGAAGATTGAGGAGGCAACCTCCCTGCTCATGTCCCTTGTGGCTTCCCCATGAAGGAAAGCCGGGGAGGTCTTACCCTGCGAGAGTGACATAAGCTGTCCTTGCTGTAGTTTAATGCATCCATTGCCTCTTGTCCTCTGCTCAGAAGTTACAGGGAATAATTTTTCCCCCTCCTCCTTGTAAATAGCTTTTTATGTATTTGAAACCTGTTATTACCACTTCTCTCAGTCTTCTTGTTTCCTAACTTTAAAAGTCCAGAGTTTTCAGTCTTCCCACATTGGTTATGTTTTCGAGGTCTTTAAATGTATGTATTTATTAATTTATCTATTTATTTATTTATTTTCCTCTTCTGTGGACTTTCCCCATATCTTTCATGAAATGTGGCACTTAGAACTGCACACATGAGGTTGGCTTGCAGTCTACCCTAGATCTCTTTTCAGGGGCCTATCATGCCTATCATATTATGGCTCTTGTGGATATGTACAGGGGTGAAAAGACACAGTGTCTTCTCTGCATCATGACCCTTAAATGTTGCATCTCCATTTTTGCTTGCAGTTATATTAGTCTCTAAAAAGTAGAAGAATGTTAATCAGCTTTTTTCCTATACAGTGAAATATAGCTCTGGCCATTGATTATATTGGATATAATAATCCAGGGAGGTCCCTTTTATTTTATTTAATCATAAAAATAAATTGTGTTTTACTGCCACCATAGAATCAGAGACTTATGCCTACCCAATACTCTATATAACTTTGAATGAGGAATACTGCAGTAACTTTGCCTGTTCAGAATAGTGCATACTAAGGCTTTAATGATGCCCATAATAAGCAAAACTTATATGTTTTCAAAATGCTGTTTGACAGAGACTGCAGTCAGATGAAGTATACTAAGGGAAACATATTGTATTAAGGTTCTGAATATTTTATTCTTGTGGGCGTGGGTTTCCTTCTGTATGCAACTGTTGGGGTAGAAGAGTTAATTTTAGCGCCTTCAATACCTAAAAACATGAGGGGGATGATCAAAATGGATCACCAAGGTTATAAAAGCTCCCAGAAAGATACCAGCCCTGGAATGGTTTGCATATGCTGATTCAAATTGCATTTTCCAGGGACCAAAAGACAAAGAAAAGATTCTTGGCATTGAAAGGGCTGAGTTTAAACTGACTCAGAAGTATCTTCCTGCCCAGGAAATGAACAAGGTATCTTATGTAAGTGATGTCCCAAAACTTTGCAGATGAGTTGAAAGGACTTTGGCCTACTAAGGCCCCATAAGAATGATGGGTAATTTTTGGTAAGCTTACTGTCATGCATACAGGAACTTTTATTGTTTTATATATTTTCTGTATCATGCTTTTACCTTTAGTATAACTGTGCTTGCTTATAAGGAGGTATACGGTAACTGCTTCCAGTACCCCACTCATAGCCCACAAAAAGAAAACACAGCACAACCTACAGGCAGTCTGGCTTGCTGAGATTATTACAGGGCCAGCCTTAAAACCCTAGTCAGAAGGAAATGGGACAAAGGTCTCTGTCTAGAGAAAGCTAACAACTGGAGACATGGAACCTTACTGGGCACTCCTTCTGTGGATCTGAGGAGTGTGTTGGGGGATACAGGTGCAGTTATCATGAAACCAAGACATGTTGCACAAAATTTAATGGCATAATTCTTCTTCAGAAGTCAAGCTATTTAGTCATAGAGTTTAATAAAATACATAATTTTTAATCCTCTCATGCCTGCAGAAGGCCATGCTGTCTTAAAGGAGAAACTTAATGGAGTGTCTATCTAATTTTCAAGTGAGGGATTATTGAGTATCAGCTCATTTTTGAGTTCTTCTCTGAAGCATGTATTGTGTGTGTTTCTTTCTCTCTTGTCCAACATTAGAAGCGACATCAGTGCTCCCTTTGCTTCCTCAGAGGACAAAGATGGATCATCAAATCAGCCATCTTTTATTTTAATTTTAGTGGTTTTCTACAGTTTGTATATATAAAATTAATATTTTATATCCTGAGAGTACAACATATTAGGCTGTACAGGTTTACATGTTGAGGTTAGATCTTTGGATAAGCATCTCAGTTTTTGATTGTGAACTTAATCTGAACCAAACAGATCCTTGAAGGCTTTTGTCTATCTCTCTCCCCCCATTACCCTCCACATTTGAAGAGACTCTCATCTGATTTTGGTTTGGTTTTGGTTTTTAATCATTACATTAGAGTGATTTACAATAACATTTTTAATAGTATCTGATACCATAAAACAGGCTGGTAGGATAACACATGCAGTTAAGAAGCACAGTTTATACCGTCAGAGAAAAGGGAAAATGTTCAGAGTCAGAATTAAAGATCTTCATTAATTCCAAGCCTTAAGAGAGTAACATGCAAGACTCTGATCTTGATCTAGCCCTTTTATGAGAGATTAACAAATTAGACCGAAGTTCACAAAATAGGAACTTTTTCTATAACCTTTTGCAGGAGCTTATCTAACCTATACTAGTGCATTGACTTTTGCAAAAACAGGAAATTATTGCATTTCATTCACATAATGAATGAAAAATGAGTTCTATAATGGATGCATAGTATCTTGGAGAGCCTTCACATTGTTCAAATTTAACCTGTGTCTTCAACATCACAGAAGTAACTCACTGGAGCTTCTACAAATCAAAGGTTTCTTACATAACTAGAAATAATCTTAGAGGCCATTAAAGTTTTGACATTAAGTGCTCTATAAAACAAGCAGACTCTTTTTTGATTGTTTTCCTTGTACAGCTCTTATGTTTTCACCACAAGATCTAAATAATAATCCGAAAGCTGTGAGTTTCATGCACATTTTACTTTAGGTTGCAATGGTTCAGTTTGGTTATGTAATATGTTTTGATTCCTCTTTGTTTTTTGTAATTATCAGGTCAAATTTCCAAGGAATCTTGTTGTCAGACTAAGCTTTTCTAGAGCAAAACAAGGGCAGGTTTTAATATTCTATTTTGTTAGTAACAGTTGTTGGATCTGTGATAGATCTTCTAAAAGACACTTTGTCCTCTACTGTTTTATAGGCCATAGATTAATGCTGGCACATTTGGTGTAGCTAAGAAAAAAGCAGGTAGAGACTTAGGCGACTGGTTTTATAGGATTCAAAAGGCAATTAAAAGCCATAATTAAAATGCATGATGGGGGTCAGTCATTCTGTGTTCTTTCTCCAGCAATTATTTATTGGCCATCTCTGCCAGTTTTACCAGCTTCATTTTCATCCTCATTTATAACTCACCTCCCAGTCAAACCAATGTTATTTTAAAGAGGCAAGTCCTTATCAATGGGTGTTTGAATAAAACAAAACAAAAAAAAAAACTAGAAAATGTCATATATTCTTTTTCTAGTCTGAAAACTGACTCTGTTGACTTCATATGAAATCTGTCCTGTTTGCAGTACAGTGACAACTTTTTTCTTAAGTCACCATTGCTACAAATTCAGCTTGAGGTTTGACAGTCATGCTGGGTTTCATTTTCCTTACACAATCTCTTATCACTTAATTATCTGAGCACCTATGAGTCATTAACTGATTTTATCCTGACAGCACCAATATAAAGTATTAACCTCATTTTACATGTGCAAAATTGAGATAAATGGTAAATTAAGAAATCTGACCAACTCACAGAGGAATTTAATGGCTGACCAGAGAATCCAGATCCTGAGTTTGTTTGGTGCCCTATCACCAGATTATTCTTCATCTCTCATTTCTTCACAATAATAACAAAGGCCCAGCTCCACAAAGCTATTTAGGTTCTTAACTTCCACTTAAATCTTTGTAGATTTTGGTTGAAGAACTATAGCAAATTATATGTTCACTTACAAGTTTGCTTTCCCCACTGCTGTCAAAATACATCCTCAGGAATATGTAACTGAATAGTATGGATCATTAGAATTCCTCTTGGTCCAAATCATCTTAAATCTGCTGACCTTCAGGGCACACTTCAAAAGCCAGATTTACCCAGGCTTGGGGTGATGAAGGGCTAGGGAGGGCATAATGTCTGTCTCTTTTTCCTGTATACTTATTTCAAATAAGTTAATAAAACCAAAATGCTGAAAGGTTGTCAAATTAAATCAATGAACTGATTGCAATTTTCTCTCCTTGCTGTTTTTGTTTCTGAGTGTGATTCAAAATAAACTGTGCCTTCCTTGTTAATGTAGTATGTTGCTTCAGGAAAATACAGACTCCTAAGAAGGGTTAGAATTCTCTTCTGTTCTTATATGAGATAGTCTTCACAAAAATGAAAAGTCATGAGTAGCAGAAGCAGCTGCCATCAAATTAACTGAAGAGAATTTATGTGCAAAAAAAGAAAAGGCATTTCTCTGGAACAGTATTATTAAAGCAACAAAGTAAAAAATGTGGGATCATCTCATAGGGCTACAGCATAGCTTTCTAAGCCTTGGCCATACCCCAAACAAATTGTTCTGACTGCTGTTCACAGAGATGCTCTCCATAAATTTCAGTATAATTTGCCAAATCTACATTGCCAGATCAAGCAACTGAGAAAGATATTTACCAGAACAGAAGTCAGGCAGCTGGTGGTTCACAAAAGGAATTAGGTAGCTGCAACCATATTTGGAGAGGATAAATCTTATAAGGCAGATCTTATGGAAATTGATAAGAATGCTGCCATGAAGCACAGGTATTGTTATGATAGCTAGAGCATGTTGAAGAGGACTGGCCACTTTGTGTTAGTGGCCAGGAAGAGGATATGGGTGGCTCATCCTATTATGTAGGCAAGTGCTTCTGCTCAATGAAAAAGCAACACAATTAGGCACAAAAGCTGCTGTTCTTACCACTTTGCATCCTTTGCTTTCTACTCTAGCATCAGGAAAGTCACGATGATGCCAGACAAAAGCTTAGAGATAGGAAACATGTTTTTCTTCATCCCTGTGCCTATCTGGAAGTGGTTCATATGTCACATTCACAATTGCTTACATTAAGAATGGGATCCTTTTGGGAAGCCAGGGTAGAAATCTAGCATCACTGATGATGGCTGCCCTGCTGCAGTTGCTAATTACCTGCTGTTGTACATAAACTTTACTTTTCTTATCTGAAGCTTTTTTTTTCTTCTCCTTTTCCATCCTGTTGCTGCTGCTGTTTGCTATGGTGTGATGCTTGCACCCAACCAAAAATATGTTTCACCCACATTATGTCTCTTGTTTAATGCCAGGCTGGCATATAATTACAGCAGTATGTACAGACTTGGCCTTGGAATTCGCTGGTGGCTTGAGGTTTGAAGGAAAGACAATACATCTGAAAACAGATGTGTTGGTCACATATCAGAACACTAATGTATTGTATATGGGCCAATGTTTCCTGTATTTTTTTAAAAAGTGTTTTGTTTTTTTAAACGCGGAAAGAACGACTGCTTAAGCCACTGCTAACAGAAGTGCAACACTGTTCAGATGCTTGTCTACTAAGACAAAGAGTGTAAATAAGCAGGTCGTCTTGTGGCTTGCGTGAAAGAGCAGCTAGAAAATAGGCTGGAGATTTCTTGGAAATGTGGCTCTGTGGATTCCTGCCTGGTACGTTCACCTGCATACAAATGTATTTCCTATTTGCCAGTGCTCAGTGAATATGCATCCAAGAGATGATCACAAACTGCAAACAGTTAGTCCCAATATGATTTTCTTCCCCCACAGACTGACTAGTGTGTTGTGGTTCTTCACTCACTTAATCTTGAGTTATATTTATTTTAGCAGAAGGAATAATTTAAATCATGGTTAGGCTGTAACTCTAAGAGGTGTGTATCACAGTTCAAGACAACTGAACCTGTTTTCCCAAAATGGTCCAGCAAGGGCACCCACCTTCCAGCTCCCTGGCCATTGTTTTTTCTTGAGTGCAGAGGTGTGTCTTTTTATATTTTCACTAAGATATTTCAGACTTCATGGTTTCCTGCCTTTACTGTTACCAGTTTTGCCTGTCACCTTGGGGTCTGCTTATTTATTAGTGTTGCTTTCCTTGGGGAGAGGGGTGTAATTCTATTAATATACTGCTTGTGTTACTTGTGTTTTTATATGGAGCTTCACTTCACCCTTCTGCAAGTCCCCTCCCAATGAAACTACCTTGTAGGACCTAATTTTCCCAGGGCTGTGTTCCTGCAGCCCCAGACTCAAATAAACATGTACACATCCACAGGTTAGCAGAGCACACCTGATCAGGCTGGGTCAAAACAGCACCTTTAATTAAGCTAAAACAAACAATGAGTCCTGTGGCACTTAAAGACTTACAAATGTACTTATTTCTTGAACTTTCATGGGAGAAAATCCCACTTCGTCAGATGCTTTGAAGGTGGGGCAACTTAAGCTGACACCCTTATGATTCTGAGCTCAATGGGACGTATAGAGCAGCACTTTTTAGCTTCCACTCTTATATCCCCCTGCACAGGTCCATAACTAGGGTGGGGTAAAGCCCCAAGTGCCAAATTTCAGAAGGCACTGCATGGCTGGAAGCTGCAGCCCTTACCTGGCTCTGGAGGCACATGCCTTTCCCAAGGCCGGACTGGGAATGGGGCTGTGGAAGTTTAAAATCTCCCACCTGAGCATTCTCAGATTCATGCTCAGAGGGAAGGGGGACAAGGAGAAACCTGTGGCTATGTGGCCAGTGCCGCTCAAGTCCGGGAACTGTGTTGATGCCATGGACAGGTAAGGGAGGCCTTGCAAATAGTGTAGTGGCTAGCACCTCTGCTTAACATGCAGAAGGTCCTGGGTTCAATTCCCAGGGTGTTGGACTTGATGATCTTATGAGGTCCCTTCCAGCCCTATGATTTGATTTGATTTGATTTGAGACCCAGCCACTGCTGGGAGGCAGCGGGGAGCTGGCTCTGTCCCCAGTGGTTGATGGGGATGGATCTGGCTCCCCACAGCCTGCTGGCAGAGACTGGGATAGGATCTGGCTCCCTGTGGCCTGCTGGTGGCAGCTGGGGAAGGATCAGGCCCCAAACTCGATCAGGGCTGGGTTGGGGGAGGGCATGTGTGGGGCGGGCTGCCTGCCCTGGGGACAGAGGGGGGAGAGAGGGATCAAATTAAATCTGCAGGTCTGCAGAGAAAAAGTGGGCTCACTAGCAAGATTTGTAGTCTCACTGCTCAATGTAACTTGAATCAGTCAAAGGTTACCAGGAGACAGGCTGTCCAGCTTAGAGGGTGGAGTACTTGAGACAAGCAGAATCCCCAACACAATTAATCAGGAAAAGATGAAGTCCCAGTGAAATTGAAGCTACTTTTGTATCCAATCATTAGAACAGAGTGTTGAACTTGGGTAGGAGTTCTTGTAGGGAAGAAACAAGGGTTCAAGGGAGAATACTAGATCTGATTATGCGTAAATGATGACTCAAGAGTATGCCAGGATTATTTTGCTTAGCCTGGACAATAGGAACTGATCATTCCTGGCTATGAGTATGTCTACACTTAGAAGTTATTTCAAAATAAGAGGGCTTATTTCAAAATAACTTTTTTTTCCTGTCCATGCATTCATTTTGTTATTACGAATTAAGCATTTTTATTTTGAAATAACAAAGGGCCATTTCAAAATAATAAAACCTGCTTTTATTTTGAAATAGTGCTTACATCAAAATTATTTTGAAATAAGCCATTCTAAGCCATGGAACTGGCTTATTTCAAAATAACAGACCTATTCTTTTCCCTGCCTTCCCCTATTTCAAATTAGACAGTCTAGTGAAGACTCTATACTTTGAAAAAAATAACTCCTACTTTATTTTGAATTAGAGTCTTCCCTGGACTCCTAATTTGAAATAATACATTTGAAGTACTGCTAATTTGAAATAATTACTTTGAATTAAAATTGAAGGAGTTATTTCAAAATAACAATTTTGCATTAATTTTGTAAGTGTAGACATAGCCTATGGGTAGTGCTCCTTTGCAGTAGTTCATGATGCCATCAGGCAGATTCATAATTTGGGTATCTATAAAGTATGTATTACTAGAATTGGTCTGAAAACTGCTAAGTTGGCTATGTGCAAGAATAGGTTCATTAACATCACTCAGTACTTCCCTGCTTCTCTGGTCCCAAAGTGTAGTGCAGTTCATGCCTTGGAGCTTGGTCTTCTATTCATTATGATAATAGAGATGTTTTCTAGTTCCATCTTGTTGCAAATGAGGCTCTCCATTCTTCATTCAGTGTGCTAATCAAGATGCCTCCCTGCCATTTTCAATTTAAATGAGACAGGGGGATTTGCCTTAATCCTGTCACCCTTGTCCAGAAGGGTTTAGGTGTGTCTGCCACTGTCTTTTCATTGTTTTTAGTCAGTCAGTCTCTGATCAGTTCAAGCAGAGATGCAGTGTGGGGGGTGGGGGAGGCAGGGTTCAGATGTGTCAGACAGTAGGAGTTTTGAGCCCTGGTTCCTCAAAAACACAGTTAACAATAGCAGCAAGAGTTCTGTGTTACCTTATAAACTAACAGTTTCTTTGAGCATAGCTTTCATGGGCTTCAGCCCACTTCATCAGATGCATGAAGTGGAAACTACATTTAAGAGGTGCATGGGTGTGGTGGGGCAGAAAGAGACTCTTGGTGCTTTTGCTATAAACAGACTAACACGGTTACTCCTCTGGAAATTTCTACCATGGAAGGCACTGAATTTAGCCGTATGAAATGGAAATCTACAAACCTTATGAAGAAACTTGCATAGATACAGACATCATCTTCCCCTCTAAATGCAAACAAATGGACATCATACCAAATGAACTGAAAATTAAAAATCTATTGTGATCAATATACTACACAGACTATGGTGAGAGATTGTGTCACACGCTCTCAAAAGAACTACGGCTATGTCTACACTGAGCATTTCAATATGAATTACTGAATTCGAATTGACCAGTCTGAATCTAATTCAAATTCACTCAATTCGAATTGACATGGCCACACTAGAAAATCTAATTCGAATTGGCATGTCCATGAACAGGACTTGCTAGTCTGAATTCAGTAGGGGGCGCTATTTGTATAGGGAAAAATCAAGCTGTGGCTAATTCAAACTAACAGTGAATTCGAACTGAGATGGCCACACCATGTCAATTTGAATTACTCATTTTGAGTTGACCCTGACTTTGATGGAAAAGCAGGTTTGACCAATTCAAACTCTGCTTTCCTCAATTTGAACTGAGGAGTGCCTCAGTTTGAATTGAGGAAAGCTAGCATGTCCATGCACTTATTTGAATTTGAATCGAAGACAATCAATTCAAATTCACATGTAAGTGTAGACATATCCTATGGAACCACCTGATCAGCAAACACGAGATCTGGGAAAAAAACCTTTCAACATTGGAGACTGTCATGGAAAGCCAAACTTGTACACAAACTTCCTCATGGCTGATCTTTACCAAAACAGACTGGCTACCTACAACACACACTTTGCTTCTCTAAAGAGGAAAAAGGACATAAAATTATCTAAGCTCCTACACATCACAAAAGACCACACCTGTGATACCCTTGACCCACCCAACAATATTGTAAATCTATCCAGCTATACACTCAACCCAGCAGGAGTGTCTATCTTGTCTCAGGGACTCTCTTTCTGCCCCACCACCCCCACACACTGATACAGTTCTGCAGTGACCTGGAAGCCTACCTTCACTGTCTCTAACCCAAGGATTATTTTCACCACACCACTAAACAACACACTAATCCATGGATACCTTCCTTCCAATGCAACAAGAAGAATTCTGCATGGACTCCTCCTGCAGACCAAAACAACAGGCTGGACTTTTACATAGAGTGTTTCCGCTGATGTGCACAAGCTGAGATTATCAACAAAGCAGAACCACTTATCCCATAACCTCAGCCCTGCAGAATGCAACACCATCCACAGCCTCAAAAACAACTCTGATATTATAATCAAAGAGGCTGACAAAGGAGGTGCTGTGGTCATCATGGATATGTCAGACTATGAACTCTCTAACACCACATTCTACAAGCCATTACCCTCAGATCCCACTGTGGAATAACAAAACAAAACAAAACAAAACAAAACAACAACAACAACAAAAGCCTACAACATCTGCTTAAGAAACTCCCTAAGGAAGCACAGGAACACATCTATAGAGACACCCCAGGAGCCCAGACCTGGGGTATTTTATCTACTACCCTAGATCCATAAACCTGGGAATCCTGGACGCCCCATCATCTCGGGCATTGGCACTCTCACAGCAGGATTGTCTGGCTATGTGGACTCTCTCCTCAGGCCCGACGCCACCAGCTCTCCCAGTTATCTCCATAGCACAACACACTTCCTGAAAAAACTACAATCCATCAGTAGTCTCCTAGAAAACACCATCCTAGGCACTATGCATGTAGAAGCCCTCTACACCAACATTCCTTGCAAAGATGGAGTACAAGCTCTTAGGAACAGTTTCCCGGCTGATAACATTGCATACTTGGTAACTGAACTTTGTGATTTTGCCCTGACCCAAACTACTTCAGATTTGGGGATGATCTATATCTCCAAGTCAGCGGCACAGCTATAGGCAGCCACATGACCCCACAGTATGCCAATATCTTTATGGCTGACCTAGAACATTGCTTCCTCACACCTCGTCCATTATTGCCTCACCTTTACCTGTGTTACATTGCTGACATTTTTCATCATCTGGCCCCATGAGAAAGAATCCCTTGAAGAATTCCATTGAGACTTCAACAATTTTCACCCTACCATCAACCTCAGCCTGGACCAATCCACACAAGAAATCTGCTTCTTGGACACTACTGTACGTATAAGAGATGGATGCATTAATACTACCCTATGCTGTAAACCAACTGACTGCAATGCATACTTACATGCCCCCGGCTTCCACCTGGGACACATTACATGATCCATGTTCTACAGCCAAGCTTTAAGGTACAACTGGATCTGCTCCGATCCCTCATACAGAGACAAACAGCTACAAGATCTCTACCAGGCATGCCTAAAACTACAATACCCAGCTGGTGAAGTAAAAAAAAAAACAAATTGACAGAGCCAGACGGGTACACAGGAGCCACCTACTAGAGGACCAACCTGACAGAGAAAACAACAGGACACCACTGGTCATCACCTACACTCCCCAACTTAAATCTCCCCAACACATAATCAAAGATCTACAGCCTATCCTCGAAGATGATCCTACACTCTCTCAAGCTTTGGGAAGCAGCCTCCCAACCTGAAGCAAATACTCACCAGCAACTGAATGCCATACAACAAAAACACCAGCACAGGAACTTATCCTTGCAACAAACCCTGCTGCCAACTCTGCTCACACATTGACTCCAGGGATACCATCACGGTCCCCACCTACATCAGCTACACCATCAGTGGTGGGTTCATTCACCTGCACATCCACTATTGTGGTATATGCTTGTTCCCCACTACCAAGTGAGTTTCAGGTTTGGGATTCCAGTAGCAACAACCACTGAGATGCACATGGCAGGAATAAAGTGTTTTATTAACTAACAGATTACTTAACTAATACCCAGACAAAATGATATACACAGGATTAAACACAAAGTCATAGAGATAGGCTTAGAACCCAATCAGCAGTCGGGGAACCCCTGGCAACAACATGCTTCAGCTGGGGAGTGATGTCCTCCAAGCCACCCTTCAAGGGCCTTTGATGAAGTCCAGTGAAGTCAGGGAAACAGGCAATTCTTATAGCCCATTACTAACAGGAAGGGGTGATCAGGCCCTGTCCTGGTCATGTAGACTGTCCACTAGGGTGCTGATTCCCACCATCTTTATCCTACAATCTAGCACCTAGATAACAACTTGTTTACTCCATAGTTTGGCAGAGTGGAAATGTGTTTAGGAGAGAGGGCCTCCATTGCTCACTATTGTTATACTGTCACAAAATCTTCTGTTTGCCCTACAATGCTATTATGTGTCAGCAGTGCCGCTTTGCATGTATATTGGGCAAACCAGACTGTCACAGACCTGGAAACAGATGGGATGCCCATGGCAGAGGGAGGACAGTGGCAGCTGGTCACCTCTGGCAGTAGACAGTGCTCCACACCTGTTCACATCCCACCATCCATTGTGGTGAGGAATGGTTATGCGGCACTAGAGACAACGCAGGAGGTAGAGGAGAGGCCATGCACCTCAGAGGCTTGGGAGATCACAGCCATCTCACCTAAGAGGAAACGTAGGGTTGTGGTGATTGGGGACTCACTCCTGAGAGGAACGGAGGCAGCCATCTGTCACCTCTAGGGAGGTGTGCTGCCTGCCAGGTACCTGTATCCGAGACATTACGGAGGGATTGTCAAAAATCATCCGTCCCTCAGACTACTACCCCATGCTTCTTATCCATGTGGGTACCAATGATACGGTGAGAGGTGATCCTCAGCAGATCAAAGGTGACTTCAAGGCTCTGGGAGTGAGGGTGAAGGAGTTTGGAGCACAGGTGGTGTTCTCCTCGATCCTTCCAGTCAAGGCTAGAGGCCTGAGGAGAGACAGATGCATCCTAGAGATGAATGCCTGGCTGCGAAGATGGTGTGGTCAGGAGGGATTTGGCTTGCTTGACCATGGAGTACTGTTTCAGGAAGGAGGATTGATAGGCAGAGATGGCCTTGCTCTGCCCAGGAAGGGGAAGAGCATATTTGGGCACAGACTGGCTGACCTAGTGAGGAGGGCTTTAAACTAGGTTCAAAGGGGGAAGGAGACCAAAGCCCACAGGTAAGTGAAAATATGGGAGATCTGGGGGAAGGGATGGAACTTGAGGGGTGCTGGGACTGTAACACCAGGTATAAAAGAGAGGTAGTTGGAACATCGGGGGGGGGGAATCAAATAATTGTCTTAAATGTTCCACTGAAGCCCCAATATGTGAGGAGAGTGGGGGAGGACAACTCCTAGAAAAAATGCAAGGAGGTATATGTAACAGAATTGAAAATCAAAATGACAAAGTAGGGAAATCGGCTGGGTATCTTAGATGCCTATACACTAATGCGAGGAGTCTGCGAAATAACAAGGAAGAATTGGTAGTACTAGCGCAGACAAGGAACTATGATATCATAGGAATAACAGAGACGTGGTGGGATAGTCTGCATGACTGGAGCTCTGCCCTGGATGGGTATAAACTGTTCAGGAAAGACAGGCAGGGAGAAAGAGGGGGAGGAGTAGCACTATGTGTAAAAGAGCTCTATAACTGCTCAGAGCTCCATTATAGAAGTGGAAGCAGGCCAGTAAAAAGTCTGTGGGTTACATTGAGAGGGGAAAGCAACAAGGGGGATGTTGTGGTGGGTGTCTGCTATAGACCACGAGACCAGAAGCAGGAGGTGGATGAGGTGTTCTATGGACAACTAGCGGAAATTTGTAGATCACAGACCCTGGTGCTGATGGGGGACTTCAATTACCCTGACATCTGCTGGGAGGCCAATACAGCAGTGCATGGGCAATCCAGGAAGTTTTTAGAGAGTGTTGGGGACAACTTTCTGGTACAAATCCTGGAGGAACCAACTAGTGGCCTTGCATCTCTTGACCTGCAGCTCACAAACAGGGAAGAGTTGATCAGGGAGGTTGAGGTAAACGTAGTGACTAGGCAGTAGTGACCATGACATGTTTGAGTTCAGGATGCTCATTAAAGGAAGGAAGGAAGGAAGGAGGCAAAACACAGACCCTGGACTTCAAAAAAGCAGATTTTGGTTCCCACAGGGAACTGATGGGCAGGATCCCTTGGGAAGCTAATCTGAAGGGAAAAGGAGTCCAAGAGAGTTGGCTATATTTTAAAGAAACCCTGCTAAGGGCACAGGAAGTGCCATTCCAATTAGGAGAAAGAACACCAAATATGTGAGGCAGCCAGAATGGCTTATCAGAGAACTCTGCTCTGAGCTTAAACATAAAAAGGAAGCTTACAGGAAGTGGAAGCTTGGTCAGATGACCAAGGAGGCATATAAAGATATTGCTAGGGACTGCAGGGATAAAATCACAAAGGCCAAAGGACAAATGGAATTGCGGCTAGCAAGGGATGTAAAAGATAACAAGAAGGGGTTCTACAAGAATGTTAATAGCAAGAAGAGGATCAGGGATGGTGTAGGTCCTTTGCTGAATGGGGCAGGCATCCTCGTGACAGAGGATGAGGGAAAAGCTGAACTACTCAATGCTTTTTTTGCTTCAGTTTTCACAGGTAGGGTCAGCTCCCAGCCCACTACTATGGGTATGGCAGAGAGAAGAAAAGAGGCCCTTGGTGATGGAAGGTCAGGTTAGGGACTGCTTAAAGAAGCTGGATGTGCACAAGTCCATGGGGCCGGACAAACTGCATCTATGGGTGCTAAGGGAATAGGCCAATGAGATAGCAGCACCGCTGGCCAGTATCTTTCAAAACTCATGGAGAACGGGGGAGGTGCCAGAGGACTGGAAAAAAGCAAATATAGTACCTATTTTCAAGAAAAGGAAAAAGGAGGATCCGGGGAATTACAGTCCTGTCATCCTCACCTCAATCCCTGGAAAAATTATGGAGCAGATTCTCAAAGAATCCATCCTCAAACACTTAGAGGAAAATAAAGTGATCAGGAACAGTCAGCACGGATTTACCAAGGGTAAATCATGCCTGACCAATCTCATTTCCTTCTATGAGCAGATGACTGGTTTTCTGGATGCAGAAAGATCCGTTGATGTGATATACCTTGATTTTAGCAAGGCTTTTGATACAGTTTCCCACAACATTCTCATTAGCAAATTAAGGAAGAATGGGTTGGATAGGTTGACTATAGGGTGGATAGAAAACTGGCTAGATCAATGGTTTCAGCGTGTAGGAATCACTGGATCCATGTCTAGCTGGCAACCAGTCATGAGTGGTGTGCCCCAGGGGTCAGTCCTGGGGCCCGTTCTGTTCAACATTTTCATCAATGATCTGGATGATGGAATAGACTGCATTCTCAGTAAGTTCGCAGATGACACCAAGCTGGGAGGAACAGTAGACACATTGAAGGGCAAGGACAGGATTCAGGGAGACCTAGATAAATTGGAACAGTGGGCCAATAGAAATCTTATGAGGTTCAGTAAGGACAAGTGTAAAATCCTGCACTTGGGACAGAAAAACCCCATGCACTGCTACAGGCTGGGGAACATTCAGCTAAGTAGCAGCAGTGTAGAAAAGGACCTGGGGGTCATGGTGGGTGGGAAGCTGGATACTAGTCAGCAGTGTGCTCTTGCTGCCAAAAAGGTCAATGGCATACTGGGCTGCATCAAAAGAAGTGTTACCAGCAGATCAAGGGATGTGATCATTCCCCTCTATTCTGCACTGGTGAGGCCACATCTAGAATACTGGAGTTTTGGGGTCCCCACTACAAAAAGGACAGGGAGATGCTAGAGAGAGTCCAGAGGAGGGCAACCAAAATGATTAAAGGGCTAGAGCACAAGCCCTGTGAGGAAAGACTGAAAGCATTAGGCTTATTTAGTCTGAAGAAGAGAAGATTGAGGGGGGATTTGATAGCAACTTTCAACTACTTGAAGGGATGCTCCAAGGAAGACTGAGCTTGACTATTCTCTGTAGTAACGGAGGACAGAACGAGGAGCAATGTTCTCAAGTTACAGTTAGGGAGATTGAGGCTGGATATTAGAAAAAAACTTTTTTATTAGGCGAGTGGTGAAGTCTTGGAATGAGCTGCCTAGGGAGGTGGTGGAATATTCATCTTTGGAGGTGTTTAAGGCCCAGCTGGACAAAACCATGACTGGGATGGTTTATTGGGAGTAGGCCTGCCTCTGGCAGGGGGTTGGACTAAATGACCTATGAGGTCCCTTCCGACTCTTGATTGATTGATTGATTGATTGATAAATTTACACAAAACGGGTATCAAAAAATGGCAAGATCCGTAAACCAATAGGAAAACATTTCAACCTCCATGGACATTCAGTGGCAGACTTGAAAGTTGCCCTACTTTAAAAAGAAACATCAAAACAGACTTCAGCATGAAACTGCAAAATTGGTGCTAATGTGCAAGTTTGATAGCATCAGACTGGGTCTGAATAGATACATAGAATGGTTAGCACATTACAAAAAGTGATTCATCTGTTCACACATTCTCTCCCTTTGATCTACTGGTGTGAATGGGCCCTATCTGCTCTGTACTGACTTTGCTAACAATTGCCCTCCTCCACCCTGGTATCTGTATATATACCTCTCAACTGTAGTTTCCACTTCATGCATCTGACGAAGTGGGTTGAAGCCCATGAAAGCTTATGCTCAAAGAAATCTGTTAGTCTATAAGGTGCCACAGGACTCTTGCTGCTTTTGCTATACACAGACTAGCAGGGCTACCCCCCCTGGAAATTTCTACAGTTAACAATGTGGCTGCCCACAGTTATTGATACCACACAGCATTACAGAGACAGCATATTTAAAAAAGCAAAAAACCCTACACACACACATTAGTAAACTAACCAGATGTCAATTCCAACTCCTAACATAGTCTATGGTAGGAGCAGGCCTTAAACAACCTCCTCCCCCTGGTAGTAAAAAATTGGTTTCCTTTGTGATCACAAGTTCATCACCGCTTCAGCGAAGTCCTTCCATCCATTCCCTAAGGATTGAGGCCTTCCATGGACCAGAGGTCCTGTATGTGTGGTGGAGCAAGAAGATGGCCCTGAGCTGGTTTAAAACTAGGCTATTTATTTATTTAAATATATATTTGTTTGTCCCTGGAGAATCCAGTTTGAACTACATTATGTGCACCTTTCCAGGGTGCGTCTTTAAAGCTGATAATTGTAGTACATACATCAGCATCCCCCTCCTATTAGAGAAGGTACGTAACTGTTACACAATAACACCAATGCAATTAATTCCAAAGAGGTAGCCGTGTTAGTCAAGTTCAGCAAAATAATCAAGGAGTTCTTGTGGCATTTACAGACTAACAAATTTTATTTATCACATGAGTTTTCATCTCCCACAAAATCTCATATGATTAATAAATTTGTTAGTCTTTAAGTGCCACAGGACTCATTGTTTATTTTACCTATGCAATTGCATTTTTAATACAAGGTATTAATCTTAATTCAATAAGGCTTAAATTAATTGAGTAAAATTTATCTTAATTCCATGAGGTTTGCCCAGGATATTGTTGATTTTCCACTGAATGTATATTGGCATATCAGTCATAATTCTGCTATATAAGTAAACATATAAGAGTGACTCTTAGGAGAAAAATAGATATTATGTTCCACTTGATAATATCAAACAAGAGGTGATCATAAACAAGAACCTCTTCTGGTATGATGAAGGGACCTATTATATCTCCAGTGCAGTTTCTGTGCATTTTTTATAATCTTAATACTCAAGAAATACAATATATAGACAGCACTGGTGCAAAACACTACATTTTATGGTAGTGTTATGCTGTGTCTGGGTCATTCATACATAAGAGGTATATATATTTTTTTCTTTAAAGATGGACACTGGCACTATTAGCTATGACACCCCTTGTCTTCTGCACCAGTCCCTCTCATCTGGAATGATGAATGTTAATCTCTGTCTTTTCACCTGCATGACATTCAACTGATCAAGTAATCTTTTTAGCTTTATTTCACGCTGCTCTTTTTTTTCATGACTGTGAGATTCCTCACTGACCATAATTAGTTTTTCAATGAGTTTGCTTAAAAATAAATAAATAAAATTAAAATATCTTTCATGACTTTAATAGTAGATTTGTGCTTTATATATAGTTTTAATTTCTTACTTGAAGTTTGGAAAAAAGAAAATGTCGAATGTCATGCCCTCCTTCAAAAAGTTCCCATGTCTGTTCAACTATCTACATAGCATTATTAACTTGAATATGGCTTTAACAATGTGAAACCACATGACAAATTACTCAGAGGTGGCCAGAATATTTTTTTCAAGCCTTTTGATTTTATCTTGTTAAAGGCTAGCTATCCACTTAATTAAAAAACAGGTTTGTTTTTTTTTTTTTGTTTTGTTTTTTTGAGATCTGTCCTCATCATGTTCTGTACAGTGTGATTGTTATCCCTGCTTGCAGATTTAACTTATTTTACATAAAGTGATAAATAATGTTACATCAGTTAATAAATTCTGTGGTTCTTTTTCCTATTCAACACCCTTTCCACATTAGACAAGTACCACTGGATTAGATGATCATATTGATCCCTTCTGACTATTAAACAACACCTAACTCATAGGAGTGTCATGGGGGGGTTAATTAATCAAGGTGTGTTAGTAGCTGAACATCCTTGAATAAAAGGAGTTACACAAGTCTAACAGTAGAAGTAGTTCTACATATACTCCGGTTCAAATAAATGTGAAAAAAGAAATCTCTATCCTCCAAGAAGGATTATCACATGATTAAAATTATGAACATAGGTTTTAGCAGAAAATGAGTTTTTTCTGACCCTATATTTCCACCTTAGGTGCTAGTATTTCTATTTCAGTGAGGCATATCTTCCATGTGTGTGCTTCCTTTTAGCCCCATTCTTAAACAACAAGCCAGAGCCTGAATTCACAGACAATTGTCACTGTCTAATTGCCAATGACAACTAAATCAGGTCAAAAAAGAATAAACTTTTTTTAATTTTAGTATTTTTTCTGAAATTTAAAATGTCAAAATTTTGAAAATTCAAAAATCAACCAGTACTCTAATTATTTGAAAAAAGATAGAGGGATAAGGGAAAGCAAAATGTTTCTGTATTTTCATTTTTCTTTATTTCAGATTTGGAAACAATTTGATCATGATTTCAAAAATATATGATCATATCTACTAATGGGCTAAGTCCTGATTCACCAAGGTACTAAAAAACATTCATAACTTTAAACGTATCAGTAGTTCAGTGACATGTCAAATGCTTAAAGTTAGGCATGCTAAAGTACTTTTGCTGATTCAGGGCAATAATTAGTAAGTCCCTGAAGGAGGGAGCCTTCTCCATGGTAAGGAGTGAGAGAAGAAGAAGAAGGTTAAAAGAGGTTAAAATTAACTTTCTTTCGTCAAACAGATCGTCACTTACGTGTATCTCACCATTATTTCTTTAAGAGCATGTAGTAAGACTGTGGCACAGGTGTGTAGCAAAGTGAGACCCAGGCCCAAGCTCTTGCACTCTCCCTGCTGGCCAGGGAAGGTCACAGACCCAGGGTGGGCCAGGAACCAAAGGGGCTGGGCTGGAGAAAGGGAGGACTATTTAACAGAGTGGATGAAGCAGCCACAGGGGAGAAGGAGGGGAAGGTGCACCTGGTTGAAGGTGGAGCTCCCTGACCAGGGTGAGTGAGGGTGTAACCAGAACCTTGATGACCCCACCTACCCTGCCCAAGGCAAGGACCTGGAGGAGCCACCTGAGGGAGGAGGTGAGCAGGGTCTGCAGGACCTGGATGAGCTGCCCTCTGCAGAGAACATGGCTGACCCAGGGCTGACCAATGACTGTTACCTGGAGGAACTGCTGCTGGCTGAAGGTACAGAGGGAGGTCTGGACCCACCTGCGGTGAAGGCTGAAGGCCTGATGGGCATACTGTGGGGAAGGTACTTGTGGGTTTGTTAGGGAGGAAGTAGCCCAGGGGAGGGGTGCAGACTACCCCCGTACAACCAAGTGTGTTTCGGCAGGCATACCACTGGCTCTAGGGTGGCCTGTGCCTGCCCAATAGGGCCCTGGGCTGAGATGCAGTAGAGTGGGTGGGCCTGCATCTCCCTCCCCCTCATCCCTCACAACTGTGAATCCCCAACACTGAACCTTATCCCCTGTGAACACTGACCGCTTGAGGAATTTTATAACAGTGCTTGCCCGGTCGAGGGCTGAAGCCTAGCTTACCTTGTCTGCCTCGCCCTGCCGGGCTAGAAGGCAGGGACTCGGGGTGCTGGATGCGCCCGTGGCCATGTCCACAGATGGCTGCCACTAGATAGCCAGAACAGTCGCCCGATAGGTGACCTGATTTACAAGGTGGACATAGAACCCAGCAGTTCTGGCATTCACTCCCATTTGCTAGTGAATAAACATTCCTAGAATTCATTATATACAAAGAACAGAAGCCTCCAACCTTTCTGAATTGCATGTTGAAACTGGGAGAGCCACAATGTAATTTTCTATATTTTTAGTCTGTTTTGTTTCTTTCCCACCAGGGCACTGAGGTTAATAAACATGTTTCTGTTAAAATGGTCTCTGTTGCAGATGCCAGAATTTTGAGTAAAACTGTCTTTTGCGTGTCACCTTTTAACACTAACATCATTCCCACTGAGCTCTCTTTTTCTTTCCTCTTATCACCTTAGCAAATGCAAATGAAGTAATTATCTAGTTAAATTCTGAACAGACATTATTCATTTGAGAAACTGTTACTTTGTAATGCAAAGGAAGCATTTTCGTTCCACCTTTGGCACTTTACAATAAACTCATTCTGATCTAAATTGATTGCTGTGGGATTCTCTTGAAGTCATTAAAATATTGCTGTATTGACATTTGCTAATGTCTTTAATTAGCAATTTCAAATTCCAACATTTGGCATTAAACATGCACAGATATGATTTCTTTTAGATCTGTAGCTCTTCATTATTTTCATATGCATTTTTAGTAAATATGTTAACCTTTTTTCATTATATTATTTGATCATTTGATTTTGTTTTCTAATTATATATTCTCAGATCAGTAAATCTGTCTCCTCTAATTAAGTTGTCTATTATATTTCAGCTCACAGAACACAGTTTTAGAATGAAAGCAAGATATAGATTAATGATCTAATAAAATTTGAGTATCCAGTCTTAATGATAGCATGTTCAGTAACTCAGTACTATGTATCTGCGTTCTCATTTATTACGAGAGTAAAGAAATTACAAAACTGGTTCACACTAGAGGTCCATTTAATTTGGTACCCTGTCTCAAAAGTAATGTGCCCAGTTGCTTCAGAGGAAGGTAAACAAAACTCTGAAGCAGGCAGTTATGGAATCACTCCCCCAGAAGGTAAAGTCTCTTCTTAATCCCCATTAATAAGTGATTGATTTTTTTTTCCTTGAAGCATAATGTTAAATATCCCTTCCAACATGTTTTTATTTAATTATTTTAAAGAATTACTTTTGTAACAGCATGTAAATGTCCTAATTAAATAAAAAAAGTTAAGCTTTTCCCAACTGACATCTTGTGGCAATGAGTTCCACAGGTTAGTCATGTATCAGGGGGAAAATCCTTTCTTTTAACTTTTTTCAATTTTCTGCAAATTTGTTGGATATCTATTATTTGAAAGGATGGACTCCAATCTACCTGCTTTATACTATTTATTTTGTACATCATCATAATATAGAACTGTAACTTGGGTTTCCTGTTGAATCGGACTGATTCTGAATGCCCAGATAGTATCAATGGGCAAGAACATTTCTTTTTATCTGTATGTGGCAATTTTCTAGATGGATTTAACTTTTTTATTTTCTGTGTGAAGACTATTAAATCTATTCTGCAAAGGCTGCACTGACTTTCAGTTCATCTGCATTCAGTTACAGGTGATTGGTTTGTTATATGAAACCTTTTATGGCGTGGATCTTCTGCATGAACCTAGTAATTCAGAACAGTGTGGGCTCTTAATGCTGCAAACATCTAGATCCCTAAATGTGTATATTCATGGATATAGATATAATCTTCTCATTTTCTTAGCTTGTATTTTCACTGCCCACTTTGATACTTTAGGATCCAAATTTAGGAATCTTCCTGATGTAATATGAGATACATGATAACTATGTGGGGAAGTGTGAGTTCTTATTTGGCTGGTGTTATTACTGGCACTAGTTAATGTTAGCTGAAGCAGGGTTGAGAGTTTTATGGGCTTTACAATAAATATTGCTTGGTAGATATCTTGTAAAGGGACAAATCAGGTCATCATGACCACCACCATGATGATGTTTAGGAGTTCTAATTCTGAACCAAGATTCTATTCTGGTAGGACTCTACGAACACAGAACAAAAAAGACACAGACCTTGCCCCAGAAAGTCTGCAGCCTAAATACAAGATAAAAGATAGATACAGCCAAAACAGACCAGAAATACAAAGGAACAGTGAGACAACATTGATCAGCATGAAACGAAGGGGCTTCAGTAAAGCAACTTAGCTGTTATCAAGTTTTTTTGTAGGCACCACAGCAAAAGCAAGCTTTAAGTGAAGATTTGATGGAGAATAATGCCATGGCTTTATGGGTATTTACAGGGACTTCATAGCAAGCGTAAGTAACATTACGGGAGGGGCACAAAAATGTTTGTTTGAAAATTAAACAATTGCACAATGGAAGATAGTATCATAAGCTAATTTGAGGCAGGGTATCTGAGCATTTCTGAGAAAACTGGCTGGGACCCCTGCTGCCCTGTGTGTAGGGGAGGATGCACAGAGCAGGGCAGGACATGAGGCAGGAGAGGCAAAAATGACAGCCTCCAGGTGCCAGACAGCCTCTGTTGACCTGCAGAAGGCTGCCTGGCCAGACTCTCACAAGGGCCAGACTGCAGGGGTCTTGACCCAGGCTACCTGTTCACAGGGTACCAGTGCTGACCTCGCAATCCCACAGCATAAGCCAGAAGTGGCAGAGGAGCCTGGTGCTTGGGAAGGGTGGAGCCAGAGGCTGCACTGCCCTCCCTCCACTGCTGATGCAGAGCAGTGTTGTTGGCTGCCCTGCCTGCCCCCAAACAGCTGCCCCTCCACAATGGACAGAGAGTGGCTCGTGCAGGGCTTGTGCTTTTGGGGGGCAGGGCCCTGGAGCAGGTCACTTTTGTGGAGCTCTGGCAGCTTCACCCTCACCCAGTGCTGAACAAGCCCTCTCCAAAGCCTGTGAGCAAGGCAGCTTCTGTTCAGCATTGAGGACTTTGGGGGGCAAAATGCCCCAACATCCAAGGAACAGGCCCATTCCAGGACCCTGCCCCCAAAAGCAGCAGTCCTGCGCCAAGCGCGCTCTGTCCCATTGGAAGGGTGGGCTGTTTCCTTGAAATGAAAGCCTGGGCTAGGCCCCCTCCGATCTGGCCCTGGTGCGGGGCATGCCAGGTGCCCTCCTGCAGCCTGCTGCCTGGGTGCCTGGTCCTCCCGCACCTCCTGAGTCGAATACCACCGGTAGGGACTCCAAGTGGGGAACAGAGCTGCCTGAGGCTAGGAAGCTGCTAGGAGCTAGAGTGCCAGAGCCTAAACCCCTGGAGACTGGCCCTGAAGTCAGGGAAGGGGGACAGGTATTGAATTAAGAATGTAGGCTGTGTCCACACAGCACTTTTATTTTGAAACAACAGCTGTTGTTTCGAAAGAAAAGGTGCCAGGTCCACACAATGTTTCATTATTTCGAAAAAACGGGACTTCATCACTTCAAAATAACGAGTGTTGTTTCAAAATAGTAAAACTTAGTCTGCTTCTGAAATAGCCATGGTTTCAAAATGGCTGTTTTGAAACAACAGCGTTCAGACATGTTGTTTTGAAATAGCCATTTCAAAACAATGGACCAAAATAGCTGTTTCAAAACAATGGGTCCAAAACCCATTGTTTTGGAACAACGCTATTTCAAAAGTGGCTTGGAGGTGACCTTCTTCCTGCCAGGGTGCCCTGGGCCAGGAAGTGCCCTCTAGGCTTCTGCCTCGTACTGCCAGGCTGTCTAGCCGGGCCATGGCCGAGGCACAAGTGGCTCGGTCGCAGGGGCGGCATAGAGGACCTGTCTGGTCCCAGGCAGAGACCCTTGCCCTCCTGCACATCTGGTCAACGGAGGACATCCACCAGTGCTTCAGGGCCAGGCATCGCAATGTTAATATCTACGCTGATATCGCCCAGGTGCTGCGAGAAGAGGGCTTCGAGTGTACTATGGAGCAGGTGCGCTCCAAGGTCAAGGGGATCCATCAGGACTATGCCCGGGCATGTGATGCCAGGCAGCTCCATGGGGCAGCAGCTGCCCATTCTATGAGGAGCTCAACCAGTTCCTCAGCCAGGAGATCAGTGGCCCACCACACCGGAAGCAAGTGAGGGACTCGGCTGAGGCCCGGGAAAGTCAGACGGAGCCGGAGGGAGCCCCGTCTGAACAAGAGGAACCCATTGAAGTGGGTGGCAAGACGAGACGGCCAGGCACAGCTCCACCCACAAGCCTGGAGCTCATCAGCGAAGGGGAGCCCTGGACCAGCAGTCCCAAAGAGCACCCAGGGGAGCAAGAGGCAGCCACCTCGGAGGGGACATTGTGCCGGACATCAGGCGTCCCACTTGGTGAGTGCCCCGCCCCAAGGCAGGGAGGCCCAGGAGTGCAGGACATGGATCCTGAGGGGGGCACGGCCCTGGGACAGTGGGACTCGTGCCCGGGGGTGGGGGCACAGGGTCTCCCATGCATGCATGCCACAGGGAGGCATGTGGAGACAGGGTCCCATGCCCAAGCAGGATGGGGGTCCCTCAACGCAGGGGTGGCAATAGGCAGACTTGGCAGCATGCAGGTCAGAGAGCCTTCAGCCAGCATGGCTGTCACATAGACCCAGGAGACTTCCTGAGAACAGCTCACTACCTACCATGGGCCACAAGGCCCCATGCCCCCTGATTACAATGTACAGAGCCCACGCAGACTTGGAATCCTGCTAGCTGTCAGGGCAGGGGTGTTTGCTGCTCACAGGCTGCACACACCAAGGCTAGTAGGATGACACCTAACCGTTCTTTCTCATCCGCCCACCTGCTGTCCTTTGCCCAGGAGACTGCCACTGGCCATCAGGTGGAGGAGGAGAGCCCAGCCTACCCAGGATGATATCCTCACCACCATGCTGGAGCTTGGGCAGCAGGCCGAGGAGTCCTCCAGGGCATGGCGTGCCAACTAAACCAGGTGCCAGGATGCTGTGGTCCAGCACCTCAAACATTCTATTGATGCCGGCGACTGCATTGTAGTGGCCCTGGACTGCCAGGCTGCAGCTATGGAGCCCCAGGCAATGGCCCTTGAGTGCCAGGCAATGGCCCTCAAGGATGTAAAAGGAACACTGCAGCAGACTGGGGGAAACCTTGTCCCTCAGCCTGGGACTGCCCCTGCTGCATCCAGGGACCCTGCTGCCCCTCGCCACTGGGGCTGTCCAGACCTGGGGTGGCCTCGTCGAAGGCTGTGGGGCTGCGGGCCATGCCCCAGGGGTGGCTCACCCGTAAACTGCCCCTCAGTTGTTCCCAAACCCCCACCCCACATCCCCTGTCCTGGTTTAGTGCCCCCAGTTGTGCCCCCACTCGACCCTTCCTGCCTCCCCAGCTCTGCCTTCCCCAACCCCTTTCTATAGTGAAATAAATCCAGGTTCACCCGTGTTCAAAGTTGTTGTTGCATGTTTTATTGGATTGGATTCAGGGTGTGGGTGGGTTGGGTGGCAGCTGGCTGGGGCAGAAAGGGGGAGCAGGTGGTGTGGTATGGTTCACATGGTGACATGGGTGGCATCAATGATCCCCCCGCACATTGGAAAGCCCAGGGCAGTGAGGCCAACGATGCTGTCCTGCAGCACTCCCAGGGTGATGAGGCATGGCCACAGGACCGGCTGATGGCATAGGTGACCTGCAGTGGCAGTTCCCTGACAGTGGACCTGCTGATGCTGAAGAGATGGGCACCGGACCTGTGGGACTTGGGACTGGCCATCTTCCAGAGAGTGATGGCCATGCTCTTGTCCACAAGGATGCCTGCCCTCATCACCGTATGCCTTCGGCGTAGGACTGGGGTGGGCTCGATGACAAGGGGTGATAGTCCCCCTGCTAATCTGGAGGTTCCTCTTCCAGTGCTTGCTGCTCCAGGTTCCCAGACCAACTCATTCCCACCAGTCTGTGCTGGTGTCCGGTGCCAAGATGGGGGACGAGGAGCTATTGGTGTAGTGGAGGGATTCTCAGTAAGTGGGTGGCACAACCTAGTGAGGTGTGGTGCTTTATTTCTACACATCTGTGGGCCCAAAGGAACGTACCCAAGTGATCCAAGAAGAGTGCACAATATTTGTCTAGTGACATAAGTACACATATCGCAATGCATAAGCTCTTGCTATATAGGGAATTAAGTTCTGGGTCTGGCCTCTTTGCACTAGAAGTCCCCCAATTGCAGCCCTTTCCTTTGACCCACTTCACTCATAGTCATCTATGCCAGGGGCCTTTGGCCTAGTCGGACTGGCCCGAACAGCTTGCCCTTTATCTGGGTAGACTGACCTTAACATTCTGCCAGTAAAATCCAATCACTTCTGTCTCCAAATTCCAACATGTGGTCTGTCCCTGAAGCATGGAGGCAAGCACAGAAAGGGTCCTCTGGCATACCTGATCTGTTAGAGGCTGCTACTGCCCCTTGTCCAGGCCTGCTTGTAGGGCAGAGCAAATGCACACTTATTCTCTCCCCCCCACACACACACTTTATAGGCAGAGTGATCTATCTGTGTCTCAACGCTGTTAGGCCTCAGCCATGGGGTTCTTCGACAGTGCTGTGAGGGCCACTGAGATAATGGTCCGGGGCTCAGCTCTGGGCGGAGGGAAAGTGTGTCACACAGCAAGGAAGCACCCTGCAGGCTACCAGCGGGTCTACCAGGTCCTTGAGGATGGTACGGGAGCCAGGGGGCATCCCTAGCCATCTCTCTCACAAGCACTTCAGGGTCACGATGAAGGGGCTGTCCAGTCATGCTTTTAAGTGATTGGCTGGCAACGTAGCCACCAACATGGCCCGGTGAACCGGCCATGTTGCCACACCTCCCATGCTGCCCCTCACCTGGAATCGAAATAGCATGTCCACATAGGCTATGTCCACACATACATCATTATTTTGAAATAACCGATTTTGAAATGAGTTATTTTGAAATTAAGTCCCTATTTTAAAATAAGTTAATTCAAATTAAGGGAAAGCCTGCTTTCAAAATAGCCCTTGTTTTGAAATGGTTATTATGAAACAAGGCCATTTGGACATGTTCTTTTGAAACAGTTGTTTCGGAACAATGGTGGTGTTTCGAAACAACATGTCCGAATGCTGTTGTTTCAAAACAACTGTTTTGAAACAACGGCTATTTCGATTAGATGCAAGGTTTAACGGTTTCAAAATAATGGTGTGTCATGTCGACATGCCACTTCTTATTTCAAAACAACCTCTGTTGTTTCAAAATTAGAAGCCTGTGTGGACATACCCACACAGGGTATGCTATTTCGATTTGAAGGGCTTCCCTTAATTCGAATTAAGAAACTTAATTCGAATTAACTTATTTCAAAATAAGGATTTTATTTCAGAATGAGTTATTTCGAATTGAGTTATTTTGAAATAACAGTTACTGTGTAGACATAACTGTATTCTGTTTGTTTAACCTCTGTTAAGAAAAACAAAAGCAAACAAACAAAAAAACCTCCTCCACTGGGACTGGACATGGCAGTGTGTGCTTGGAGCTGGAACAGCAAGCAGCGACACCTGATGACAAAATGAAATCTCAAAAATTATAATCAGATGTGAGATGGACACTATTTCAGATCTTTGATATCATTTACAGACAAGGAAATCACTAGGTAAGATTAACTGAATGAAATAATATATCCTGTTTTATATCTTCTGTGGAATATTATCCTTTAAGTTACTTCTGAAACTATTATTAATCGATTTGCAAATTAAACTATAAAAAAGATGAATTTTAACCAGTCTTGTGTGAATAGTTAAACACCTTGTTCCATGAATGTGCTGAATGTGGAGCCATTGGGGTGGGGGGGAATCATACTTTTTTTAAAATAATGCCTATTGTAAATTGGATAGGTTTGTGCTGTTTCTCAACTGGTTCCTATTGGTGACCCCTTAATCAAAGCACACACACACACACACACACACACACACACACACACACACACACAC
>ML682060.1:14248366-14315763 GCA_007922195.1 Podocnemis expansa | reverse complement strand
ACACACACACACACACACACACACACACACACACACACACACACACAGAAAATACAGCCCTCTCACATGTACTGTAAAAGTAAAACGTATTTCAGTGGTAACTCAATGTAATTTGTGTGTGTTTTTCAAGAATTTGGCAAAGAATACTCAGCCTTGAATGGTGAAGTCATGTGGTGCATGTGTGCAACGACATAGAGGTGGAAAAATGTGACAGAAAAATTACTTTAAAAAAAAGTGAGGAATATAAATATGCATAGCCACCTGAGGTCCTATAAATGCCCAGTTATAGGTTTTTGTGTGATGTCATCATGGTAGTAGAGCGCAGGGAGATTATCATTGTTTTAGATCAGGGGCCCCAAACGTGCGGCCGCATGTGGCCCGAAAGCTATTTCCTGCTGCCCTCGATGACACTAGCATTACCAACATTTGTAATATTGTTGCATGAAAAGGTTTCAGTGGTGCGGCCCTCAGGCTAACATGCTAGTCCTCATGCAGCCCTCGTTGTGATTTGAGTTTGAGACCCCTGCTTTAGATACTTTTATTACTTTGAAATGCCCAGATTGCTTTCTGCAACCCATACTGTGACCCATTTGCTGAGAAATGCTGGGTTAAGCTGAAACCATATTCATTACATGCTATCAAAGACTGCAGTAGAAAGGTCAAAAAGCACAAGTATGTGGCGCAAGATTATTCCAGCTACACCATTGCTATTTTTGGTCTTGTTATATTCTGGTAGAAAACTCTTGGAATGCATACAAAAGTATAATTCATAGTATTTTTGGCCACTTTTCTTAAGCAAAAACAATTCACAAAAGTATGAGTTTGACTTATATAGGAATTAGTCAGTTTAGTGTGGTCATGTCATGTTACAAATAACGCATAATGATAATAAATCTAAGAAAGAAAATAAGTCATAGTGTTCTGCACATTACACATACATTTTGTATGAGGACATTAAAGTTTCAAAATCTCCTTTGAAATGCAACAATATAAAGCACTGATTTTTTTCAGAATAAAATTTTGTTATCTAATGATAGCAGATTATATTTCACTCACCGGAGGTGGGGGGGATATCTTGAGGAAATGACATAGTTTAGGAAATTTTCTTAAGCTGGTTAACCACCAAAGAGGGTCCTAAACCCACCAGTGCTTGAGGTCTTCACAAGGAAAGGAAGCAATAACCTGACAAAAGGATTCTTGCTCCATGTTGCTGTCAGCTCACTGTTTAGCACTGCAGAATGAACATGGTAATACACAAGAAGATGGATATAATTTTCAATTAATCAGCTATCTCATGGTAATTAGCTTCATTTGTTTATTCTAACCTGCATCCTCCTCCTTACCTACTAATCCATCCATACCGGTATTAGAGGTCATCTTCGTTTCACCCTAGCCTACCTTTCTGTTATTCATCACTTTCTTCATGCTGCCATTTTGTTTCTTTCTTCTCTTAGCAATTACATCATTTGGACAACATTTTAATTTAGAGCAAGTTCTATCTGGAAATCTACCATTATTTACTACTTATCAAATACCATAATTTTAAAAGGAAATATTTCTATTCCTGTGTAATAATTATGATTCTGTCACCCTTAAATCAGGACAAGCAAAATCCACAATCTTTTCTTCCCCTCTCTGCGTGCTTTTCAGCTGTATGGTTAAATGTTGTCTCTCGTGGTGATCTCTTCAGATGTATTAGATTATCCTAAAAATCTTTTGGATCAACCCTACTTTGGTTGCTTTTTATAAGGTTCCATAAAAAAAGGCTTGTCAGTGAATATGTATTTATTTATTTATAACTCCACAGCCCTTAGAAGCTCCAGTCATGGCCCAGTACCCCACCATGCTCAATGCTGTATAAACACCAAACAAAATATTGTCCCTACCTTGAAGGATGTGCACTCTAAGTGATATCTCTCACTGATAGAATTAATATAATCCTATTCACTGTTAATTATAGACTCAACCTGGTCTTTCTGTTATTTAATAAGCAATCTGGAGTCTATTAAGAGAAGGTTGCTTGGAGGATCAGAAGCCTTGGTATGAGGTGAGCATTTTCAGAACACGGGGATACCCAACAGGTCTCCTTTTCTTGTCTCCTGGGGTGTGTTCACACGGGGCTTCTATTTCGAAACAACACTGACTGTTTTGAAATAAAAGTCCCTATGTTCAAACGACATTTTATTGTTTCGAAAGGAGGGAGCTCCTCGTTTCGAAACAAGAGCCCTCCTTTCAAAACAGCTTAAACCCACTTTGCTGTTGAAAGGAGTCTTATTTCGAAACCAGTGGTTTCAAAATAAGCCATTTGGACATGTTATTTCAAAACAACCCTTGTTTCGAAATAACAAGGACCTTCCTCCCAGGGTGCATAGCCATGGTGCTGAATGGGGTGCAGGGGGTCGGAGGGTGCCCCAGCCAGCTTCCCCTTGCTTCCCCTTGCTGGGAGCAGGGGGGGACGGGAGCCTCAGTCCCCTTTGCCCCCCTTCCCCGGGCAGGGGAAAGGGGAGTAAGCTGGCTGGGGCTGCCCCCAAGCCCGGGGTGCCCCGGTCCTGGGCTTCCTCCGCCTCCCCGCATGGTCCCTGCCACACAGGGGGCCATGGGAGAAGCCCCCCTGCCTGAGGCCGGACCCACGGGGGGGCAGGTGGAGCCTCCCTGCCCCCTGCAGGGGCGGTGAAGGGACAGGGGGAGCCACCCTTCGCCCCTGGCCAGAGCTGCAGGGGGCAGGGGAATCCCGGGGGTGGGGCTTCCCTGGCCCAGCACAGGGCCTCCCTCCCCTTTCCTATTTCGAAATAGCATGTCACACTGGACATGCCAGTTCGATTCCCTCCTTTTCCCTTATTTTGAAAACACTTTTTTGTTATTTCAAAATAAGCTGGTTTGAAATAAGGCTTTTTTTTTAAACAAACACTTGTTTGTGAACATAGCCTTGGAGTACTTGCAGGAAGTCTCCATTCTCATCTCCTAGTGAGGATGAAGGTTGCTTAGTGAAAAGTAGGGAAAAATTCTCTTTGTGAAGAAATTACAATAGTGTCTCCCAGTAGTTTTCTAGGGGATTGGGTGAAGCTGCATAATGGCTGGAGGAAGGTGAGTTATGAAGCTCTCAGTAGCAAGAACTCCAGGCAGGAGGTTTGTGTTTTGGTGGTGGAGATGGGGATGTCCCAGAGCAGCTGAGGATAGCGTGTATGTGTGTGGTGGAATGGTTGCATGGATAACTGATTTTTCTGGGCAACGTCACTGTGACAAACTTTCAACCATACAAAACAGTTTATATTTCAAAGTTATCTTTACATGAGAAAGGATTGAAGCCTTGCTACCTTTCAAAAATGAAAGCTTAGACTTACCCCACATTGCATCTTTAACAATCAAACCATCAGGAAAGATCCATCAGGAAGAATAAAAAAAATAACTTGAATACATTTTTTTTTCCATTGTAGGACCTGTATGCACTAGTTTTCAGGGTGTATTAAAAATAATGAAACTAAGGCATCAACACCCTTGCTGACTTGTGAGAACACAAAATAATGTGAAAAACTTTTGTTAAAATGGAAAATTAGGATAAATTTGAATCTATCTATCTATCTATCTATCTATCTATCTATCTATCTAAAAATAAAAGCCAGTCACAACTGTAAGAATCTGTGACTATATCACTATGTATTGTATTAGATCTAACCAAGATTAATTTTAATATTTGAATTTTACATGTGACTTTTCTGGATGTGTAGCCATTTTCCCTATTTCTTGTTGGACATTGATATATTTGCTAAATTAAATCTGCATTTCAGGGTCTTCATTATTTTTTTCATATATTACTCATTATGCATTATAAAAAAATGAAAGTGGGATATACTACTTTGAATACCACTATGTTGTGGGCAAAGTGTTATCTTTCTCTTCCATTGAGATGTATTTTCAATGTCCATTTCCCTCCCTGTGACTGCCCATTCATTCTGCAAGATTTTCTTTGTATTGGTCCAGGTTCTTGTAATGCCATTACTACTGAGAAGGGAAAGTCATACTGATGTAAAAGATCGTAACTGACTTGTAAAGTTCTTTCTTTTCAACTTTGAAACTGTATGACTAAACCCTGGTCTACACAACAAACTTACGTCCATATAATTACATCTCTCCAGGGTTTGGAAACTCTACACACCTGAGTGACATAGCTCTATTGACTTAATGCTCAGAATAGACAGCGCAACATCATCAGGAGAGTTTGTCTCAGGGAAGCTGTCTTATCCATGTAGGTAGTATCTTCAGTAATCACTGCAACAGCACCAGTTCAGCTGTCCTGTTCCAGGACTGTAAATGTAGAGGTCAATCAGTGAATTACATTTCCCAGGGTAATGTTTTCATCTATGCAAATACAATGAAATGGAAGCCATTGAGCAGCAATTTAATGGCCTGATTTTCAAAAGGGCTCAGCACTCAGCAGCAGACACTAAGCAAAGAAAAAAGGGTAGGGGAGCTGATACTATTTGAAAATTGAACTCCCCTGAAGCACACAAAAGGACGAAAGAATCCATTTGTTTGCTAGAGAAGTAATTTCTTGTCTGAGTTTCTATTCCCTCTTCAGTGGCACATACACAGCTTGAACTAGTGTCCAAACCCACCTCTTCTTTCTGGAGTTACAATTTATTGACGACTTAGTAACACAGTGTAATCTTCAGTCTCAGTTTCCTTCATTGTAGAGGATTTTTCCAGTATAATATGACCTGTTTCAATATTGTTTGGATCATAACATGTTATAATGTGTGGGGATTCTTTAATGCTGATCCTCCCCAGCAAAAATTGATCTAACTGTACTAGGAGAGAAGTTGGCATAACTCTGTTTAAGAATAGAGTGAGTTAATATAGTTTCGTATATGTAACCAGTGGAAGTACTTGGCAGCTTGCTAAGATCTGTGAGTCTGCCTAGAGACAGGCAGATAAGCAGAGCCTGAGGAATCACATGGGCTGCTTCTTTCAAGAAGATTCCTCATGCAAGCAAGGGGGACAGCCGTTTCGGTGTGAAAAGGCCCAACACTGATTGGCAAGGGGACAGAGTATTTAAGGGGCGCTCGCTGAGGAGACGGGGCTCTCTCTGCCCGCTGCGCCCAGCACTTGGACCGGTTAAGCTCCTCTGCATTTTCTACTGCGTGCCTGAGGCATTTGGATTGCTTGAAGGCCTCGGAGGCTCAGAGAGACTGAGCTGGCTTGAGTGACTGATGCTTGGTATCAGTAGCTCAACATTTAATCTGAGCGCTCCTGGAAGGCCTGAAGAAGGCAGTCTGCAGGAGACCCTGAAGATCAGTGGCCCAGGCAAGAGGCACTGAAGTGGACTTTGATCTGGGGTGAACAGACTGTTGATTAAGGATCCCGGTCCCAGTGGCCAGAAGAAGAGGCCCCAAGTTAGGAGTTTCTCTCTCAGGACCCCGAGGACAGCATGGGACCCTGCACAGAGTACAGCATCGCTTAGGAGAAAGAAAACAGTGATTATCAGAGGGCCCTTGGCCAGGGAGGGCGGAAGGTGGGGAAAGAATTGATTGGGCCTTTACAGGGGTGTGACCACCCACCCCACAGTGAACTAGTCATCTACGTGTTATGTTCTTTATTTAGGTAATAGGGCTTTAAGGTATATTCAGATAATAGGGGTGTTAAGGTATATTTAGGTAATAAGGGTTATGTTATGATAAGATATTGTGTTCCCATAAGTTAATCCCTTTCCCCTGTCCTTTTAATAAACCTGTGGGACAAAATCAGATCCGCCTCCATAATGTCTTGAACCCGGGCTGGCCTGAGGTGACAGAAACTCGGAAGTTTGGGGAGGCCTTCTGGACCCACTTTTGTCCATTAAGAACGAAAAATTTGTTAACACCGTGACTTTGCCACCCTTGGCTGCCTAGTTTCTTTTACCTAAAGAGCCACATCTGTCTCACTTATAGCCAAGAGGATGCAAACAAGCTGAACTTGTCACAATGAATCAGGAAAGCTCCAACAACCTAATGTGGAGCCCTAAGGCCTTGCCTCTGCAAACAAATTGTACTGCTTTAACTGTAATATTAAAGTTTGGTAAAGCTTTATAAACATCAAAAAATGAGGTGTTATAATGAAAAACATTGATCTGCTAGTTCTACCTATAATACTTTCTGACAAAAATAACCCTTTCATACTTATGAATGATCTGTGAACATAGTTGGGATTCTATGAATTTGTCTGTTGTAAGAAAATATAATAATGTTTTATATGAGCAAATTTTTACCTACAAGAATCATGCAAAGTATTCAAAGTGACTGTTTCTTGAATTCTTATTTCATTATTTGTGCTATGAGATAGGCACCATAAATCATAAACCCATAGGGTAAGAAGAGATTGCAAGAATTCTCTAGTCTAATGCCTCACCAAGATGCAGGATTTGTTGTCTCTAAATCATCCAAGACAGATGGGTATTCAGCCTCTTGTTGAAAACCTCCATGTGAAGAAGAGTCCACAATTTCCCTAGGCAGTTTGTTCTGTTGTCCTACTGTTTCTATAGTAAGAAAGTTTTTTACTGGGATTTAATCTAAATCTTCTATACTGTAGTTTGAACCCATTGCCTCTTGTCCTACCTCTGTGGTTGAGATCACCTGAGCTCCCATGTCATTCTCAACCACGCTTCTGCCAAGCCAGTTACCCCTGTTCTGTATTTGTGTATTTGTTTTTTATTCCCTGACATTTAGTACCTTACATTTCTCTTTCCTGAATTTAATTTTGCTGACTATAGTACAGTTCTCACATTCATCAAGATCCCTTTAAATTTTAATTCTATCCTCCAAAGTGTTTGCAAGCCTCCTCACCCGGTTTTATATCATTGCAGATTGTACCAATATACTCTCCATTGCTACTTCTACATCATTAATAAAGAAGTTAAAACAACACTGGATCCAGAACACATCCTTGTGGAACTCCACTTGAGAGTGCCTTCCCATTTGACATCATTTCTTTAATAGTTACTGTTTGTGATTGTTTATTCAATTATGTATCCATTGAATGGTAGTTCTACTGAGCCCTCATTTCTTCAGCTTCCTTTGAGTATGCCATTTAGGACTGTTGGGCCTGGCTAAAGTCTAGGTATATTATGTCTATTGCATTTTCTCCACTGACCAAACCAATTACCTTGTCAAAGATGTAAATTAAGATGGTTTGACATGATCTGTTCTTAGTAAGTCCATTCTGGGGATCAGTGATCCTTCAGTGATCCTTCATCCTTTAGGTGTTTACAAATTGAGTGTTTTATACATTGCTCTGGTAACTATGGTCTTGCTTTTGTTCCCTGTTTGGCTGATAGAGAATATTAGATACAGGAATGGCATAACTAAGTCATTGGTAGCAAGAATATTCATGCAAAAATATGTTCCCTCCAATATTTTACAGTTTTCTTTAGGGATTGAGGTCAGACATGTATCTGTATGAGTATTCATGACTCAATTTCTTCCTTGTGACCAAAAAATAAAATAAAAGTCACTCTTACAAGTGTCAAAGAGTGAATAAAGATGGGGTCAAGAATGCAAAGGAAGTGAGTTCATGATATTTATTATAAATATGTTTTCATTATTCCTCCTGATATCTCTGTATGCATCATTGTGAAACATGGTATGATCAATTTCTTAGTGCTAGCTAGGATTAGCTTTAATCCATGGTTGTTCATATAAATTAAATAGGTACTTTGGATCAAGGAAAAATGAAAGCCATTTACAAGACAGATCAGGATATTATCAACACATCAGGGAGGAAGTCCACTCATGAAATAGAAGCCGTAACTTTTCATTTTATGTAGTTTGTGACATTAACAGCTTTTGAGTTAAAGCAATATAAAAACCTGGGTATTTCTTTCGCACTATTTTGTAAGTTGGCATCCAAAACTAGGGTGAAATCAGAGTCCAACAGAATCAATAGTTTTAACGTAGTGCCACCAGCTATGTGCAATCTTTGACTTTGGTTAAATGTACATAGCTCCTCTAACTCAGAAGGCAGAGATGAATAAAATCATTTTACATCCTATTATCTAATATTCAGTCTGTTTAAGTGTGTGTAAAATCCTATCATTCTGATCTGGTAATACTTAACACAAGTATAGATGATCCCATAAAGTGACTGTCACAAGAAAATCTGGAAGATATTTCTCCCCCTTTGTAGTAACCACAGTTCTGAGAATTACAATGACTATAGTATTTCTTCTTTGCTGCATTTGAGAAAATGACAGTGAGACTCTGACTCAGATGTAATAACTTGCAGAGAGTTTGTAAGCATGTAACTTATTGGTCAGGGCATTCCTTGATTGCTGGGCATGCTATAACCCGGAGGTGTCCAATGGGAGGGGCCACACTGCAATTGTTTTCTCAGCGGGGGGGTGGGGCAGTGAGAAAATTTTTTATAGATGAGACATACAAATTGATCTTTATTAATTAACTTCAATAAAATAATGATTAGTGTTATATTTGGCATTGCTTTTGCTTGCACAAATTGTCAATGTCTGCCTGTACACTTGATGTAGCAATACGGAGAATTCCCAATAGCCTCAGCCAGCCCGAGCCCCCAGGCTCTTGTGGCAGCACTCAGCGGGCTGGAAAGCCCTTGGAGGGCCAGCTTCTGGCCCCCAAGCTGCACGTTGGACAAGTCTGGTATAACAGTCTCTTCTTTAGTGACCACTGCTGAGAGCTATTCCAGCCATGTCATAGTCTATTGCTTCCTGTAACTCAGCACTAAACATGGACCATACATAATCTAACACCTTTCATAGTACCAACCAAGAGTTAAACAAATAATAGTCCTTCAGCTTCACATTGGACCTCTGATCCAACTCTAGACTCTATGAGTATGTCTGCACTTGTAAGTTATTTTGAATTAAGGATGCTTAACTCTAAGGCTATGTCCACACATACATAGTTATTTCAAAATGAGTTATTTCAAAATAAGTTAATTTGAATTAAGAAAATGTTAATTTGAATTAAGGGAAAGCCTACTATCAAAATGGCTGTTATTTTGAAACTGTTATTTCGAAATAACGCCATTTGGACATGTTGTTTCAAAACAGTTGTTTCGAAACAATGGTGGTGTTTCAAAACATGTCCAAACAGCGTTATTTTGAAATAACCATTTCAAAATAACAGCTGTTTCGAAATTAATGGGGTTTAAGCTGTTTTGAAATGACAGTTCTTATTCTGAAATGACAGAGCCTGTCATTTCAAAATAAGAAAACCTCATCTGGACTTAATCATTTTTATTTTGAAACAACCAGTGTTATTTCAAAATAAGAGGCATGTGGACATACCCTAACTAACTTGGTCCCCATATATACTTGGCTTTCATTAGTTTGAATTAAGGAATTCCTTAAGTCAAACTAATGAAAACTTAGTTCAAATTAGTAAAACCTGCCAGTTAATTTGAACCATGCCCTTAGCTCTATCCTTAGTTTGAAATAAGGATGGTGTAGAATAGTATTAACTCTTAGTTTGAATTTAATACATTTGAATTGAGGGCAATTAGCTCAAATTAATAAAGTGGAGTTATTCAACTTAATGTTAAGTTGAATTAGTCCACTTTGTTAATTCAAACAAATAAATTCTAGTTTAGTTTGAATGAAACTCAAACTTCTTAGTTTGAATTTACAAGTTTGAACTAACTTTTCTTAGTATAGACATATCCTATGGGCCTTAACTCATGTAACAGGATGTTTGAATAGTCCTTTCAGACCTCCAGAACAAGGGGATAATATGTTTCACTCCGTTTCCATGGTGGACCAGTAGGAGACCCCAGGCTCTCCCTCTCCATGGGGCTCCAATCTGGAGACTCTTAAATAAGTAGTCAAGGCTTGAGTTCACAGACCTCTTAGTCATTTGCTTCAACCCATTTCTGACCTTCCAGAGTATCAGTCCTATTCCTGCTAAGCCTTTTCCAGCAACTCACTGAAGAGTTTTTTATCATGTTCTACTACCTAGCTGGTTCACCAGGGAGTTTTCCCTATACCCCTCTCAAGGTAACTCTTGACTCAGCAGGAACCCTCCTGCTCCTTCCATTCCTCTGGAAAGTCCTAGGTACTCCTGCGCCTTCCCAGACTCCCTGCTCAGGCCTACCTTCCTTCCAAGCAGCTTTGTCTGCCAGCAGTTCCATTCAACACCCTGACTCCAGTCAGACTTGTCTCCCTGAATAAAAGCCAGAGATCTGCTTTCTTTCCAGGTCAGGCCCTGAGCCAGGTGCAGCCTTTTTAACTCCTACAGTCAACCTTGACACACATTGCAGGCACAGTGGCATGAGGATGAATGTACCCATGGGTTCTCATTAACCCCTTTAGTCCTAGTGCAAAGTTTGTGCACCTCATTACAGAGTCATTTACCTCTTCAGTTAATGGACGTAGTCATGATTACAAGGACTTCTGAGCTTTCTGTGTGCCTTCCTTCGCATTAGGCCTTGTGTCTTTACACATCCTGAGACCGAATTCTGCCATTCTCCCAATTTTAAAGTAGGCTCTCAACTTATGATACATTGTGTATCAACAAAAATTCCCCAGCAGGTCCAACTGAGTGCTATTTATTTAAGAGGAGAAACAAAGCATTTAGAAATTATTTTGAAACAGCGGCATATGTTCATCTATCTTACATATCAATCAATCAATCATTCATAGGGCTGGAAGGGACCTCATGAGATCATCAAGTCCAACCCCCTGGGAATTGAACCCAGGACCTTCCGCATGTTAAGCAGAGGTGCTAGCCACTACGCTATAAAGACTTACCATCCACGGACGGTAAGTTAGGCAAGCCTAGTTTCTACAGATGATCCCCCCTGGGGCCTACATTTCAATATGATTTGCTGAACAACTACAGTATTCCCTTCTCCCAAGAGACAGACCATTTTGAAATGTCCAGTAGGTTGAGGCTTCAGCCAAAATCATCTGGAGAGGAGCTCTGAAAAATACATTCAAATCCAAGAACTGAGCTCTTCCCTGTGGAGCTGAAGCCCAGCCTTAGGAGAATTTAAACCCTTCTGATAGTTCCTTTGATCTCTTGGTTTCCTGAGTCTTTTCCTGTCCTGACATTGTCTCTGAACAACCCTCAACTATTTTCAGGGAATTAGCTTATTCTTGACTGCTTTTCTTTTCTTACTTGTTTTTTTCCTGAAGATCCCCTCCCCTGAAACTAAACTCATAAATTCATATAGTAAATGAATTCATACAGTATTCTTAATGACTATAGAAAATCTAAACATCCATCACAGATGTTAAAGGTCAATTTGAGCCACCAAATGTTTGGATGAGCACAGGTTTAACAGGATCATAATGTTTCATCCTGAAATGAAGTCACTGCTTTGAAAATTGAAGCTAATGGGGAAATTTATTGGGCACTCAAAGCACGTGAAGGTGGTGTTTTGAAATTTCATAGCTACCTTTTTTCATGCTGTGTCCACTATTGACACAATATAAATTATTTTATTGGAGATGTTGCTGGTTTATGTTTCCACTTCTCCTGTTGAGAAGATTGTTGATGAAGATATCCAATGAAGGTAGAAAGTAAAGCATTAAAAGCTGGGCAAAAAACATTCTGTGCTTTGAAAATATGTATTTATACATGGATAATTTTTATTTTTGCTTGGATTTATTCTTGTGAGAAAATAAGGGATATTACGCAGAAAACTGCCAGTTTCACATGTGAATACTTGTGAAGCAAAAATAGGTCATTTTGCACAGCTTGCCATAGTAATACTTAGCATTTACTGTCTGGAGCACTTCTTATAGTAAAAGAGCTTCATGTACATTAACTGAAAAGAAATACAGCAGCATCAGGCAAAACTAACTGTTGGCATGACTGGGCACCATTTTTGCATCTACACCTATGTGCAAGTGGAACTCCTGTTATTTAGATGTCTAACTGCTCTTTTTTCTGGTGCATCGATGTAGTTAGCTGTCTCCACAGTGTCAGTGTGGCTGGCCCATTATGGATATAGAACAGGAGTCTGAGCCGATTAAGCTTTGTTAAGAAAGAGATATTTTTGGTGAAATCCAGTATCTAATGAAGTCAGTGGGAATTTTGCTACTGACTTGGAGGCCAGGATTTCTTCCAAGATTTCCAAAATCTGAAACGTTGTTTTAGAAATTTTCATTTAGATTCCTTTTTTCTACAGACAGACACAGGCACTGATAGAACTAGATGCTGATCTTTGATTAATGCAGAGAGCTTGTGCACTGACAGCACAAGCTTCCTCATAAATGCCCCAACAGTCTTACCGATATCTCACTGGGAAGTCCACATCTGAGAGTGTTTTAGTTTAGTTTAGTCACCACCCTTGTTCAATCAAAAGTCTCTATGCTGACATTGCCAGCAAGGTGCATTTTAGTACCAGTGTAGCTGACGGCTTTTATGATGTAAACACTCTTTCCCTAAAAAGAAAATTCATTGACTTATATCACATTGTCAACCAACCAGATTAAAAAAAAAAAAAAGCTTTTGTCAATGACAGATGAGTTATATTTGAACTGATAACCTCAATCTGAAAACTGTTTCCCATTTCCAATTTCTGTCCCATATACTCTTTCTAATCTAAAATTTAAAGAGGTGTCTATATTGTATTATGAATAGACTGTTTCAGAACTCATACTTCCTTAGTTCCATTTCACTGTTATATTAAAAATATTTTGAAGGTAAAACTTTTAGTTATCTGATGCCTCACTAATGTTTATGGGATGAAACACTTCCAAAGAATATTCTCATGAACTACATTTCAGTTACAAGCAAAAAAGGGACAGTTCTTGAACAGGTTAAAATAGTGCAGCTCCACTGAAATCATTTGAAAGCAAGCTTTGCCAGTCATCGCTAGTTCAGGATCTAATCCAAAATCTGTAAAGAGAATTTATGAGAGGATTGTAAGAGAATGAAGATCAAATGTTCACTAGCAGAAATGGGGTTAACTGAAAATAAAATAATATAAAATAATACTAGTAAAAATTGCAGCTTCATTTAATCATTTCCTCCTCAAGAAGATGGTGCTTTTTTATACAAAATATAGCTCTGGGAGCTATAGATTCACTGGTACTCTAAATCAGTCTAGGATGTACTATTTTCAAGGGTGATTCTTCCAGGAATGGCATCAAATCATGATCAGTCATCATTTAGTATGGATGAATCTCTAGACATGATCAAATAGATGTGGGAACTGGATGAAAAAGGGTAACTCTCAGTCCTTAAATGATGTATTAGTTTTAATCACGTTTGCTGGAGTCAACCACTGCCCCAGCAAAATTTAGCTCTCCAACTCCCTTTGATTAATTCAATTAATTCATTTGTAACTCAAAATTATTTGCATAAATAAAGCCTTTTAAAAATGCCTTAGTATAATTAGTGGGGGGTTTTTTGTTTGTTTTTGTTTTTTGATTCCTGCATGAAACAAGTAGTTATGGATTCAGGCACTTTTGTGGTTCCCAACTTCTACAGCAGGGGCAAGAGTAGCTTTCATTCTGAAGACATGTCTCTACTTTTTAAAATTTATTATGACAGTAATTGATTAGTAAAAATAGAAGAATTAGACCACTCTCTTACAATTCATCTCTGCACTTCCAGCCAAGGTGGTTTGAGTTCTGCAGCATGTTGCAGTCATCTGTGCAGCTCAAGCAAGTCCATAAATTGATTGGGTACTACTGCAACATAAAAACATTTTTGGGAGGGAAAAAAAAACCCTAATAGTAAAAAGAGGGGGAAAAAAAGCATGTGCAACTATCATATGCCAATTTTAAGGGTGTTCAATAGCTACATTCATAAAACAGGGAATAAGAAGTCAAAAATCTCAAAAGCTCATTTTAAATTAACCTCTTCAGCTCTGAATTAATTGCTACCAAACTTACAACCTATCTTCCTTCTATACTGATCTTAGGGGTGTAATGTAGCTCATCACAAGTGTATATGTTATCATATAACAGACATTTCCTTTACATTCTTGAATTGTTGTTCTCAAACAACAGCAATGTGCTGTTGAGGTGACAGTTTACATGGTAAGCCACTGACATAATGGAAGGTGGACAAAGATATAAGGTTCAACCCATAGTCTGCTTCATAATCAAGGAGGTATTTGGACTTAGCATTTTGGTTTAGACCTATAGAGAAATTTGTGAAGTTTGCATTTTGATAGTGTGTCCTAGGTTTTTATCTGAGGAAGTGAACTTTGTTCAAAGGCAAGCATTATGCATTTGTCTCTGACTTGGGAACTTTCTAGACCAGTGGTTTTCAAACATAGGGTCGGAACTCTGTACTGGGTTGCAGACCCTGATTTATTGGGTCGCAGTGCCCCCTGCTGCCACCAACAAAAGCCTGAAATCCATTGGTGAAAGGCGTAATTCTTCAGTCACGAATATAAATGTTGTTGTTCTTGTTTTTATTTTGCTTTGTTTTCTTTTGTTTTGTTTCAACTGGGTCCTGGGTCCTGAGAAAAAGAGTATGAAAACCACGGTTCTAGATAACAATGGAAGCCACTCATCATTCTGGCTATTATACATGAATAAGGTGAAGGCTTTCCCCAAACATATTCTCTCTAACTCAAGCAAACATTTTATATCTCAAAGAGGGAAGAGTGTGAGAAATTGCATGAAATTCAGTTAGAAGCCTCATTTTTCCATACACTATTGTACATGGACACTGCTTAACTACTGTAGTGTTTGATGGCAAAACAAGATACTAAAATAAAATATGAAACTTACTGTGGGTCTTCTGAAGAGGACCAAGGAGAGGCTTGAGTAGTTCACCTATTCTTTGTCTCTATGATGATTCCTTGGTGTTCTGCATATTTCAGGATCTGCACATAGCTTGCAGTCTGCAATGCACAGATATTGTGAATAATCATTGACCATCCCTATAGATACATACACTTTCAAGATGGAGGGTAGTATAGCGTGCATCCCATAAACCATTCAGAGGAATCCCAGCAGACCACAATTTTTGAGAAAAAATGGTAAACAATTAGCCAGACGCCAAAGGGCATGAAAATACTCAGGATTGTATTCTCAGCCAGCAAACTGGCAAAGCTACTCTGAAGTCAGTAGAATTGTGCCATCTACAGCAGCTTCAATTCTAACCTGTAGTCTAAAGCCTGTGATCCTCCTTGAAGGCAACTTAGAGACATAGTAGGGCTGAACTACTCGTAGTTTAAACATACAGATCCAGACAGACCTTAGCACTGATGTTGAACGTTTGCCACAGCTAACACAATCCAATGAATAGAAACACACTTGGGGCAAACCACATGAGTAACTAGAAGGATATATAGGTTGAATTTGGGTATGATTATTATGACTCAGTGAACATTCAAATTAACATTTGGGCTCAATTATCAAACTGTCTGCTGGTGTGAATTAATGCAGCATCACTGACGTCAATGGACCTGTGCAAATTTATTCCAGCAAACTATTTGGTCTTTTTAAAAGTTCTCCACTGGATTGGTCTTTTTATTGGAAAATGCTCACTCAACATAATCAAACTCTTTAAAGAAACCTATGAATATTGCCAAAATGTTCATGGAGTCATCAAAATGGCCAATATCAGCATTTTACAGTATGTTAATGTGAAATGTTTCCACATCTCATACTTTTGTCAAAGTATCTCACACTAATTATAATACTTTCCTGTATTTTCAGTTGGAATTTGCTAACCGGGGTCAGTTTCTCATTGAAGATTTTGTTCTAGTAGCAATAGATTATGTGCTTATAGTTTGTACTGGATAGTGGGTACATGTAACAGTATGTGACATCCCAATGTAAAGCTTCTCCATTTGTAAGCTTTATGCATACAGAGTAGCATCTAGTCTGCCTATGAGATGATTTAAAATTGCAATTATAATATTAGCCTCTGGAAATATTGTAAAAATTAAGTTTTTTAATTCAGTGACATTTACATACAGATTAATATTGGTGTTGGTGAAGAAAAGACACAGCTTTATCCTGGATTTCAGTCAAAGTGCTCACTAAACAAAAATGGAAATTTTGATGACTCATATATCTAATTTGGAAAAAAATCTGTTTACCTGTACAAATGAAAGGTGGTGATGGTAGTATCATGTTAACATAAGAGTTTAGGCATTTCAGCTCTATGTGGAAGTCACTGTACATGAAGAGTGACAATGCCTCAAAGCTTCCATCAAAGTCAAAAAGATTCTCCAGAAGCTTTGAATAAAGTGTTTAAAAATTGAAGAATATAAAACTGTCAAAAGCTACCAAATAGGGAGAGAAGTTTTGGTGCTGGCAGTGGTAGCCAGGAGAAATTAATTATATTTCTACCTATTGGACAAGTTTTCTAATTATGGTGATATGCCACTCAGTACTTTGTCACAGGAGTTGCTTTCAAAAATACACAAACAAATCAAATTTGGAACACACAGGTGTTGTATTGATGATAGGAAACAAAACAAACTCTGAATCTGATCAGAAAGCATCATACTCACCTGTGTCTGTGACAACCAGAGTGAATATTTTCCTTTGTGATTTGTCTAATTGCAGGTTTGCTTGAGGAGAGCATGCAAAAAAGACAAGACACCAGGTAAAAGAAAAGCATTTAAGAGAGCAGTTAAGCTAAGGGAAGCAGCATTTCACAGAGGTGATGATGACATTGTGCAGGATATTTGTGGAAGATTTGATTGCTATGGATGCAGTTTATCATCAGCATGCCTTCCTTCCTAGCTGAGTGAAAAAAAACCCTTAAAACAAACCATCCAGTTACCCTGCTCAATACAGTCATCTTAAAACATTCCATTTTAACAGCTGATTGAAGACTTAGAGAATTATCTACACCATATGGCTGAGCAGTTACAAAGCTATAAAACCCTATTTCCTGCACATGTAGAAACTGCAAGCTATTCTGGTACCAAATTATACATAGACACTAGAACTAAGAGTGAGGGGGTGGATGCTGCTGTACCCCCAGGTTTGAAGTGGCTGACATACAGGGACAGTTTGGTTCCGTGGCTCTCAATACAATCATTACTAAAATTGTTCCATCATCCCCGAAAATACAGGCAAAGTTAGTAAAAGGTTTTTTTTCTTTTTTTTATTATTATTATTCTTGTCTTGAAAAAGCACTCCGATATCTTGAAATACCAGAGAACTTTTTCCAGATCTCTAACCCTCATTATGTTTTAAAGCCTTTTTCGAGGTAGCTTTTTCAAAACAAAAGCCATCCCCAGGCACGGCAAAGGCTTTTTTTTTTTTCCATAAAAGCCTCCCTATCTCATCCATTGCCTTGCTTTTTTTTAAAAAATAGTCTGGTGTAGACGTTCTTTTTCAAAATTAAAAAAGCTGTAGTATTTTGGGACAATGAGCATTCCCTGGACTGTTGTCCCAAAATAGCATTTTTGAAAAAAAGTTTTTTCTAGATAATTACTTTGAAATACTTGTCCCAAAAAAGGTTTTTTGTTTTGTTTTTTTTTTTTTTGAAAATGCTCGGCAATGTAGACATAGTCAAAGAGATTTATAATTCAGTCAGTTATGAGTGTCATCCTTCAGAAATCATTCAAAGGAGGTGCCTCTAAACTGTAGAATTCATAAGATCTAAGGATATGTCTGTGCTTAGAGTTTCAGTTTGAATTACTGAATTTGAATTAATTAATTTGAACCGATAATTATTAATTCAAATTCAGTCAATTCAAATTGACATGGCCACACTAGAAAATCCAATTTGAATTGGCATGTCCATGAACAGGACGTGATAGTTCAAATTAGGTAGAGGGTGCTATTGTGTAGGGAAAATCAAGCTGTGACTAATTCTCATTAACAGTGAGTTCGAATTGACATGGCCACACTGGGTTAATTAGAATTACTCAGTTCAAATTTACCCTGACTTTGAAGTCAAACAAGCCAATTCAAAAGTCAATTCAAAGTCAGCTTTTATCAATTCGAACTGAGAAGTTCCTCAGTTTAAATTGAGGAAAGCCAGTGTGTCCATGTACTTAATAGAATTCGAATTGATGACAATCAATTTGAATTCAGCTCTAAGTATAGACATACTCTAAGAGTTCCAAACTTGTCATGTCACTGTACATAAGCTGTGTTGCACAACTATACAATGAGTTTGGTACTTGCAGTTTAATTGGCATATCCCATGTTCATGGATTCCACATCACTAATGATGAGCTGAGGCAGTTCATCACTAGTGCTTCAAAAACTGAAGTAGAGTCCAGGGAGGTGTGTTAATTCTAAATAGATTTGCATTATTTCATGTAGGTAGGAATCTCATCTGTGAAGATGGTCATACAGAGATCACTGAGGGAAAGAATACCTTCCATGCAATGGTGAGACTGGTATTCCAAAAATAGACTGCAGATAGTCTGGCATCACAGGACATGTCATTGAAGCATGGGAAATAAAAGTTCATTCATTTTCTGAGGTAATCAGAGTATCCTATGCAATGTCTGTAAACAGACCTACCTCCTCCATTCAGAACTGTGTATTTGCCAAAGCAATGAACACTGGTAACCCATGCACTCTAAACAGAAATAATGATGAACAAATTGGTGATAATTTTGACTAGAAAAGTCACCAAATTACACTTCAATGATACTTGTGTAAATGTATTGTTAGATTTTTGTTTCATTATTTGGATTATTGTTTTGATGCTTTAAAGTTACAAAGAAATCTAATTTTACATGCTGAAATAAGAGGGTGTCATTAAACTAACAGTAAATGATACAACTATTTCATAGTGTTCATTTAAGTGTGTTGGTGGTATAATTGCTTATTCTGGTTCTATGGTAATAACACCCCATGAGAACTCCATATCATACCTCATCTTAACATAAGCATAATAAGCATTCAAATATATTATGTGCATGTTTGGAGAAGGGTACATCAAATGATGGCTGTTGCTTGACTATTGTAATACATTTGAAAACCATATATTCAATGACCTCATCTTTGTAATTCTGGTTCTTTTATTTTCTGGTAAAATCATGGTGGCTACACAGACATGTTTTGGGGCACTGAAGGGCAGAAAGGGGGAAACAACTTCCAGTTTTGAAAATGCTTATTTTTAAAAAACACACAAAATACTTAAAGATGCTTTGAAGTTAAAAAAAAAAAAGTTAAATAATTTCATTGGAAAAAAGAATAAAAAATAAAAGGGGAGCCAAATAATTAACACAAGAGACTATGTCCACATGCAGGGAGTTAAATTGATTTAGCTTGAAGCGATTCAAGCTAAATCAACATAACCACCATTAAATCGGTTTAAAATAAATTGATTTACCAGGTCCACACAAATTGAACTAGCATGTCCGGGGAAAGACTTGCTAGTTTGATTTAGGAGAGCGGCACCCTGGGAGTTGTGGCTGTGATGCTGCCTCTTCCTTCATTCACCTTTGCTGAGATGCTGCTTCTTCCTCCATTCAGCTTTGACGAGCTTTTTCTTCAGCTGCCTCTTTCACCTGTATCTACTCCATTCGCCCTCGTTGAGCTCTTTTCTCAGCAGCTTTGTTCAGCTATAACTGCCTTTCCTCCAGCTCCTGCTTTTTTTTGCAGTTCTCACAAGCGAAGCTGCATTAGGCCTCTCTCCTTCTGAAGGTGCTGGTCCTTGCCTGGGTCTGGCTGATTGTTCTCTTCCTCTCTTCTGCATCAGTCACAGCCAAACCTGGATCAGGCTGGGCTCCTGTTTTCTGATCATAGTCTATAAGCAGATCTCTCAACTTCTGCTTTGAGACATTGCCCTTAATGGTATTCCTCTTTCTTTACACAACTGTCTGAGCTCTCTTGTGCTCATATCTTTATATGATTGCCACTCACTCATTATGACCATTTTAACCTTCACTCTCCCACTATCAAATATTAAAATTTAGGAATAGCATGAGGTCGTGATCCCAAAACCCAAATGTTCTGGATCTGTGAATCCTGCCAAGACTACACCAATGTGACCCAGGGCCCCTGGGATAACCTTCTGAATGTGCCAAAGTCAGGGCAGGCTACAAAACCAGGGGCCAATCCCCCAAACCACTGAGGGGTGGTACTTAAACCAGTCTCCCAATCAGTAAAAATACATGCTTCTGATTCCCCACTCTGGTCATCACCAAGCATAACAAAAAAGAAACAGATCTTTTACTGCACATCATCTCCTATGGTCCCTGCTAGCCACTGGATCTCTAAGAAATATATTCTCCTGATCTCAAAGGGTCAGCCGCATCACCCAGAACAATATAGGCTTGGATCTTACCCAAAATACCACACTGGCAGCCAATATTTTAGTAACTACAACTAAAGGTTTAATATAAAAAGAAAAAAAATATGAAAGATGTTAAAAGGTCAAAGTGAATCACATACATACAAATGATTTAGAGTCCATAGAAAATAAATACTTGAAGATCCTGTAGATTGTAGGTTAGTCCCACTCCTCTGGTGTACACCCAGCAGCAGCAGCAGCAGCAGCAGCAGCAGCAGCAGCTGAGTGGGTCTAAGTGCTTTGTTCAGTCCCAGGAGAATAGTTCCGGGGGGGGGGTGTTACCACAGAACTCAAATGTGGGGTTTTAAGCCACCTGAAAGCAACAAATATTTCTTTGCCTCCAAACCAGACTAGTTCAGAGATGGAGGGCAGGGATCAGTTCTGCCTACACACGCAAATGCCCCAGTGGGAAATACAGCTACAGCCCACTGATCAAGAACAGATTCAGACCAATGAAGAGATCTAGTGCAAGAAATTCCTTGGAAATAGGTATTATCATTTATTTAAAGATAATTCAAAGATCTTACAGAATTATAGTGAGATTCAGAGACTAAAAATATCAATTAATACATGTGTATCTCAGCAGGAATTACAGAATGACAGTTTAGAATGGAATACTGCTCTGCTGGGTTACACTTCTTAAAGTTACACACACATAATTACAGACATATCAGTAAAACGCACATACTAAAACACCCTAATTAAATATCTAAACATTTAACAAACTATGAAATTCCAGATATGAGGGCTGGTCACTTATGGAATCAGGAGATCTTGCTTACGAGTCCTTTGTTGTTGTAATGGGTATGCATCTTGAGCTGGGACTCAGTTGGCTGAGTGGTGCAGCCTCCTTGGAACAAAACCTTCACGCACCCTGTACCAGGGACAGTGAGACACAAAGTTCCTCAGCTGGGAAGGGGTCCCAGCTGTACCCTGTGGAAGCTCCTACCAGACACGGTGAGACCCAAAAGTCCCCCAGCAGAGATTTCACACTGTTGTACCCTCTGGGTTGGAGTATCTTGTGAATGCAAGATTTTGAGTATCAGACCTTTAATCAGGACTCAGTTGGCTGCATGGCCTGAACTCTTTTGGACTGGACCCTTCACGGAACCACTAGGACAAGCCTATTTGTATGTGGTATGGTACCCAGGACTTTTGAGCAGAGCTCAAGGCCATCAGTTGAGCCTGACGCTAGGGTGCCCTTGTTGCAAGTGCCCTTTTTATGCATGGGTGAATGGTACCCAAGACTTTCAAGCAGAGCTCAAGGCCATCAGTCAAGCCTGAAACTAGGGTGCCCTTTTAAACCACCAGAGACATTGTTACACTCACTATGGGCAGCTGAGAGCACGACTCTGAATGCAATAGGAACATAGCCAAAGGCCAGTGGAACCCGTTAGGAGTGGGAGAGATCTCCAAAGTTCTGCTGAAACTGCTGCTCCTTTTATACAAATCTGAACACACTTTCATGTCCCTTCAACCAAACACAGAAAGAGTGATTCTATCCTCAGCCAATCACAAAAAGGGTGATTTAATCCCTTCATCCTTACTTGGCTTTTATCTAGTTTTTTAGCTGGCTTTGATCAGCCACCTGCAAGAGGGGAGTGAGAGAGTTCAAAAGTTTAAATCTTCTGCCATCTTGACCTACTTTCTCTTTCAAGAGATATATCTCTTTGGTTTGTCCTTTTTAGTCAAATGATATATCTCTTATGATATAGATGTAGGGAGATCATATTTAGCTTACTAACTGCATTTTGAATACTGAAACACTTATAGATAATACTTATTGTTAAGTAAAGCAGTAGCAATGTATATGTATTATGCTATATTCTAACTTATTCTAATGAAAATTTCTACTAGATTGCTTTCCACTATTCTCTACTCATAGGTTCCTTTATTACATTAAATTTATTTTCAAATTAACAAAGTGGCAAAAATCTCAGGTTACAGGTGTTGGTTGCAGACAGGCTGAAAACTGAAGACTAAAAACAAAATGGAGAATGGGCTATGGCCTTTTATCACCTTCTGGCCCTCCCCATGCTCTCAGGGACCTTGCCAAATCAAAATGGAGTTGAGACACGTGGTCAGCTTGGGTGACTGGCCGAACATGTTTCATTCTAGGCCCAATTCAGATCAGAGTTCCCTTAATGGGCTATCAGGAAGATAATGTTTTTTGCAGACACCCAGTCTCAGTATGCCTTAAAATCAAATCACTAGAAACACATAAAAACAAATAGATTTCTAATTTCTAATACAGGCCTGATACCTACATACGAATCATATAATCATTCTCAGCAGATTACAGCCTTTTTACTGATACCAAACATGGGATATCCAATCTGGATTATTGCAAATATGAAATATTAATATAGAAGATAACCATAAACAGTCCCCTAGATGCAGACAGCATGACAGTGGCAACATGGTTCCTGGCAGGGACATGTTGCCACCCAATCCCTGCCATTGGCTCTGCAGGGCCAGTGTCAAGGGAAAAATGCCCACAGGGGGCACAGATAGGGCTGCCCCTCTTCCCTGCCTTATTCCTGGTGGCAGAGAAATTATCAGGATGCCTCAAAGCCCCCACTGCTGGCCGGGCAGTGGGAAAAGGATTGAGGCACCCTGAAGCCCCTGCCGCTGGCCGGGAGGCAGGGGCAGACCTCTCAGGGCACCCCAAAACCCCTGCCAATGGTGGGTGGTGGGGGTCAGAGTTCTTGGGGCTCACTGAATCCTTTACTGCTGGCCGGGTAGTGGGGCAGAGCTCTTGGGGTTCCCCAAAGCTCCTGCTGCTGGCAGGTGATGGGGGCACAGCTCTCAGGACACACTAAATTCCCTGTCACTGGCTGGGTGGCAGGGGCTGAGCTCTTTGGGCCCCCCAATGCCCTTGCTACTTCCCAGGCAGGGGAGAAGAGCTCTTGGGGTGCACCAAATCCCCCGCCACTTCCCAAGTGGGGGGGCTGAGCTGGTGGGGTGCCCCCTATCCCCACCACTGGCCCAATGGTGGGAGCTGAGCTGGTGGGGCACCCTAAATCCCCCACCACTTCCCAGGTGGGAGAAAGAGCTCTCAGGGTGCCCCAAAGCTCCTGCCGCTTCCCAGATCTCAGCCCCCACCTGGGAAGCAGTGAGGACTTCAGGGCACCTTGAGATCTATGCCCTCCCTGCCCAGCCTGCAGCGGGGGATTCGGGGTGCCCTGAGACTCTGCCCCTACCACTGGGCCAGAGGCAGGCGATCTGGGGGCCCCAAAAGCTTTGCCTCCACCACCCACCAGCAGTGAGGCATTCGGGGCACCCTGAGAGCTCTGCCCCCCACCACTTCGCCAGTGGAGTGCGGTGTTCAGGGCTCCCAGCAAGCTCTGCCCCTGCCACTCACCAGCAGTGGTGTATTCAGGGCTCTGCAAGCTCAGGCAGGGTTAGCGGGGTGCCCCAAAAGCTCAGCCCCCCCCCGCCATGCAATCCCTCCCTGGCTAGGGTGCTGCTGGGGCAATGGAGCATGGCGGAAACCTTCCTTCCTGGGTGCCATGCACCCTGGGAGGAAGGTCAAGCCTTTGATTCAAAACACTGTTTTGAAATAATGCAACCAGATAGAGTTATTTTGAAACAACCCATTCAATTCAAGGATTCTTTCGATTTCCAATGAGTTTTTACTGTTTCAAGTTAAGGCTCCTTGTTTCGATATGTCAGGGCTCATTATTTCAAAACAAGGAGGTGTCATCTAGACGTGAGTTTTGTTAAAGAGAAACAATGGTGGTCGTTTCGCTTTAAAACCAATGTGTGGAAATAGCCAGAGTGTTTAAAATAAGGTATATAATATTTAAAGTTATACAATATATTTAAAGGTATATAATAATGCCTTCACATTTATATATCTAGTCTACATAGTATCAAAGCTCCTTCCACATAAAATATATTGGGAATAGCAAGAATACTCCTGTGTTATGCAGAAGGTGGGACTCAGGTGATCACAGTGGTCCCTTCTGATCTTCACAATCTAACCTTTACAATCTGTGATGTCTCTAGTGAATTGAATTGAATCTTTGGCTTTTCTCTACATAGAGGATACAGCAACTCTCTTTCAGGTTAGGTTATTTTATTATTTGAATTGATTTATTTGTTGTGGGCCTTTTTTTTAAATAAGAGAGAAAGAAGAGGCTTACTAGAGAGGGATATTGGTGCTGTAAACATCATCCTTGTTAAAGGATAGGCTTTCTTGGAGAAGATTGGTTTACAGATTGTTCTAAAGTTGGTCAAACTGGATTTGTCTAATGAACTCTGTAATTATACTGCATAGCCAAAACTGCTCCACTGATTTTGCTTTGCCTCCTGCTGTCAGTCTCTTCATTCTGGACTTTGAATGTTGCATTTTCCCAAAGCAATAGGACTAGGGTGACCAGATGTTCTGAATTTATAGTATTGATGTTTGTCCCATAGAGACTTATCTTTTTTTCACTCCCTTACATTTCATATCTGGTCACCCTCAGTACAATTGACTGCCTTGTTGATTTACAGACTTTTAAAATTATTATTATTAGTAGTAGTAGTATTTTATTATTTTAGCTGGGGGTTGTTCCATTAATTGGAAACTGTGTAGAGCTCTGCAATGATAAAATGATGCCTAAAATGTGTTTTTATGAAAAGGAAACAAATGTCATGTTTGACATAGCAATCAACACAAATTAAAGAATTCAACTTATTTCTTAACTGTATACTCTAATGTATGTGAATTTTAGTAGGGTCATCCAAAGTGGGTCCAGCCCTGTTCACATTATTTCCCAGTAGTCCCATGGAAATATGGAGAATGGCTTGTGTGGTGTGTCCAGTCGGATTACATAACCAGGGGTAGTGTGCTCACTGTGTCATTTTGAACACGTATCTCTGGAGGGAGGAAGAGAGAGGGGGTAGGTCTGTTGTTTGTTTGTTTTTCCTGAATGAAAGAAAGATATGAGTACTTTCCTGTCTTTTATTTTTGGGTTTTTTTTTTTTTTTTTTGGTTATCTGATTTCAGAAAAATGATCATACTTGCATTTGTGGGAACTCAAAGAAAGCCATAAAATTATCTCCAGGATGACTATGTCCATTATAGTTTGAGGTTAAGGTTCTAGCAACTTGGAAACAGCCATGTCAAGTTTTGTCAAAAATTGGTCATTCTTCTTGACTTTATGACTGGTTGAAAATAACCTGGAGCTTTTATCCTTTCATCATGCAAGTACCAGATAGCCACTTAGGCTTGTAAATTCCACAGATTAGGGACCATCTTTTTGCTACATTGTCCTTTTGTGAGTACCCCTTTCCTTCATCCTTTTGTATAATACATAATCTCTCTCATATCTCTTGTTTATCCTGCCATTTCATAAACCACAAGCTTTTACATGAAGTGAAATGGCTGTGAAGGGTGTAAAAGGAACTGTAAATAAAGCTGTGAAGGCTTGTGGTATATGAGCACAGAAAGAGAGGAAGGCATAAGGGTTTTATATTTTTTAAGAGTTGATGAAAGGATGAAAGCACAGGACATGACTCCTTTTGTAGAGGCTTATTAGAGGAGGGGTATATGGAGGATAGCTCAGAAGTTATCTGATGTGTTTAAATAATACAGGGCCAAATTCTGCCTGAGGATTAAGACATATAACCCATCAATATCAGTAGAGTCACCCTGTGGCAAATGAGGGCAGAATTTTATCTACAGAATCTAATTATTCAGCATTTCCTTGCAGAATTGCAGGTAGAATGAAATACTTGATATTAAACTAAATACTGGATTATTTAATGTTTCTAAGTTTGAATTTTTCTAATAATAGGAAGCAGGGAAAGAGATTCTAATGAAATCCAAATATGCTGGTTTCAAATCATGCTATTGCAGAGTCAGAATTTATTTCAGACTGCTAACGTACTTTACACATGAGCACCACAATATATGCTATTGATTCTCTTAATGGAAATGATTGAACTTTTTATTTGTTGACTGCCTACAGCTGTTCCCCACACAAAAGTTGTGCCAGGTTGCCACAGCATTAGATCTTCAAGAGCACAGGATCAGATAGTGTTCAGCATGAGGCAGCAAGCCACTTCTCCTCTTCCAAACAAAATTGGTAACATTATAGTTATTGGAGCTCAAGTGCATTCTCTGTTGAGGTAACTATCCAGTAAAAGTAATAATTTTATCTGGAGACCTGAATGACCAAACACACAGACTGATCCAGCCCCCGCCCCCCATCTGACTCTCTTCCAGTCTGCAATCATCCCAATGATAAGGTGTGTATACAGAGCATATGCATGCATGTACACACACTCACATACCCCATCTTGTGAGTGTTAAACTAAAAGTTAGTAATTTGTAGTGGTGTCCTCTTCTAAAGTTAGTAGTGCTGTGTCTATACTAGTCTATTAGTTCGGATTAAGTAAACTTAATCCAGACTAATTTAGCCCTTGGCCACATTAGTCTTTGCCTAGTCCAAACTAAGAAATGTCTTAGTTCAGACTAGGTGAAGCTTTGTCCAAACTAGTTAGTACTCCAGGTTAGTTCGAGCTTTAACTAAGTAGAGGAAAGACCTGAAACAATGGCTAGTTTGAACTAAGTGATCAGTTCGAACTAGCCTCATGTTCTAGTTTGAACTAAAAAGTTAGTTCAAACTAGGACATGTGGCTAACACAAACTTAAAAGCCATGGATATTCTGAACTAACCCAAGGTTAGTTCAGAGTAACCTCATACTCTTTTAGTGTGGCCTAGCAAGTCTGTACTAAAAAACAGATGGAGACATTGCCTAAGAGACTTAAGCCAAATGATGCCACAGAAAATGCAGTTGTCCTCAGACCGGTAATGATAATTAATTTATTAATCTGTGGAATCTATGAAAATCTTATCATATGACACATCTATAATGAAGTACCATGCTGTGTTACTATATATTTTCCACCTTTGCAGTTGTGTGCTTTAATGTTATAAACTATAATTTTGGTTAATTTGTGCAGTACCTACTCTTATATAAATATTTTATCAGAGTTAGTTCATAATTTTTTCTTTTTATTTATTAGTTTATTTTCTTGAAAAGCAAAAGTTTCTTAAAGGGGGAAATATGCTGATTTGATATACCTTGGGCACTAGCTAGATGGCTGTATCACATAACAACATATTGGCTGATCGTGCCGTCCAGATGCCTCGATAAAGCAACTTCTAGTGCACAAGGCTAGGCAATGGTTTGACATTTTGTAGAGCATCTCAGCCAGGGGTATAGCCAGCCCCTCTTTCCTGGCCAGACCACTGAGTCTCCAGGGTGGGCCCAGCCAGGCCTGCTTCTAGTCATGTGCCCGGAAACTTCCTGATGATATTCCAGTTGCATAGCAACTTGAGTGTCAGGATGCAGGCGGAGGCAGCCCAGCCCCTGCAACATGAAGGCCACAGCATCTGCCTGGGGCTGCAACTGCAAGGTGGGGTAAGTAGACAGCAGTCCTCGCCCACCCACCTGCCTGCAGCAGCGCTGCTCGTGGCTGCCTGCTGCTAGCAGCTCTGTGGTTGCAGTGGTAACGCTTGTGCCACTGCTGAGTGCTGCAGCAGGTATCTGAATACTCACTCCAATCTCTACCTTTCAATCAGAGACTTGGTAACCAAGGACCAGTCTTGTTATCTACTTTGGTAACTGCTTCAGGCTTTATATTTCAATACTTTGCATTTGGGTCAACATTTGTGGTAACTTTATTCTCTTATGGTCTCCTAAAACTTCCTCTACACAGGCCCATTTGAGCACGGCTCACTCATGTAACACTATGTCTACACTAGCAAATTGATGTGCATTCAGGAGCCTTAATTCAAACTAATTTGAACCCTGTCTATACTAGGCTTTGCCTAGTTAGAACTAAAAAATAAATTAGCAAAAGCTTAGTTCCAACTAGTTAGTCTGGTTGGTCAGTTTGAACTAGCTGCTTAGTTAGAACCAGTTTGCATGTTTAGTTCAAGCTAGCCCCATGTAGACATGCTAGTTTGAACTAAATAAGTTCGAGTTAGCAGCTCCAACTAAGTACAATTTTCAGTTCTAACTAACTTTTAGTTTGAATTAGTCACACTTTTTTAGTTTGAACTAAAAAGTTAGTTTGATCTGAAAAAATGTGCTTAGTTTGAACTAACTTTCAAACTACTTAGTTCAAACTAACAAAGTCCAAACTAAGATTTTAGGTGAAGAGATAGCTAACAAGTTGATCATGAGCTCTTTTTTATTCTATAGGATATGAGTGTTTCCTAGGAATGTTGTTCTTATTAAGATTCAGATAGTGCATATTAATAACTTAATTAATTTTAAGTAAATATCATGTGGCATGCAATGACAGCCTGCTTGCAAGATGCAGACTGCCTGTCTTTTCTCTGTGCATGCAGTACAAGACCCTATGTTCCAAAACAGAGAATGAACTTCATTGTTGGTGGACAATATTCTATGTTCTTACATAAGTACAGCTAATCTACCCACAGTATTTCTAAATGAAAGTGTTCAAAAATCATGAATCATGTTATAGTCTATGGCCATAATCTATGAGAAAATCATGTGAGGCTATGTCCACGCATACAGGGTTAATTCGATTTAAGTTAAGATGAAATAAGTTAATTTGAAATAAAATCATTAAATCGACTTAACTTAAATCAAATTAAGCAAAAACACCAAATCAAAATAGCAAGTCTGGACACTGGACTTGCTATTTTGATTCAGGAGAGGTGCACCATGGGAGGTGTGGCAACATGGCCCCCTAGCTGGGCCATGCCCCCACCCAATATATAGAAAAAGGAAGGCACCCTGGGAAGGAGAAGGGCAAAAGTGTTAAATCAAAATACTGGTTATCTTGAAATAACATGTCCGAATGCCGTTATTTCAAAGCAACAGTTTCTATTTAATGGCTATTTTGATTTCTTAGTTGGCTTTACCATTTCAAAATAAGGTTAGTTGTTTTGCAATAACGGTCTCGTCATTTTGAAACAATGAAACATTGTCCAGACATGACTTTTTAAAAATCAAAATAATGGTTGTTGTTTCGATTTAAAAGCAATGTATGGAAATAGCTTGATTGACTTAAAATATATATTTTTAATTTTTGTTTTATTTGTTTTCTAATGTATGATGTTTAGAATACTGCCAGCTCACATTTTCAAGTTTCCCTCTGCAATCATGAAAGCAAGAAACTTACTTTTTTTTTTTTATGGCAACCAAGATTATCATGTAATTTCTGATTTTTGCACCTGAGTCTTTTAAGATAAAACTCCAAATAGTGCTAGTCTCATGATAGAATTGTGAGATTTGAGAACACTGTTCACACCAGAAGTGACAGGAGGTCAGTGGAAAAACTCCAGCTGTAGAAACCATTAAAAATCTTTATAGTTAAGCTCCTACTCTGTTCTGGTGAAAAGAAGTGCATGGAAACATATTGAACTGAAATTATCTTCTTTCCCATCTCTTTAACTATCTAAAGCCTACTATTCAAAATCCAAATGTGAAATATTGTGCTATCTAGACATTTTCTGACATAATTTCTAATAACTCCCTGCCCTCCCAGCTCTCAGTTCATATCTAAGTTTGCTTTGTCTTTCCTATAGCTACAAGTATGCATGATTTTGTTAATTATAATACCAGTTACACCAGAAGTGTCATATTCTGTTACATATCTGCCAAAGCACTCTATTCTTAGAGAGGCCAGGAAGATCCAATTATTTTAAATTATGCCCCTTTGCCAAATTTCTATGTCTGCTTGAAAAGGCTGTTGTAGTGTTTTCTGAGAATTGTCTAATTCATCCTATTTGGACAAGCCGTGTTTTTTAGTTGTGATGTATGGATCTAATTCCATTAGTTCCTTGGTCTATGTCAATTATTTTTCTTTTCCCAGCTAATAAATTTCAAGACCTTTCCTCTACTCAGCTGTTATTTACTTTCAATGCGGAGCATTCCATTAAAAATTCAGTGACAAATGTTATTCTTGTGCATAATTGTGGGGTGGTTTATAATTCTTTGAGGAACATTCTAAAACATGAAAGATACTATTTTATTTAATTTTGTGATCCATAATTCTGGCTCTTTAATGAGCAAGTTTCTTTGTTTCAAATTCACAGCTATATCTTTCAAAATTCTCTGACTTTGTTCCCTAGAATGGGAGGAGGGACCATCTTTTTGTTCTGTGTTCTTCCCAGGAGCTCAAAGCTCTATAAAGTGACTAGTCCCATAACTCAGTCTTCACTGTTGTGAACATATTTTTCATCTGCAATGAATGTATCATCTGAAAAATATGACATATACATTTTACATGTTTCAGGTGCTGTCTGTCACATCTGTCTGTGTTTTAGTGCTTTGGAGAACTTCAGTACTAGTGTTCCATTCCATACACTGTTGACCTGACTACAATTCAGTCAGGACAATTTTAGGACTAAAGTAGACATTTTAGTGTTCCAAAAACTATGGTAGAAATGTAGTTCTTAACTCTAACTGTGTGTGCTGGAAAATGAATGAAGATAATTTGGGCCTAACTAAGCCATAAGGGAGAAGGAGAAAACTGTCACTCACAGAAAAATAAATTTAAGGTAGTGGACTTCATAATTTTTTTAATAAACAGTTTTTCAATAAATGTCATGTTTTATTGTTATTCTACAACAGTGATTTAAATATTGTGTGATTGTAAATAAGACTGTTAAAATTGTTAACCTAATATAATGTGGTTTGTTAACATGCAGTTAATGTGAATGCATGTAAATTGACCATGAACTTTTAGTTTTTTTTAATTTTTTTATCTAAGTGAGAGGTATTCGGACCCATTGAAAGGTTCAGCGATATATGGGAATGAGACAATGGTGCTGATTCTCCTTCTGCTTAAATGGATTCAAATCTGTATCCTCATTAACTTCAAAGCAGATACAGTTGTATAAAATAGGAATCAGTAAAAGAATCTAACTCCTTGCATTCAGAATTAATGGGTGTGGGCAACTTACGGGAGTAGTAGACAGACATTTTTTGTCCAAGCAGAAAGAGAAAACCTGAGCTATATTCAAGCCAAAATTGCAATGAGAGGAAAAGATCTTGTTTCCTGAAAGAATTACCTACCCTGAAGAGTGCTTACTCCATGAGTCATGGGCAGTAAAAATAACATTAGTGTTTCAGCTTGTCGCGGATGGGATGATTTCCCCATAAATTGGGGCCTCTTGTAGTTTTTATTTATTTATTTATTTATTTATTTATTTATTTGGACAAATTGCCTGAACCATCTTCGCAATATGAAGTTTCATATTTAGACTGCAGATGATGTCTGTTGTTTCCAAACGTTCTTGATTCTTCCCTCATCGTAAGCTCTTCATGGGAGAGGCCCCGCTTTTGTTATTTGTCTGGATAGTGTCTAGCAGAATGGAGTATGGAGATGCAATGCAAAATAAATAATAACAAAATTGCACTTTTTGCAGTTATTTACTTGTGCAACATGATTGTAAAATGTTATTACTCCAAATGTATATCTATACAGAAATCATGGGATGTAACTACAATTAAAGTAGGCATATCTGAACTAGCATTCATCTAGACAGCTTGAGTCCTGAAGCAGTGCAGTTGCAGCAGTGTGCTCTTCAGTGTGGGCAGCCCCTCGAGTAATTACCTGGGGTTCTGAGTAGATTTCTACAGCCTGCACTGAAGCATGCATTTCCACAGCTGACGTGCTCTGGGATATGAGCTAGGTAGATTAATGCTAACTCAGATGTATCTACTTGAGCTGCTGTTACTCCCTGTGATTGCTGTACCTGTACCCATGTACCCTGAGTAATCTGTGTTCAGTTCTGCTGGTTGTAAATGACTGTACTGAGCAAGGCAATGGAAAATCAGGTCCATATTTTTATTTGATTGATTTAAAAACCAAACCAAACAAACACCCCCCCCCAAATAAAACTTTTTAAAACACCCCTGCTCTTTAAGTGAACCGTGTATCTCTTTCTGTGTGATTTACACTTCATTCCACTATGATCAAGGTGAACTTTAAATGTTTCCTTCCTATTTAATTATCAATGCACATACCTTGCCTGCTGCAAAATAGAAACATAATGGAAACATCTCCCAAATATTTTGCTTTAAGGAAAACAAAATCACTGAATAATTCAATTGTCTGAGCTGGCAAAAAAGTCAAGCTGTTACATTTCAGCAAATAGATTATTTCTAGGAATAAGTACTTTGTCATGACTCACAAATCTTTACCAAACATGTACTTTTGTGTATCTTTTTTTTATAGAGGCATACATTCATGCCTGGCTCACTTGGGGAAAAGAAGTGCAGTAAAAATAGACATCTCTTAACTCTCTCCTTTTCCATTCTGTTGCTTTCACTGCAGCCCTGTTTACTACCATACTTGAATTGCTGCATACATCTAAAACACAATCATAAGTTCATTATTAGGTTTCCTGTAGCGTTCCTGTTAGTTTCTGCCCCTTCTGCCTTATATGTATGCTATGCTGGCCTTAATGTCATTAGCCTGATAGGTAACAGTTTTTTCTAGCTACACAGGAATTAAAAAAAGAGAAACCCAGAAGAGTTTCCATTTTTTTTCTACAGAGCTGACACTTGGGATTATATGCAGTAGAGATCATTTGAGCCCTACATCCCTTATTTTGAGCAGTACATTATTTTTTTCATATGAAGAGGCCCATTGAAGTTAATGGGACAAACTACAGGAATCAGAATTACACAGCATTAGTAAGGGGCAAAGCTCTGGAACCATCGCTAGAAATTGGACAACTTGGATGGCTAATTTATATATTTTAATTTGCATTTAAACAGATTATTGGGAAATCAGGTTTGGTTTGGTTTGTTCCCCTCCTTCCAATCTATATTTCTCTTCCTCTTTCCATTTGGGTGCCAGTTTCCTTGAATTGTTATACAGTTTACTGAAGAATGGATTCTGTAACTTGTCATGAAAAGAGTGAATAGGCCAAATTCATCCTTGCTATAATTCCAATGTAGTCAACAGCGTTACAACAGGGATCAGTCTGACACCCTGCACTTCCTTATATGCAGAGTATCTAGTTCTTAACAAAGGACTCATTAGCAGTAAATCTGAAATTGCTTTACAAAGGAGGGCACGATCATGAACCCTGTTTTACAGAAGGGGAAAACTGAGGTGCATATAAGGGAAGTGACTCACCCATAATCATGCAGCAGGTGAGAGATAAAACCTAGACTAGACCCCATACTTCTTGAGTTCCAGATCAGTTTTTTTGGCCACTAGGCTGAATTACTCTGAAGAAATTCCAGAAAGACATGGACTTCAAATACCTAGCCTTCCTGCTACTTTAGGATTAAGAGATACAGACATAGGTACCTCAAACCTTCTTTGTTCTGTGGTGCTTACTGCATGAGGTGATTTTGCATGACATTTTTAAACTGCGTTTCCTGAGTAGGGATCCTATAGCATAGCATTTTTTATAAGGGCAAATTTCCTTTCCTCTGCTCCGAATATGTAGCATGCTGTTTTGTTCCCGTGTTACAATAAAATACACAGGAATATAAGTGTAAATAATTTATAATAAGGGTGTCCCAATTTGTTTGAGACTTAAATGTAAACTCTCTATACTTTGCTTCTGGAATATCAGAATAGCCATCATGACTCTAATGCAGTAAGAATTGAGAAGTGTGTATCCTTTCCCATAATGCCAGTTCATTCATCTCTAAGCCAAATATCTGTCAGTAGTTAGTAAAAAGGTTGTTTTAATGTCTGTTGGTGAGTACTGAATGTGAAATACAAGATGCATTAATTATTACTATCAGAGTAAATATTTAACTTTTATTTCCTTTAACACAAGGAAGTATGTCAGAGATTACAGTTTCTTAAGTGTAGTTAAGTAATGGTCCACTTTTATTTCATGTGTACCAAGAAAGGGATTCTCTGGCGACTCCTGACCCTGCTTGGATAAAGCTCTTTAACCCAAGAGAGAGCTTTTTTTGAACTAGAAGCCCCAAGATACTGAGGCTTTTGTAGAAACAGAGTGGGAAAATCCTGCTTAATGTGCCAGAAAATGCATGGCTTCTCTACCTAAATTGAAAAATCTTGGGCACCCTGGGTATGCATATGTAACCTTCGGGTGGGCTAGAATTTATTCACTTGCTCCTCTCTGGTGCCTAACAGAGAGAGAAACCCATGCAGAAAGCAGCTGGAGAGCCAGGATTCAGTCTGTATAGGGACTCATAGCGAAGACTGCTCAGAGTTACCATCAACATTAAAAAACTACTCAGAGTAACATAACAATGAACTTTATTAACTGAAAACCTTATCCTTAAAAGAAAGAGAGAGAGAGAGAGAGAGAGAGAGAGTGAATTTAAACAGAACAGTCCCCATGGAAAGAAAGCCAAGAGTCCGAAAGATCAGGTAGAGTCACTATTGTCACAGTGACAATCTCCTTTCAAGTCCTTGAGGCTTGAGTAGAAAAAAAAAAGTGGTAATCCTCTTCTCTGGCAGCTGAAATCTTCTGGAGGATTCCATGAAGTCCTCTCTTTCTCCTCTGCAACCAGCACCATGCACTCTGTTTACTGATCAACCAGCTCTCTGTCCCATTAGAGAAAACTCCTCTGCAAAATACTGCACAGCTGGGAGAAAACATCTTCCAGTCCACTCTTGGCTCAGCTCCTTTCACTCAAGCACTGAGCACATGGACTCCAAAGCTCTCTTTAGTTGCTACTCTCCAGGCTGCTGCTCTCAGGCTTCTCTCAGGCATCAACAACAGCAAACTTCATGGAGCATGCTACCCTTCCTTGTTTCCAGAAACTTCTGGATCTGGGCAGTCAACTCTGCTCAGCAACGTAACCCAGACTAAAGAGATCCCTAAAAGAGAGTGCTGCTTTTTAGTCATAAGGGTTACATCTAAACGTGCAAGTTAGTTCAAATTAAGGAGGTTTAATTCGAACTAACGTAGTCCCTGTCTATGCTAGGCTTTCATTAGTTCGAATTAAGGAATTCCTTAATTCAAATTAATAAAGGCTTAATTCAAATTTGTAAGACCTGCCAGTTAGTTTGAACTAAGTCCTTAGTTTGATCCCTAGTTCAAACTGATGGTGATGTAGACTAGGATTAAACCTTAGTTCAAATTTAATAAATTTGAATTATGGTCAGTTGGTTTGAATTAACAAAGTGGACTAATTAAACATAACATTAAGTCAAATTCAATTTGTTCATTCAAACTAATAAGTTTGAGTTTAGTTCGAACTAACCTTAAATTTATTAGTTCAAATTAACAAATCTGAACTAACTTTTCCTACTGTAGGTATAGTCTTAAAGCTTAATCCTGCAAGGTGTCGAGCAACTGCTTGAATTGTTGAGAACCTCAACACCTATGGGAGGTTGTGTTGATTTTCATTCTTAAATTAATATTGAACTCCTTTAGAGTATCAGGAAATAGACATTAAAGTTGCCCGTACACAATAAATGTTGTGATGATATTGCTTATAATCTATTCAGAGTACATGAAAAGAGTAAAAAGGAGTAATGTTTGAATATTCTGTCCTCAATGAGGAGTGTTGAGTGAAAAAAAGGACATATTGGGCTATTGATTTATTTATTTTTTAACATTTGCTTTAGCACAAGGACAGAGGAAGGGGGCAAACAGTGATTTTTAGCAATTATTGGAGACACCATTCCTCTACTGATGGGGTGGAGCTCAATATGGAATATTCTAAAAGGATTTTAATTATGTATGTGTTTGAGTTTAGTATAAATTTTGCAGGCTTAAAAGAATAGAGAGTAAAATATTTGTTGTGAATAATTTGTCCATTGAATTTGGTCAATTTTTTACCTATATTGAACCAAGTAAGATTTTCCTGAAGTTTTGGTTGTTTCTGATTGTTAAACAATGTTTGATACAGCTACAATGCAATGTGAACTGCTCCGAGAAGTGTTCCTTTGATTTTTGAACAGAATTAAGTATGTAATTTGTCACCTATGTCTAGTTTCCCTCTTCCAGCCGGATAACCTACATTTTGGGTATAGGAGGTGTACTTCAAGAAATCACTGAGGCTTTTAAATATTCAAGAGAATGTTCTTACTTGAAGAGTAGAGAGAGGAACTTCTCCTGTTCTCCTTTGTACAGTGTAATGCATTATATCTTACTCCATTGTGGAGTCCCAATGTAAATGCTGCTGGGTTTTCTTCTGAGAAAAGGGGTTGGGGGAGGAATCATTCCGATTTATTGGCTATATAGGAGACTTTACAGGTTTTTTTTCCCCCCCTGTAATTCTGAGACCAAGTAATTATAAGAGTAGATATATGTGAGGTCCTATTTGTGAAGGTTAAAGGCAGATCTTTTTTGATTTAGTTGTTGGAGTGTTACTGATCTGAACTGAATTTCAGAGAATGTTTTTGTATTTCTGCATTCAGTTTTCAGCAACACATCTGCCAAGTGCATGGACTGGAATTCATTGGCTTCCATTTCATATTATGCTGTCATTCACCTAGCACTCCATCGCTACAATCATTATTCAAATTTGTGCATGATTCTATTTGAAAAGGGTGCATTCGCAGCACCTTACCTGTCAAACTGTATTAAATTTGTTCAGTTTTAGTCACTTCTCTGACCTGGAGTTTTGAGAAGCAGTATTTAACTAAAATGATAGTGTCCGCCCACAACTACCATATTTCATATATCCATCAATTGAAAGAATTTTAAAATTATTTGTATATATTTCTCATCGTTCCTCTTCACAGAAGCCTCTTTTGGCTTCCCATGAGAGGTTTTTAAATGTCTGTGATGAATATTAAGAAGATTGATTCCCCCTAGAATTTGGGGGGAGGGGGACTTCTGATGAACTTTAAAGCAACCATCAGAAAAATGCCTCAAAAAAACCCATATATGAAGCAATGAATGACAGCCAGAAAAACATGCTGGTTTTATTCAGTAGGATGTTTTCAAATTGTTTTTATTATTATCCACCAAGTTCTGCAAAATGGCAAGACCTTTAAGTTACTTAATTAGTATAAATTAGTTCTGTAAATGTGCATAGTTTTCTATATGAAAACAATTGTTTCTTCTCATTTCTTAAGATACAATTTAAACCATTAGAGATAATACTATAGTTTCCATTTCTCCTAGACATTAGCAAGGTTCTCAATAAATGCACCTAGCTCCCTGAATTTTTTAAGCAGAGGCTCAAATGTTTTTCAGCTCAATAAAAGAAAAAAAAATGACAATCTTGCAAAAGTTCTAATTTCACATACCAGTTTGTCCTGCATTCTACACATTAGCCTGTCCTACTCACTTGATGCCTGCTGCTTAGAAACTGACACGGAAGAACAGTCTGTTTTAGCTTCCAGTATAGATGACAGACAGCTTCTGTGTGTGCCCCCGCATCTCATCCTCCATCTGTGACTTGCAGGCTTTGTTTTCATTAGTTCTGTTGCTGAATATTAGCTGCTACATAGGTGAGCCTCCACCCAGACAGTAGTTGAAGTTTGCAGACGTTTGACCCGGACGTATTAATAACTGATCTGCTGACAACCCATTTAATCAGAATGAGATGGAAAAAGACAAGTGTTAATTTTAGGGTTTCCTCTAATTCTAGCATATGTGAAACTTAGGTGGACCCAGTTATAGCATTCAGGGGTGTAAAAAAAATCCAAGCTAACTCCAAGTGTAGACTGTGCTAGGCTAATGGAAGAATTCTTCCTTCATCCTAGCTTTTACCTCTCATATGTTGATTAGAGGACTGCTCCCATTAGTATAAGTGTTGTTGCAAGTCTTGTTCTTCAGTCTTACAACAAAAGGCAAAATAAAGGAACTAATTTGTGGTACTAAAGTCAAGAACTGTGTTTTTGCTTGGAAATGCTGATGATAGAGGCAGAAGGTGCTGGGGTCAAACCCCAAGGGGATGGACTAGAAGATCTCATGTCTATTCTATTATATGATGTGGTCTACACTGAAAAAAAAAAAAGGCAGCATGGAGGGGGAAAACCCAGATTTTAAATGCTACTTATAAAAAGTGTCTCGTTTATTAAAAAAAATCAAGAGTTCTTAGTTTTAGACTTTTTTTCTACACAGATATGCTCAGGAAAATTAATCTGAATTCATCTTTTAAAGTAGATTAGTAAAACTTCATTAAATTGTGTGGACACTTTTACTCAGAATTAAAATGGCTATACTTCTACTTAGTTTAATTTATTCTAAAAGTGAATTAAACTAAATTAGATTAAGATTCATTCTAATAGGAGTATCCACAGATGGGTTTATGGTGGTTTTATTAATCCATTTTAAATTCAAACTTTTTGTTATTTCTGGGTAAAGTTTTTTGGGTGTCCCTATACAGACAAGTCCTTAGATTTTTACAGTTTTTATTCCATTCTTCTGTGTCATCTATGATTTATGTAAGTGTTTATGATACCGATCATTAAATGTGATACATGAAGCACTACCTGAGACATTTTGGTATATTTAATTAACCTGAACAAAAACTAGGTTTCAAAACTAAATATTCTTTTTAAGAAGTAGATTTTAAGCAAGAAACTGAGTGATTTCACCCACTGACACCATCTAAATATCTGGCTTATTTTTTATCATTTTCTTAATTTTCAAGGTCTACTGTTACACAAAAATAAAACATTATTCTTTAATTGTGTGTCTGGTAAATGATGCATGGAAAAGTAAAAGTGTGTAAAATAAAAGCCCAATACGTCAACAAGTATTGCAGATAATTAAGCCTTTAAACTTGAATTTGTATTGAGTTTTCTCATGAGAAGAAAAGAGAAAGGGGAGGGGCATTTGAGTGAGAGCTACTTATTTTGTGATTAACACTTAGGGTATGTCTGTACTGATGGTGGCAAATTCGCTGCCATCAGTTCGGGCTTCTGGGAATGGATCATGGCGATTGTGAACTTGCAAAACTGCTCCCAGAAGCCAACCACAGAAGTCCTGTGGGGTTAGGGGGCATAGAGGAAAGCCAACCACAAGTGATTTTTGGTCAGCTTTCCCCTAATGTGTAACAGCAGCTAAGAAAGTCATCGCCATTTATGCAAGGAATTTTACATTCCTTACATAAAGGGCAGTTGACTGCCGCCGAAAAAGCCCTAAGTGTAGACTAGGGCTTAGTGATTTGACTTCCCACCAGATCTTCCATAAGATAACAATGGGGGATAAATTTGGTCTTTATCATTAAAGACAATTTTGATATGCATTAATGGGGGAAGGGGAGGAAATTGTTGTATGCATTCTTGTCACCCAGTTCTGTGATCTTGTCTGAGATCTCACAGGTTAAGCATAGTTGACCGAGGGGAGCACTGGACAAACTACACCAGTCGACACTTAGGTTAAGCAGGAATGGTTTTGCTAGGAGCCTTTGTTTCCTTTAATCCTGAGGTCAAGGCCTCACTCTTGTTTAAGGAAGCAAAGTAAAACCAGTTTCACTTCAAAAGTCTTCCCAATCATAAATAACAGTCAAGTGTCATTTCCCTAAGACAAATGCCTTCATTTTTCTATGGTGCATCTTTCAGAACATAGACCTCCCCCCATACACTTACTGTGCACAGTGTGAAGAAGGGGTCTTGCTGGTTGGTTCCCCATTGAAGGAGAATTCAGTGACGAGAGAATTCAGTGATATGATGTTGAGAATTTTCATAGTGTGACTTGTTTTATTTACATATTTATACCTGTTCTTGAACAGAACTCATAAACAATGCATAAACAAACTCCTGTTTCAGGGATCTCAGCCAATATACTATTACCTGATTCACAAGAAGCAGCTATGCCTCAAAAATTGATTCTGGAAAGAAAGATTAATGAAGACAGCAGCATGTCCTGCTGCTTGTAACATCTCCCCCAAAGAGATTTCTGCTTCACAACACTAACAGCAGTATTTCTCTTCTTTAAAAACTGTTCACTGCTCACATGCTAAGGAAAATAACTTGTAAGACACAATGTATAATTGCACCATCTGGCGACTCCTGCCAGAATGATACCTAGGTGAAGAGGAGTTGTATTCTGCTGGAGTTGCCTTCTTTGGAATGCAGCACAATACTGATTAATTGGTTCACTGGCCATTATAACACTTTTTGTATGAATGAGCTTCTTAGCTTTAGTGCACTGGCTGACTCTGTTAATTATTTTCTAACTATATAAAAATGCTTCCTACAGAATCAGTTCGATATAGTAATGTTTATTATCCAATTCCTGTCTTAAAATACTATGAATTCTTTCAGAGTTCCCTTGTTTTATAAATGTGAATTTGTTTCACTGGTGGATGAAAACCTTGTGTGCACAGGCGCCTAAGTTGATGACAAAAAGATTCTGAGTTTCACAGTGGTGATGCTGGGATTGTGGGAATCCTCTATCCACTCCTCTGCTGCAGTCCATTTTCTTTATAGGAAATGAAATTTGGCAGTGCATCTACCTGGCTGGATCTGGTACATGCTCAGTGGTGTGCCTTGGGATCCTTCAGGACAAAATCCATGCAGCTAAGAATAATCTGTGGCTTGGGTCTAATCCAAACTTACTAATTATATATACAATATACTCACGGTACTAAATTGCATGTAACAACCCTTTACGTAGCAAAGAACTTATCATAACAGGATGGAATTGAATATTACTACTAATTTAAATACACAGGGGCAAGTAAATAAATCAGTGAACAGACACAGGTTACAGCCTCGGGCACCCCAGAGGCAGTCACCAGCAGCTTCCAGGTTCAGCCATGTCCTCTCTCTCCCCGTGGAGACACCCCTTTGTCCCCCTGTGCTTCCTGGGGAGCACCCTGTACTTCAGAGGCCTTTGAATTCAAGTAGGAATGTAACTAATATGGAAAATAACTAATGTGTGAAGAGTTTTCTGAGATTTTTTTTTAAAAAGAAAAAGTAATATATGGTGCTCCCACAAGTTTGTTTAAAACATATAATTTCTTATCCATCCACCTTTTAGAAGTGACAGAATCAAAATTAGGTAGAATTATTTTATGTTAACTAAAATCTGAAGAGTATTGTATTTTACTATTCTCATCAAGAGTTGAGCAAAATATTTTCATTTATTTATTTTTTTAAGGAATGATTATTATATTTCTTTCTTTTTGGCTTAGGTATCATGACCAGAAACAAATGCTTTATAACAGAAATTTAAGTAGCAATTAGGATCATATACAAAATAGAGTATAATCAAGATAATATTCCCTTTGCTCTTTTAGCTCTGCAGTGCTAAAACAAAGGAAAAGCAAGAAAAACTTGTTTCACATTGGAGTGAGCCAACACAATACAAAGGAAGATCTGTTGATCCGGAAGGTGTCATTTTTACATGGTCACTTTTCTGATTGTTATATTAAAGTGTAAACAGAGATAACAGGCTTTTGAACACAAGAGGATACACTGAATATCAAAAAACTCATATACAGTTTTATTTTATACACTCTAATCCCCAGTTAGCCTCTAGAAATCAAAATGTGATGTACTTTAAGCCCTGTCATTGCAATAACCTGCAATTTAGGAAATATGTTTGGTTTATAGTGGCTTTTACTTTACCCTGAAAACAGATTGTGTTGGTGTTAATTAAGTCCTCAGTTTATTTGCTAATGAAAGGGAGACAGAAATATATGTAGTTTGTTTACAATTTAATTAAAATAAACCTCTATTAATTTATTCAGACAATTTACACAGTTAAAGCACAATCAGCATGTGTAATACTAAATAAGCAGACAGGTTTAAGAAAGAGAACTACAATACCAAAGGAAAAATAATATAAAGAAATAATGAGAAATTGAATTAATACAATGAGCTAAAATCTGTTCTAATTCATGGAAATTATATTAGATTTAGGCTAAGGTGACTGAGGTAACAACTTGGCCACATTTCAAGTTTTGACCTCTCTTTTCCATAGAAGAGAACTCATTTCTTCACCACTCTCTTCATCTTCCACGTACTCTCTTGAAATAAGCTCTCATGTTCTATAAAAGAGGATCAGAGTCTTTATTGACTGTTTAAGTTTAGTGATATCTATTCTTTGAACAGTTACAGTCAACCATAAACTTCCTCTTAATTCATGAAAAGCTTTCTTATTATGGGTCTGATGCAAGTCCCATTGCAGTACAATGTAAGAGCCTCACTGATTTCTGGTTTTGGATGAAATTCCATTAGCTTTGGTTCAGATTCAGAAATGTAGTTAAGCATATCAACTAGTACTGTAGAAATGAGTAAGACTATTGATTATGTCCAAGTTTATATTTAATCATGTGTTTTAAATATGTAGCTGAACAGAAGACCTTTTCAAATTTTAGGTCCTGCATTTGCATCTATTCAAGTCAATGGCAAAAACTACCAATCAAGTTTTCAGAGGTGTAGGATCCAGGTCCTCAAGCAGCTGAGCTAACTCTAGGTAGTAGGCGTTTCAAACCCACAAGTACAAGACTTTTCTTTCTAAATGTTTTAGATCTGTAAGACTTTCCTGTATTAAAATAAAAAAGAAGGGGGGGGGTGAAAATGTCATGGGCAGAAGGAAACTTGGATACTGAAGTCAAACACAGAAAAAGCTCCAGTAAATTTCTTTTCCAAAGGCCATGCAACTGAACCAAATTCTGTTCTTTGCTGTATTTAGTTCCTAACAATTGAGGGCCAAGAAGCCTGATTGAAAGCCCCATACTTTGTTTCTTCTGACTTAAATGAGATTTTGATCATGGCCAAAGTGAGTACATGAATGGTCTTATGGTTTTTTGTTTGTTTATTGTTTTTAAATATAAGGGTCAGCATTTTAAGTATATTAAAACAATATGTTAAGGGATTAAGTGTATTTAAAAAAATCAAATCATGTAAACAATAGGAAACAATGGAGGTTGTGCTCAGGCTCAATGGCATTAAAACACAAAAGAATGTTTATCAAAATGTAAAATTTCATGATAGCTAATTAGCTTTAGAAATTTATTTCAAACAGTGAGCAATATCTATATACACAATCTCATAAATTTTAGATGGCAGAAACGTATTAGATGCATTAATCTACACCTATTTCATTGAAAGTTATTCCCTGCAATCCTTTATCCAGAATAGTTCTATATGTCCGAAGTGATGAAGCTTCACCTACTTCACCCAGTGGTAATACTGATGGACCATATTTGAAGTAGGGGCTTTAAATGTTCTTGTTAGCATCATTATACTACTCCTAATCTAACAGAAGGCTAACTGAAAATAATGCTTTGCAGACATACTGAAATTTAAGGAGAGACTCTTAGGACCATGTAGCCCATTGCTTTTCTAATTTGTGTGTTAACTCTACTCTTCTGTGCTCACGAAAATGAGTAACATAATTGGTTTCAAATAGTAATATTCTGGGCAGATCCTGTTCATACTTCTTTAAGATTCTGCCTGTATACTGCAATCCTTACCAGCAAGTCTTCTGCCATTCTAGAGTTGGCCCTTTCGTGAGCAGCAACAGCTAGCAGTGTTAACCTATGTGGTTATTTTGAGATGTGCTTTGAATAGAGCACTGCAGTAAAACCAGACTAATTTCCACAAATCCAGTAGACATTCAAATCCAGGTCTTTATCATCAGAGCTAGTAAGCAATATAAAATAAATATTGAATATGTTGTTTGAGTAATGAGGAAAATGGCTGAGTGATGTAGCCCTCAAATACTGTCAGATTTAGTCATTATTAACATTGTAACTTTTTGAGTTCTGTCAGTGTGCATAGACCTATATGCAATATATAGAGATTCTCCTACCTCATACGCTATGTCCACACACAGCCAGTTAAATCAATTCTAATTGAACCAATTTAATCAAATTGATCTAAAAATAGTTAAATTGATTTAAGTAAAATCCATTTAACATGTCCAGATTAAAAAACAAACAAACAAACAAATTGAACTAGCATGTCCAGGGAAGGATTTGCTAGCTCAATTACAGAGGGGACACCCTTGGAGGTGTGGCAGCATGGCCCCCTGGCAGGGCCACGTTGTCACTCAATCCCCTGCCACTAGCTCTCCAGAGCCAGTGGCAAGGGGGGGAAAAAGCCCCTGAGGGCACAGATGGGGCTGCGCCTCTTCCCCTCCACTTTCCTGGCAGTGGGGAAAGGATCGGGTGCCCCTCTTCCCCGCTGCTGGCTGGGAGGAGGAGGGAGTCAGGGGTGCCATGCATACCTGCCATTGGCCCGGGGGTGGGGCAGAAATCAGCACACCCCTCTTCCCCGCCGCTGGCTGAGAAGTGGTGGCCGAGCTCGCAGGGGTCCCCAAAGCCTCCACTGCTTCCTGGGTGGAGGGGGCTGAGATTACCACCCGGGAAGCAGTTGAGGCTTTGGGGTGCTCTGTGAGCTCAGCCCCCACCGCTCAGCCAGTGACAGGGGCTTTGGAGCAGCCTGGGAATTGGCAGGAGTTTCGGGGTGCCCCGAGATCTCAGCCTCTGCTGCTCAACCAGTGACTGGGGATGCAGGATGCCAAGGCCTCCATTCCCCAGACCTGTGTGCTCCCCTCTACCTGGCCAGGGTCCTGATCCCCTCCCTGGCCAGGGTGCTGAGGGGGAGGGCCTTCCTTCCAGGGTGTCATGCACCCTGGGAGGAAGGTCAAAGCCAATGATTCAGAACAATGTTGTTTCGAAACAAGGCATCCAAATGGCCTTGTTTTGAAAGAACCGTTTCACTTCAAGGGCTGTTTCATGTTAAATTATGTTTTAGCCATTTTGATCTAAGGTCTCTTGACTCAAAATGAGGGAGCTCATCATTTCGATTCAGGAGACTGTTATGTGGACTAAATTTTTTAAAATCAAAATAGCCACCATTATTTTGGTTTAAAAGGTACACGTGGGCATACCCATAGTGATTACTTTCTAAACAGACATTTTCTAATAGGAAAAATTAGGTCCTCCAGCCCAATATACAGTTCTAGTGTTGTATGTGAGAACTGAAAGAGGCAGTTACTCTGAACTATCCATGTTCAATCACACAGGATTGCTGGAGAGTTCCCCAAAATCCTTGAAAATCATCTGTCCAGCAGAGTTCAGGTTTGACTAAAAGCATCTTGAAAAATCTTCATGCCTATAATTGTTTAGGAATATATTCTAGAACAAGAGAGGTCTTTCCTGTGTAAATTCCTTCTTCTTGATGAGCACAATCACCCGAGAGAGAGAAATGACTCAACAACACAGCCTTTGGTATCATTAATCTGAATGAGCCTATATTTTAAAGAGTGTAGGAAGCTGTTCTGTCAGCAGTCAGCATGAATGCCTGCAGGACAAGTTTATGAAAGTGTTACAAGCCCTCTTCATTTTCTGTAGCACTTGTGTCAATACAGAGTTCAAGACAAAATGCAATTGCTTTAAAATATGTTCGAGTCACCATTCCCATTACAAATTATGATTTTGTGTGTTTGTGTAAAACTAATGGCATTTGGATAAATAAGTTCTTCTATCACATTCACACGTCCCCTGACATTCTTCTGCATAAATAGAAAGAAAACAGTGAGTAAATGCCATCATTTCTTTCTTGGTCTTTACACTGAGAATTTGAAAAGAAATCCAGAGTAGTACTGGATATCAATAGATTGATTAGAGAGGTGAAGGAGAGAAATGTCATGTTAATATTAGTGATAGAGGTTTTAAATAATTGAAAGCTAGGTCTTGATTTCAGGTATATGGCATGCATGGTTGTGAATCAAAATGAGGAAGAGTCCTAGAGCAGTAGCCATGTCAATCTGTTTCAACAAGAACAGCAAGGAGTCCCTGTGGCACCTTAAAGACTTTCAGATTTTGGGGGGGCATGAAATTTCATAGACTAGAATCCACTTTACCAGTCACAACTGATGAAGTGGGCTATAAACCATAAAAACTTATGGCCAAATAAATTTGTTGGCCTTTAAGGTGCAAAATGAGGAACACAGACCTTTAGGATGAAAAAAAAAATGCATACTTGGTACTTGATACTAGACTCTTTCAAGATTTAAAAGATTGGTTAGTTTGGATTTCTTCCTTACTGACATCATACGTATCCATTTTAACCCTCCTTCCAAATTTTATAGATATTGTAGAAAAGGAAAAAAAAAAAAAACAAAATGCCAGAGACTGTGTATTTGTCAATAATACAAATGTCATGCCATTGCTTCTAATTTCTTACTTTGACCTACATTACAGTTTAATAAGGCCTTTGAGTTCCTCACAAAAAAAGTTTTCTCCGGTTGGTTTCCCTCTCTTGCTTTCTTTTTTCATGTTGTCCATGTTGCCTTGACTTAGAATTACCTTACAGGACAGAATTAGAGCCAATCACTGACTGCAGGAACAACTGTGAACTTTAATATTAAAATAGGATTAAAACACACACACACCTAAGGACAGAGTTGAACTAAGTCAGAGCATGGGTGTTTAGTTTCATTGTGCTCTTATTAAAGAACAAAGATATTTGTACGCTCGGGGTATCTGCTTTTGTTACATTAACATAGTGCATTTAAAAAGCAATGTCCTCATATTTATCATGTCCATTCCTGTTATAATAACCTTTGTACTTTATGATGTTCTTTCTAGAATAACACAGTGAAAATTTGAGCATCCATTAATGATACTTTCGGTGTGTGTTTATAAGCATAATACATCTGCCTCTCCTTTCCACAGGCAAGATCTAATACAGTTCTGACTCTTTCCTGAAATAATAGACTTACATATTAAATAGTCTTAGCAATACAAATTAGGCTGATGCAGCTCAGAATCAGAATCTAAGATCATTCTCCCCCTCTACCTCTTTCCCAAAGTAAGACATTTAGAGCATATGCCCTTCACATTGGGACAGGAAGAGAAAAAAATCAAGACATTCCAGTGAATGTTTTAATGCCAGTGACTATCTTTAAAGCAGAAATTATTTTTTTTTCACTTGAGATTGTTTGCTTTAATGGGATATTAATCATGTGACTAGAGCTTTGCATTTGTTCCTTTTTCCTCTATTGAACTCACCCTGTGATTTGACTTTATATATATTCTGCATCAGTGAAGTTGAAGGTGGAATTGTGTGAAAAGCTTAGGAAAGTTAACAGAGCCTCCTGTTTGACTTTCCATCCCAAAATGTTACTATGGAAATCTGCAAATTCTGACTTTCCACCAAGTATATATATATTAAAAAAATCCATTCTTTCCTGGTTTATTTTCAGATTTCTGCTAGATGAAAGGAAGTTTCCAGTACACAAAATCTTTTCATGTGGCACAAATAAAATAAAATGAATAGTGCACAGTGAAGGATGGTGGGGGAAGAACAGTCAACAGGTAAATTACACTTGCTATAAGTCATTGTCCTGAGCTCAGCCTTATACATTTGGGTCAACAAGTTGTTAAAATCACAGTAGAAGAACCCTGAAAACAAGTGGTTTATTCCCCCCTCCCCCAGGCCCAGGAAACTCAAAGTTCCTAAATCATTTTAAACTTGTCCATGTATTTCAAATCCTTTTTATTCCATAGTACCATAGTCTTTCACTTCCTTTACTCCTTCCTCCCTTTTCCAGGCCCCAAAGGGAAGCATAAACATTTTAGATGCATCTTCACATCAGAAGTATCAGATCCATCCTCCTTACCTAGAAGACACTGTCCTGACAATCTGTTCTTGAATACTTGGTTGTGCTTTCTTTAGAAAGTTTGCCTTTGTTCAAGACAGAAAGGTGGCAGTGGTACAGTGATTTGTGAGTTTTTCTGCCTGTTGGTGATGGAGAAAGTGAGATAATGTTAGGGTTTTTACAAAAAGTTTCTTACAAAAACTTAAGTTTGCAGATCTTGGCTAGAAATCTCATTGTAAAAAAACCTTGAACAGTTATTTTTGTTTATGGTTAATCTAGTGATATCAGAAAAAAAAGTATGATGTCTTGGTATTAAGCATGAACCAGAAATGCAGAAGTACAACTAAGGCCGTGTTCACACAGCCTCCTTATTTTGAAACAACGGAGATTGTTTCGAAATAAAGTTTCAGATGTTCACACGAAGCACGGTTGTTTCGGAACAACGGGAACTGTTGTTCTGAAACAACCGCGTTGTTTCAAAACAACTTAAACATAGTCTGTGGGTGAAACAACGTTGTTTCGCAATGGTTGTTTCGAAACAATGCTGTGCGAACATGTAGTTTCAAAACAACGGTGGTTTCGAAACAACTTGTTTTGAAACAGCCGTCATCTGAACATGTTGTTTCAAAATGACGGTGAGTCATTTCGAAATAACTGTTGTCCAGAATTGCTATTTTGATTCCAGCTTTTCTCCTTATTTCGAAGTGACTTTTTTGCTAATTTGAAATAAGTCATTTTGAAATAAGGCGTTATTTCGATACAAGTTGTTTTGAAACAACCGTATCGAAATAACCCCCTGTGTGTGTACACAGCCTAAGATGTAAGAGTTCAATGGTGTATGCTTATTTTTTCCAAACATATTTGGCTACTATCAATCAGAATCCAGCTTATTTCAATTATCTGAGACCTAAGTGGCTGAAATAAGGAGCAATGAAAGAGAGTAGATCAATGGAAACATGCTTTAAACAAGAAAGCAGTGAAAGTGTGAAAACTGCAACCCAATCCCAGATTAAAAGGATTTTTCCCTTTCCTCATACTCTTGATAACTCAAGAAGCAGAAGGATGGAAGCCTAAAGGCATTAGCAGTACTCCAAAACCAAAGGAGAAAGCACAGCTACAGCATTTCCTTCCAATCCTAAATTTACTGGAATAATTTTAGTAATCAAAAACAGGATCAAACTCACCACAAGTCAGTTTGCTATTCAAGGTAACTGTGAGAGAAAACAGAAAGAAGAGACACCAGTGATTAATGATCAGGGAAGAAATTCTATTCCCTGTCAAGTCAATGACAAAACGTTCAACCAAAATAATCTGTTCATTTATAAAATGAGACCCAAATTCCTAATGAAAACAGCTCTGGAATTTACTTATGTATCTAAACTTTGTAACCCAAGCCCCGTTTATTTCTCTAAAAAGTAGTGATTGATGATTCCAGCAAGATGACTGGAGCTGGATGTTCCTTTTCATTCAGTTTTGTAGTATTGGTTTGAAGTTCTTAATCTAGTTGTTTCAAATTATTGCCCATGGTGTATGTGACCAAGAACTAACTTTACCAGTATTTACTTCACTTAAATAATAATTATGATAATATTTTTTATAAAATACCCCCTTGCTGCAAAGTCAAGGACATTCTTCAAAATAATAAAAACATTAATTAAGGGAGAGTAAACACTTGATTAAAAATCTATGCTAATTGAAAGTCAGTTTATTAGCACTAAAATAAGTATGTGCATATTTAAAAACAGTCTAATATAAATGACATTATGAAAATTGGTGTACAATATATACCAAGTTTTGAACAAAGTTCAAGGGACTTAGGCTTCATAATACTCCTGGATGGATATTATCCAGGCCTCCAGAGTGAGTCTCAGATGCAAGTCTGAGTACAACTTCTGTCTCAGACGTGGTTATTTCTACTTCTGCATTCTCATTCCCATTAGCCATCCTACCACTATCCCTAACTTCATCATTAGGCTCATTAAAATTTGAGGTAAAGTACGTGTTTAGATATTGGTCCATTTCTGTATTATCCTTCATATCTACTGCATTTTCAGTGTTTCACAGTCTCTCTTCCTTCTTTGTTTTTATCTTTTTCATATGCTTATAGAATATATACTCTTTATAATATGTATACTCATATTTGCTCTGGTTTTTAATTGCTTTTGCAAGATCCAATTCTACTTGACTTTTGATGTTTCTCACTGTATCTCTACTGAACTCCATGAGGTAGCTTTTCTTGCTGATACCACATTACATGCATCTTTCACTCCTTGTAAGATCCCTCCTTTCTCTTAGTCTTTCATCTGTGTAGTATGCTCATTCAGCTTGGTCTATAAGTTCTTACCTAGGATTTTTTTTCCCCCCTGTTGAAATGCTGGTTATAAATATTTTCTGCAACTTTTACTTGTAAAAGTACTTTTCCATCTTTATATCCACAGGTTCTTCAGGCCAGCCCACTTTCCTAACTAATTCATTTTTGTTTATCAATTTAGCACTTTCAAAATTTAAGATACTAATCACAAATCTATTTTTGTTGATCATTGTAAGTAGTTGGCAGCACTTATCCTACCTGGAGGACACCTCCTGCTGGTGTTACTAGGGAACGCTCAGGTGCTCCCCCTCCAGATGGTATGTGCTCTTCCTCTTGCCATGCTGGACTCTGCTCCTCAAGTCCCCTCTTGGGACCTTAGTCCTACAGCTAAGTCTGATAGTCCACCCCTTCCAGGGATCTGGCCACTAGACAGTCAATGGCCACAGCTCACCCAGGTTCTGGCTCTGAAACAGTCAATGGCCAGCGAGCCTGTGACACTCCTGGCACAGTGGAGAAGCAGAGAGGGGCCTGGGCCTGCCCACTTCTCAGGCCTCAGCCCAGGGACTTTAAGTGCCTCCAATAGGCCTCCACCTCCCACCAGTTTCTCCTCACCAGTCCATGTTGAGTCCCTGGACCACTTCCCAGCAGCCTCAGCCACATGCAGTCTCACTGCTGGAGTCCAGCTGCCATCTGTTCCTTGCCACCAGACCACCGCTCCAGCTACTGCTACAGTCTGCTCCTCTGGGATCCCTGGCTCAAGTCAGTTCTGAGTGCCTGCTGCCACTTGGAGCTCTCTGAGGTGTTGGCTACCCCAGCTAGCTTGCTAGGCAAAGTACCTTCCCCCAGCAGTTCCCACAGCAGACTAACCCTAGCTAGCTCTACTGAACTCTTTTATACAAGCCACTGCCTTCTGACTGGCTGCTGCACACAACCCCCTTTTAGCCCTCTGGTTGCCATAGCAGAGACATTGCACTACTACAATTATTATAATTAGTTCAAACTAAATTCACTCATGGTCACTCGAAAGAAAGTTGTCGCCTACAACCAGTACTTCTATGAGATCTTCACTACCCATCAATACCAAATCTGACAATGCATCATCTCTTGTTAATTCAGCAACTATTTGGTGAAGAAATCCATTAGCTATCATATACAAAAAAATCTGGGCCTTATTATTATTACTTGTTCTTATCCCCTAGTCAATCTCTGGAAAGTTAGCTTCCTATAATCACACAATTCCCAGTAGAATTTACTTCATTATAAATATCATAAGAGATCTGTCTCCAAGGGATGTACCCCAAGCACTATCCCAGGAGAAACTCTAGCACCTTTCTTCCCCAAAGTGATTTTTACCCAGACAAACTCTGTCTTTTCCATTCCATCACTTTTAATTTCTTTACAGTTTATCTCATCATTGCTATAAAAAAAACCTACTCCACCATCTTTGCCTTAATTCCTATCTTTCTTAAAAGAACATTGTCTTAATACCTGTACTCCAATTATCATCACTATTCCACCATGCATCTGTTATCCCTATTATATCTGGTTTCACTTCCTGCACCAGTAGTTATATTTCCTCCATTTTGTTGTGCAGACTCTCTTCAGTGGCAAGCAAACATCTTCATTTTTGCTGATTGGTTTTGTTCACATTCTGTACACAATTTGGCTCAGGTATTCTACTCAGGACATGGTGGGCACTTTCTCAGGGCCTCGTGGGGAGGGGGGTCCTACCACTGGCACCTCTGCTACCCTGCAGGGTCCCTTCCTGGCCTCCTGGCCCAGCCACTGATCTCACTGGGGCTCCTGCTAGTGTGGTGAGGCATGGGGCCAGTGGAGACCCTGGTGGTGGGACCAGAAAGGTGGGGAAGACAAAAGTGCTTGGGGCCCCCCATGCAGTGTGGGGGGGCATTCTTTACTTTTGCTGAGAGCCCCAGAATCAGTGAGGGCACCTCTATACTGGAGCCTTAGGTTGACTTAGGGAAGGTTAAGTCACCTTTCAGACCCCCACTGCCACACTGGGCTTTTATTAAGTCACCTTCAGTGCTTCCTTAAGTTGATTTAATAACACCACCAATTAAGGTAAACTAAACATTTAAGTCAACCTTATTAAGTTGAATTAAGCCAATGTAGATGGGGAAAACCCTTAAGTCAACTTAATTGGCCTCCAGACTCCCTCCCAGAGTTCCTAGCCACCAGGAAGGGTCAACATAGAACCTGCAAGTGTGGACACAGGCAGTTGACAGGGGCTTTCAGTGTGGATTCTCTAAGGTGACTTAACAAGGTAGACTTTAAAGTCTACCTTGTTGACTTAATAGAGCAGGCATAGCCAGACTGTGGCTCGCAAGCAGTATGTGGATCTCGAAAGAAAAAGTGCAGCTCACAGAAGATCATGGCAGGAAAGCATGGTATGATCGGAGACAGGCAGGAGAAGTGGGGCATGGTCAGGGACAGCAGCGAAGTGGTGGCATGGCAAGAGATGGCAGGAAAGTGTGGCATGGTCGGTGCCAGCAGGGAAGCAGAAGCACGGCCAGAGACAGGGAGAAGCGTGGCATGGTCAAGCAAGCCGTGGCATGTTTAGATTTTCTCATGGGCCCTAATGCAGTGTTCTCTTTGTTAAAATAAAATGTTGTTTTGCAAGTTCTAAACATGACATGGAATACTAAGAAATGAAAATGTGAAGGAGAAAATTTTAAAAGTAAATGTGGATTACTTTCAATTTTTGACACAACTTACTGCTCTGAAGCATTGTATTCCACAATCAAATTTGTTAAATCAAAACATTTTGTGCAATATTTAGAGATCACCACCTGAGAGAGTTTTTACATACTGCCCAAGATTTTAAAAAACTTGCCACTAGCCTGCAGTATTCTACCTCCAGCAACAGCTAAGTTTTTGCTGTGTAGGCCTAGTTTGCATGGTAACCTGAAGTAGTTATTAGAATCTGACATTAGTAGGATCAATATTTGCCCTGTTTTTGCAATAAAATTAAAGTGCAGAATTAATTTGAAGCTTAGTAATTTTGGAGTAGGTAAAAGTATGTGGTTATATGCCTTAGTGTGGCTCTTGAAGGTTTAATAATCGGCTTGCATAGCTCTTGAGATCCATAACTTTGGATACCCCTGTACAGAGCCTCCAGTGTAGGCATACTCTAAGACAGCCCCTGAGCATTACCGATTAGAATGGTATCTACTACCCATCCGCTTACTGTCCTTTCTCGTACCCACTGATGTATTCTTTCTTATTCCATTTTCCTTCCTCTCAATGTTTAAATCTGTTGTGACGATTATCTGGGCATCTCTCAACCATGTTCCTCAAAATCTTAATTTCCAGTTTTCTGAATCAGTTGTGTTAGCATCTTCTTTCTTTTTAATAACTATTAGTTTTGTTAATAAGCTTTGGCTTTAAACATGTGGTTGGGTAATACCTGAAATATTCATTGACCTGCTTGGTAATATGTCCAGTTCTTTTGCATTGCTAGAACTTTTTAATACGTGATGAAGAAAGATTTTCAGGTATCTCCCTTATCTTTGACTTGGGAGTCTGGGTAGAAGCCAGAAGGCTGCATGGCTTTAAGAGAAGTACAGTTTTGTATTCTGGATAACTAATGAGATTATAAAAATATGGATGAATCTAATGTTTAGAAATAGCCACCAGTATCTGGGGTTTTGTCTGCCCCATTCTTTGCAGTTTACCCTAAACTGAGTGATATCCGTGTGGCTCTCCTAAACAACAATGCCAAACATGGAATTTCTGTCTTTTTCCCCCCAGCTTGCTAAATTAAGAACCTAGAAAATAACAGGTACAAAACCACATTAATGGAATATTATGGTTACAAAGGCAAGCACTCCAAAGCTAGAAAATGTTAGAATTTAGGTTGGTTTTGCAGTCTGAATTCAAACCCACTAAGCAAACATATTAGGATACATTAATTACATGATCACAAATTATTTTTCCCCATGGTAGCCTAGCTTAATTCACTATCCACAGGATGAATGATGATAAAAAGCTGTGTAGTTAATGCAGCTTTTCTCTGTAATTCCCCTGCTTCATGTACTGGGGAAGGTGGAAGGTGTGCAGTGAGAGAGTAAGGGAACAGCTTGAAGAAAATGTATGGCCTCATCAAGTAGCTGAATTCCACCCTTGAAACCTATTTTCTATTCCTGGCTTTGCTACAGAGATTCTAACTGATTCTGGGTAAATCACTTAAATCAGACATTTCACAGATATTTTCCAAATACCTGACTTGTTTTCCTGGTGCCTGACTTGATACCTTGTTTCCTAATTTGCAAAAAATGCTGAACAATAATGGCTGAAATGGAAGTCATTCTATAACATGCTATAACCCCTAATTAAATAAAATAGGTCATTGGCATCCCAAAGTGGGCCCCCAAAACTAGTAGGAGCTTTAACTTCTCTGTTCCTTAGTCACTGCTCTGTGAAAAGGAAGTAATAGTGAACAGCAGTATACAAACTCCAGAGTTATCAACTGATGGGACAACTACAGGCACAACTGAAATCAGAAGTTTTAAATCAGGCAGCAGCAGATACACACAAACTCACAAAAGAAAATACACTGCAGGACAATGTTAAAATTAAATCACTAAAATTAAAGGGAAAACTAAAAGATGTGACAAGGTAACAAAATTTTTGCCTTATTTCCCTTAAATTAAGATGGTTAAAGACAGCATTTTCATTTTGCATACTAAAGTTTCAAAGCCATATTAAGTCATTGTTCAGCTGTAAACTTTTGAAAGAACTATATTTTGTTCAGACCTACAAACATATCCGATGTGTCTACACTGGGCAGCTCGGTTGACACTGCAGTCATTTATGTAGAGGCATGAATTGAGTGGTTTGGTGAAAACATGCTCAAGATTGTTGAGTGCTTCTCTCATTAACTCCTATATTCTACAGGAATAAAAAGTGTAAGCTATGACAACAAGAGAGTACTACTCGAAGCAAGGTATGCCAACATCAGTTCCATTTTTAATGGAATCAATGTACCTTGCATCAACAGATCCACACAGATTTAGAAACAGCTTTCATTGCAGATGTTCCAAAGGGGCAGCTGTGTTAGTCTAGTAAAGAAAGAAAAAAAAATAAGGCATCTTTTGGCACTTAAAGGCTAACATATTTATTTATCGCATGAGCTTTCGTGGGAGAAAATCCCACTTCATCAGACATTTTGAAGAAGGGGAACTTACAGAACAGGATGAAAATAAATGCAGGAGAGTGTAAGACATGGGATCAGGTCATACTGCAACAGCAAATCAGAGCATTTGTAAGGATTCAGACTCTAGGAAACAGCACATAGAGGGACAGTGAAGTCAAATTACCTGTTATGTGAAAAGAATCCATAGTCACGTGGCTCTATTGTACTATGTTACAGGAGTGTTGCAAAGATAAATTCACTAATATTTGTAAATCAGTGAGCTATTGCAGTGATGAGTGCCATAAAAAAGCCCATGAAAAAATTAATAAATATGTGTTCAGAGGAATATTTGAATGATGGAAAGTAAATAAGACATGGACCATTCATTGTATGTTAAGGATAAAATGAAATCATAGAATCATAGGGTTGGAGCTGTTCTTTATGAAAGGAGACTCAAAGATCTTGGCGTGTTTATCCTAAACAAAAGAAGAAGCTTGAGGGGAGATATGTTTGCTCTCTATAAATAGATGATAGAGATAAATACCCAGGAGGGAGGAAATATTTGAGTTCATAAGAATAAATTAATATAAACTGGTCATCAGGAAGTTTAGAGTTGAAACTAGATGCAAGTTTCTAACCATTAAACGAGTGAAGTTCTAGAATTGCCTTTCAAGGGGAGCAATGGTGCCAACAATCCTAGGTGGCTTCAAAACTGAGTGTGATAAATTTAATCAGGTGATGGTATGATGAGATGGCCTAGTTTAGCAATTGACTGATGTTGACTATTTGTAGTAGGTATGCCAATGGCTTGTGATGAGGAGTGTAATGTGGTGAGTTCTAAATTATTAGAGAAAATTCTTTCTTGGGTGTCTAGCTGATGAGTCACACACATACTCAGGTTCAACTGATCACCATGTGTGTGGTCAAGATGAAACTTTTAACCATGGCAGATTGACAAAGACTCTGGGTTTTTTTCACCTTCCTCTGTATCATGTGGCATGGCTCACTTGCTGGTGGATTCGCTACACCTTAAAGTGTCTAAACCAGAGGTCTCAAACACGCAGTCCCTAAAGCTATTTCCTGTGGCCCACAACGACACTCTCATTACCGATAATTGTAATATTGTTGTATGAAAAGGTTTCAGTGGTGCGGCCCTCGGGCTAACATACTACTCCTCTTGCGGCCCTGTACTAGTCCTCATGTGGCCCTCATGGTGATTGGAATTTGAGACCTCTGGTTTAAACCATGATTTGAGGACTTTAATAACCCACTCACAGGCTAGAGGTTTGTTACAGGAGTGTGTGGGTGAGGTTCTGTGGCCTGCATTGTGCAGGAGGTCAGATTATGTAATCATATTGGTCCAAAACAAGTTCCCTGACCGCATAAATAAACAGAAGTAGAATTAATAATATGTGTGACACTGACCAACCTGACTTTACTAATTTTACTATATGTTGTATTGCATCTGACTAGATTTTCTGTTGTTGTTTTTTTTACCTTCTAGAATATATGTGTATGTGGATTGAGATTATCTCAGTGATATTTTGGGTGCTACCATAGTATAAATAGCAAAAGAAAGATGGAAAAAGTTTGATATTATTTCAGAAAAAAAAAAGTACACAGGCAGCAAATATAAGAAAAAGAAGGTATAAACTAAACAAGGTGGCTAAAACTAGTATAATGTGCAAGCCTCAAAAAGATTTCAAATTAGTGTAGTTTGGAGAGACATACAACAGTATATTTGCTTATCTAAACTGAGCCCCTTGGTTTTGAAAGATTGAGCTGAAATCTTAACAACAGTAGCAGAAAAAAAAAACCAAAAAACTTGTACTTCAACATTTTTTTCTTACAGTTTGTCAGAAGCCAGTGCTGCAAAAGTAGGTAAAACTGAATTTCTGGAATCTTTATGGGAAGGGATCCCACCTCCCCTCCTTGAACTGATGCCTCAAAGAGGGGGGAAAGTTTATTAAAGCTTCTAATATTATTTAGGTTGCCTGGTAGTGGTGGGTACTGTACAGAATATAAAAAGACAATCCCTGTCCCAAGGAGTTTATTTTCATCACTACATTTGTTAAGGAAGGATCTGTGGAGAACTGATTGCCCAAATAAGATGTCGTTGAGCACTTGATAGTTTTTTCATACATACATGAGATACTATGAATTGTTTGAGGTACTCCATTGTGTCCCATATACATTGAAAGTAGGGCAAAAAGCAATGGGCCCAATCTGCAGCAAGGGAGATTTAGATTTGATATTGGAGGGGCCACCTTTCTAATCATGTGTCAGTAAGTTCTTGAATAGACTTCCAGTGAAGAACATGGAATCCCATCACTGGATTGCCTGTCAAGGTTAATCTGGTTTAATTGGTCCTGCCTCATCACCAGAGATTGCATTTGATGACTTCCTGAGGGGTCTTCCAGCCCTACAAGTCTATGATCCTATGAATCAAACAAAATAAAATAAAATAAAGGAGTGTGAGCTTCTCTGAGAAGTCTTTGTGTTAAAGAATTTAAAGGAAAATTGAAAACATAAAAAGTCATTGCACAAATGTCTAATGAAAAACAAAAAAGGGTGAAAAAAATCAAAGAAAATGCATTTCAGAGCCAAACAAGTACAGCATGATCCTTCAGAAATAATCAGACAATTGCTACTCTTTTACAGAAAATACCAACATTGTGATATAAGAACTGTCAGTGGCAAATAATATATTCATAAATTATTAGTGTGAAGTATATAATGAAGTTGAGCCGAAGTAGTTTACAGTGCAAGAGTAATTGAATAATAAAAAATAAATATAAAAGGATCAGGAAGAAAGGAAAAAAAATAGAGTTAGTTTAATAAGAATGCTACAGTTCATGTAGATTGTGTTCTTTGTCCTCCATAATGAAGGTGGTAAATACCTACTTAAAAAAAAAAAAAAACAACAACAAAAAACAAAACAAAACAAAACAAAAAACCCAAAAGACCTTTATCCATGACTCTTTAAAAAGAAATTGAGCCTATTAAAATGACACCAGCACTACAGGAATATTTCAGCTTAAGACACTCATGATAATAAGGAATCGCCCTAGAAAAAGAAATATACAAAGACAAACCCATTTTGGATTCCACAGATGACCTTTTTGCCTACGGAGAGATTTTTAATCTGAGGGAAACATTTAATGTGGTTGGGTGTTCTATTTGCTATGCACCAGGCATCTACAACAGGCATCTGCCAAGTTATAACAGAGAACTATGTAGTGAACTGTGCAGGAAAATAGAGAAGTGGGAATAAAGGGGCTTCTCCACCAAAGGCAACAGGCTCTCCTAAGAAGTTCAGTGTGACAGTATGGAAGTCTGGATTTTATTTTGACCAGCACTCAAGAGCTGCATGGCCAGATAATCTGCCTGTCTAGCATGAGTGCAACACAAGATTAAGAACTGCAAAAACTTCTGGGAAAAAGGATTCAGTGGTTAGGGTGCTGGCCAGAGACTTGAGTTCAGGTGTCTGCTTTGCACCAGAGTTCCTGTGTGATCTGTGGTACATCATTGTATGTCCTTCTCCATCAGCTCCCATCTGTAAATGGAATAATAGTACTGCCCTATCTTAAAGGGATGCTATAAGGTTAAAGACTTTGGCTGTGTTCATACACAGGCATTATTTCGATACAAGTTGTGTCGAAACAACTTGTATCGAAATAATGCCTTATTTTGAAATAACTTAATTTGAATTAACAGTTTGTTAATTTGAATTAAGAAAAAAAAGCTGAAAGCAAAATAGCAGTTTCAGGCAACAGTTATTTCAAAACAAGTCACTTGTTTCGAAACAACATGTTCGGACGGCATTGTTTCATCCCCACATGGGGTTTAAGTTGTTTTGAAACAATGCTGTTGTTTTGAAACAACGGGTGCCATTGTTTCGAAACAACCATGCGTCGTGTGAACAGGGTATTTCTTATTTCAAAACAACCTCTGTTGTTTTGAAATAAGAGTGCTGTGTGAACACAGCCTTTGAGGCATTCATATAATATAGTAGTAAGGGCATATAAATATTTAGCTAGTTAAATTAATCCTAGCAACATACTCTTTCCCATCCAACTGGAATATTCTAACTTGTACACTGACTTTGATACCAACTGCATAGCTCTTCTCTCAATGTGGAGCAGAGTTATACATGTGATGCAATACCTGGGACCTTCAAACCCCTATCAGTAAGCCTGTTTAGAGAAGGCCTAGATGACACACTGGAAATTTTGGCATTGATTTTAGCAAAAGAATTATACTCTGAAGTGCCAATCACACAACCACCTAAAAAAGTTTAATATTACATATATTAGTAACCCCCAAAATTTTAATGGGACTACATATTTACATAAAAAGTATGCACGTGCTGAAGAGTTTTCAGGATAGGGATATTTTTTTTTTTATTTTAGCTATAGTACTGATCCAGTTTGGCCTTCATCTTGAAATCTACATAAACAATGTAATCTGTAACCAAGCATAAAGAGGAACAAACCATTTTTTAGTTGATGCTGAGTCTTATAACATTGCTGTTGTTATGTAACACAAGGGCTATGTCCACACACAAACTGTAAAATCGATTCAAATTGAATCAACTTAAGATAAATCAGTATAATAGCCTTTAAATTGGTTTAAGCTAAATCGATTCAACAGGTCCACACCAAAATAACCAAATAGAACTAGCATGTCTAGACACAGGACTTGCTAGGTCAATTCAGGAGAGGAGCACCATGGAGAAGTGTGGCAACATTGCCCCCTGGCACAGCCATGTTCCCAGCCAATCACATAAAAGCAGGAACTGACCTCAGCTCCCTGTTCATTTTGGCTTGCAAGAGACTGCCAGAGATGCAGGAATGGATTCTCCCTGGCTCCCACACCATTGTCAGGCAGCAACTAGGCCCTCTGCTAGCATGCAGGGTGCCCTCCTGCATTGGAAAACACTGTTCCTGGATCAAGGTGGCCCCAAGCCTAAGGCCGTTATCATCCTTTTGCTGGGTCTCAGAGTGTCCTTAGTTCTCCTCCCCCCTTCTGTGCCCTGGCATATCTGGGCACAGGAGACCAGCATGGACTGGTGGGAGTGGTTTGTTCAGGGAACCTGGAGCAATGAACAGTGGCGGAGGAAATTCAGGATGAGCAGGGAGACCTTCGCCCAGCTGGCCACAGAACTCAGCCAATTCCTGCATCAAAGGGACATGGTGATGAGAGCTGCTGTCACTGTGGACAAGAGAGTAGCATTGCTCTCTGAAAGATGGCCACTCCTGAGTCCTGCTGGTCCATGGCACACCTATTCGGTGTCAGGAGGTCCACCATTGGGGAAGTTCTGCTCTAGGTTGCCAGTGCCATCAATACAGTCCTGCTGCCATGCCTCGTCACCCCAGGTGAGTTGTGGGACACCATCGCCGGCACCGCTATCCTTGGTTTTCTGAATTGTGTGGGGATACTACATGCCACTTACATGCCCATTCAAGCTCTGGAGCACCGTGAAGCTGAGTACTGCAGCTGCAAAGGGTATCAGTCTGTCATCCTCCAGGCCCTTGCAAACCACCAGGGTGTCTTCCAAAACAGCTATGTTTGATGGCCAGGGAGGGCATGTGATGCCAGGGTCATCTGGAACTCCACCCTGTACTAGGGCATGGAAGTGGGCACCTTCTTCCCCGCCCATAGCATCACTCTCAGGGAATTGGAGGTGCCTATCCTCATCACTGCTGATGCAGCTTACCTCCTTCCACCGTGGCTTATGTGTCCCTACAGGGGACCCCTCGATGCTGGACACCAGCTGTTTAACTGCCACCTGATCTTCAGCCACCATGTGGTTGAGCAGGCATTTGTCAGACTGAAAGCCCACTGGAGGTGCTTGCTTATGCGCTTCTACCTCATGGAGGACACAACAGCAGAGGTCATCAGCGCATGCATGGCCTTGCATAATCTTTGTGAGCTCTGGGGGAAGACAGTAGCTGCCACATGTGATGGTGAAGCACAGCTTGGTGCTGGCTGATTTCAGCAGCCAGAAGGTGTGTCACTAAGACAGCGAGCAACATTGAGGTCAATTATGATGCGCGAGGCAGTCAAGCACCTTATCCTCTATGAGGACCTGTGAGGGCCAGACATGTCCCAACAACCCCCCCCCACTGCCCCATCCCGCCACATACAGCCCCCACCCATGCACCAAAACCCTGAACCCCACCCAATAAATATCTCTACACAAATCTTTACAGTTCAATATTTCTTATTTACAATGGGGGAGGCAAAGATGGGCTTGGGAGCCAGTAAGGGGCTTTGGAACTAAGCGGGGGGGGGGGGGAACTGGGGTGGACATCCAACTGGGGGAGAGGGACCTGGGTGGGAGGCTGTGGATGTTGGAATGGTGGGAGCGCTATGGAGGGGCTGTACTGGGCCCATAGCTCGCCATCCCATGGCCTTTCCCAAGGTCACCCTTGGTCTTGGGGTGCCTGCCATGAGGGATGCCAGGCTCCCTCTGGGGAGCTCCCTCAGCTCCTGGGGGGGCCAGGTACCCTGCAATGTGCCACAAGCTCGAGATGACATCCTGCACAGCAATGCTAAGGGCCTGGAGTGCATCGTTTTACCGCTCCATCACCATGCTCTGCCGCTCCAGCACTCCGCGCTGCCACTCCAGCACAGCAACCACATGCTAGTCTGCTCACCCCAGCCTTCATGGGCGGGGAAGAACACTCACCAACAGGAACTGTGGATGTTCGCCTGGATGTTCCCTTCTCAGGGTCTGGCTCCATGGGGGGGCCTCTGACATCTCCCCCCCTTCCTCCTCCTCAGGGGTGTAGGTCCCATGCTCCCAGGCTGGGAACAGCTGAGGGCTGGACGGTGGGCCTTTGGGTGGTGGTGCGCTCCGAGGCTGTCTGGTGTCACCCACGTCCAGCGTTGCCTTCATGTCTAAGGGGCCACACTTGGGCGATGTGGCCTTGGGGGACAGGGTCTACAGAGTCCATGGCCTTGGCTGGGAGGCTGCTGAGCTCCTCCCCCCAGGAATGTATGGAGCTCCTCATAAAAGGGGCAGGTTGCCTGCCCCTTGGAGCTGTCTCACCTTTCTGGTCCGGGTGTAGTCCTGGCGAAGGACCTTCACCTTAAAGCACACCTGCTCTGTGGTGCGTGTGTGCCCCTGGGTGGACAGTGCCTCCATGATGCCCACATACACATCCCAGTTCCTGTGCCTAGCACAGACCTGGGCAAGGATGTTCGCTCTCCTCCATATCTGGAGAAGGCAGAGGACCCCCTCTTCTGTCCACACAGGGGCACGGCGTCTCCAGTGGGAGGCATCCAGGGCACATGCTGCCATGCTGCCTTCTGGCTGCAAACACACTGCCTGAGAAGGGCAAGTCATGCCAGAATCGATACAACGGTCATTTCGATATAACGTATCCAAACGGTGTTATTTCAAAATGACCATTTTGATTCAACAGGTGTTTCAATATAAACATTGCTGTCGTTGAATTGACTCAATGGCTCTTGAATAGAAATGACAGAGCTTGTCATGTTGATTCAAGAAAATGTTGTGTGGAACAAAGGCTTTTTAGATTGAAATAACCTGCATTATTTCAATTTAAAAGGTAAGTGTGGACATATCCAAGATGTATATTTTTAAGAATCGTATGTAAAAGTTTTAATCTTGGTTTTATTATAAGACCCGTTCCTTTTCCCTCCCACAGAATTGCCATTCTGTCTATCATATATGTAAGATAACTGTAGTCACCTTCTGTCTCACTTTGTTGTGTATGCCATTTTTTGTCTTATTAATAATAGTAACTTTGGATTTAATCTTCCATTATTTTGAGCTTTTTGTTTCTTTCCAGTACATGTACTGACAGGAGTAGAAACATTAAAAGTTCTTAGTGACAAGAAGCTAGCATGATTTGAATTCCATTTTTGAGTTCTCCTAAAGATTTGATATTTTTCATATAGAGATGGGTGTATAATATAAAGCAAATATTTTCCATTAATTACATTACAGCTTTGTAGCTTCAGTAATTCACTGTCTTTGGCGGAACTGCTTCAGGTGTTAACTTTGCTTTAGCTCTTTTTTGTTAGTAACATAGTCAAACTACACTTTGAGAGTGTTTTCTCTGAGTGAACAAGTAATACAAGAGAAGTATAAAATAGATGTACAAAATATTTTAATGTATATAGCATGTTTCACAAGTTTTGAAAAGGTAAAGCTAGTGAAAATGAGAAACAAAACTCCCAAGTTCAGTTGTAATGAGACAAAACAAAATAATTAGAGCATGAAAGAATATGGATGGGCACACTTTCTTTCTAAGATGTACACTAAAATGAGGAGAGAGAAAAACAGCTTTCTTTTTTCCTTTTCTCTCTCTCTCTCTCCTCCCTCCCCAAGAAGGAAGTTGTTTTCTGGACTGATAGTTAATCTGTTTAAAAAAGAGAAATAAGTCAGCTTCCTACTCCCTGATTCAGAAGATACATTAAGCATATAACTAATTTGAAGTCCATGACTAGTCTCATTAGTCAACGGGACTTCTCATATATTTAAATTGGGCATATGCTTAACTATTTTTCTATGTAAGCATTCAAAAGACCATCTCATTTCTGTTCACAGTTATTACCATGTAAAGAGTGAAGGGTTTTTATTAGTAGTAGTAGTATTACAATGTATTGACAACTTTTTGATCTGTGAGAAAAGTTAGTCATTTTCATCAGTGAAAATGAATTTCTGGCCTAACATAACAAGATGGGATTTTTTGCTTAAAATATATATCTTATTTAATTAATTCAAAGGAAAAATGTATTTCATTTTATCATGTATCCACAAAAATATTATTTGGTGCCTGTTTTCCAAGCATGTGATAGGTCATTCAGTTCTAATTGAGCTTAAAATTATCTTGGCACATTTTACATTAGACTGTTATGACTTTTTTGTAATTAAAATTCCTAAGGCATTAGAACATACAAATTATCAGATAATCCTACAGAGATGGTTCAGAACTCACTTTTATACACAGAAACACACTCTGTTTCTCCTTAGTAAATTTGTTTTAAGTAAGTAACTACTGGAAATACAGGCACTGGGGATTTCTTTTTTGAGTATCTTGCTGAAATCAAGAACAATATAACTATTTACCTACTTGGTATAACTTTCCTGCAGTATATCTGTTCTTGCATACATTCTAGCTATTAACCTTGTTCATTACTCTTTGTTTTTCTTCATTTACATTCTATGTAAAAATAGAAGCCTATCGGTTGGTAGGTCCAGGTAATTGGTACTGTGATAAAGTCAGGCCAGAAGGCCTTAGGGTATAATTATTTGGATGCCAGGAGGTGGGTGGATGTAAGCCCACTCACTGCTAACACCCCTCCTACAGCTTAAGGGGAGGTGGCCCTAGGCCCAGGGCCAACTGATTTCAGGGGACAACTGATGAAGAACAGGGATGGGTGTGGGGGTCAAAGGTTCAAAAATAGAGAATCAGAGGGACACACAAAGCAGAGAACCCCAGACAGCGCCCACTGCTCCCAGAAAGTGTCGAGGGAGCCACTGACGCTACCCAGAGGAACTCTGCCCAGAAGCATGAGCAGACGAGGGACCAGAAATAGGCCCCACAGTCACAAGCCCCTCTCTTAGCTATCCTCCTCTCCCTGGTCTTGTAAATGGCCTGTTTTGTGTAGGCCAGGAGGAGGTTGGCAAGGAGATCCCACGACTTCATGAGGCCACAGATGGGAAGTGAATATAGAAATATGTGTGTGGAGAAGTGCAGCCAGAACCTCAATAAGAGGTTCCAGAGGAGCTGGAAGAGGGGCTGCAACCTGGTGTACTCTAGGTATGCCTGTGCCAGGGTCTCCCTCTAGCCGCAGAAGGGGCAAGTGTCTGGGTTGGGGGGTGAACCGTGCCAAGTCCATGCCCATGCTCGCGGCTACCTTAGGGGATATCAGGGCAGGTATGTGAGCCCTAGGCTTTTAAAGGCCCTTTTCCCTGCAGGCAGAGGGGAGGTTACCACAGGGCCATTGGAGGCACCTGGACCCAATTAAGGGTTACTCCAGGCCTATAAAAAACCTGCCTCTTGTAGCTAGGAAGGGGGAGAGTTTGTCAGCAGCTTGAGGCTTCCCTGGAAGTAGGAAATGGAGTTTCTTCTCAGCCAGAAGCAGAGAAGGACAATGTAGGCCTCAGCCTGCAGAAAGGTCTGATGTATCCCCAGACCCTCCAGGACAGTGACACCTCCTCCAGAAGGTACCATTCTAGGCCCTGGTTTTAATGAGGTGGACTAGAACCATAAAGTCTGCCTAAGGGCTGAAGGGTGCCTCTCCTGGGCTTAAACCAAAGCCTGCTCCAGACACCTCAAAAGACAGGGAGAGGGGCTGACGGGAAAGGCCAGAAGCTTTGTCCTGGCCAGGCTGGATTTGCTTCAGGTATCTATTACTAGGGGAAACAGTCTCTGCTGGGCAAGCCTGCCACTCTCCCCAGGAGGACACTTTGCCATGCTACATAGACAGCTTTTTGGACTTGGCTGCCTGCATTTTTCACACACAGAAACTAGTTCTGGAAAGGACTAAGACAGGACACAACTGAAAGGATAATTTCTCTTAGAAGGAGTTCATCTTCCAGAAGTTGGAAGCCTTCTATTACAGGATTCCAGTTAGCACTTTATCCACTATCTTATATTTGTGGTTTTAGGAACTTGTCCTCATTTCCCCCTCAGTTTGTGCAGCTGGACAGAACTGGATAATTCTGGTGGCAAGTAATAAAATAGGAATCCTTTCGCTCTGAAGAACATTCATCAGATGTGCCTTTCCATCATACATGGGCCAGATTTAACAGGTGCCCTAAGATGAAAGGTTTTATCTGAGACATCAAGGTCCTCCATTGCCTATTTTTTCTATCACTGTAGTTAGAGCCCTAAGCACATAGAAATATATGGATCTGCATCTGGCGTGTATCCACATGAAATGGTCCACAGTCTTCATTCCATCTGCAGATGTGAATATAATGCAGATATCTGTGGATTTCCATGTCTTTATTCATTAGCAGAGCCTTGTGCAGATACAAAATGTGGATCTGCATCCAATCCGCATCTGCAATAAATGGTTCATGGATACAATGTGGATATCCATGGATATGCAGGACTCTAACTACAGTCTATAAGCATGTCTACTTTCTCTCTGAGAGTATGTTTACACTGCAATTCTGCAGTTAGACATCCTTGACTGGCCTGTGCCAGCTAATTCTGGCTTTCAGGGATTGGTCTAAAGCAGGGATCTCAAACTCAAATCACCATGAGGGTCACATGAAGACTAGTATGTTAGTCTGCAATCTGCACTACTGAAACCTTTTCATAAAGCATCAATGACAATAGTGTTGTTGTGGGCCACAGGAAATAATGTTAGGGGCTGCATGTGGCCTATTGGCCACAAGTTTGAGACCTCTGGGCTAAAGGAATGTTTAACTGCTATGAAGATGTTCAGGTTTGTTCTGCAGCTTGAGTTCTGGGACCCTCCCAACCCTCAGGGTCCTAAAGCCTGGCATTCATCCTGAGCCTGAACGGCTACACAGCAATTAAACAGCCCTATAGCCCAAGCTCCACAAGCCCATGGCAGCCGGCATGGGCCAGCTGCTGCTTTTTAACTACAATGTATAATTCTTTCTGAGAGAGAAAATAAACTGGTTTACAGACTACAGTGATAAAAGAAATCTTTAGAACTAGATTTATGTTACAAAGACATGCTGAGCAAGAACTTGCTGACTCATGATAAAGCCTTTTACATCAAGCATGGGAAGAGACAACATTTAACATCATTTGTTCCTCTTGAGTCTTATTTAATCACAATACAATTTTCCTCAACAGGAAGCTCAAAACAGACTTACCAGAGATGGGCCTTTTCTACTATTTTTTTTTTTTTATAAACTTAGCATAAAATCTTCAATAGCACTAATGTCTCATTGAGTCAATGAGACTTAGGTGTTTTTAAAATGTTACCCTGTATCTAAAAACATTATGTGCCTCATTCATCTACATTCTAAGAAAAGATGTATGCCAAAATTAAGGTCTCCTTCAATTCCCCACAGGAATCTAGCTTAAAAGCCATAAGATCTCTTAGTCATTCGCATGAGAAAGTTTAAGATCACATCTCACATTACAATCACATAATTCTCAACAGATCATTTGCTGTCAAATCCTCCCTGTGCTAAAAGTTTCAGATAAGTTCCTTTCAATGATCTCTTTTATTCTTTTAAGTTCTGAAAATATTTCTTCTGTAAATCCAGTATGTGTGTATATATATATATATATATATATATATATATATATATATATATATAT
>ML682060.1:14071737-14248356 GCA_007922195.1 Podocnemis expansa | reverse complement strand
TATATATATATATATATATATATATATATATATATATATATATATATTCATGCAAAGCCCTTAATAGTTTCCACTTACAGGGGCAGATCAAGGTACCCCCCCTGCTGGAGGCAGCAATTTAAGTAGATTTACAAGGATGAAAGAGTTACTTGCAGGTGTATTCTCAAGAGATGCAATTAAGCACTCAACAGACTTCTAACCACTCTGACTAAAGCACTGCAAAAAAACAAGGAGTCGTGTGGCACTTAGAGACTAACAGATTTATTTTTCTCATGAGCTTTCATGGGAGAAAATCCCACTTCGTCAGATGCTTCGAAAATGGGTGAACTTACAGAATGGAATGAAAATAAATGTAAGGGGGTATAAAATGTAGGATCAGGTCGTACAGTAACAGCAAATCAGAGCAAGTGTTAGGTTCAAACCCGGGGAAGCCTGAAGTCAAATTAACTTTTGTAATGGGAAAAGAACCCATAGTCTTGATTCAATCCTGCTTTCACATAATTTAATTTGCATATTAATTCGAGTTCAGCTGTTTCTCTTTGAAGTCTTGATGTCCCAGTCACATCTCTGATGATGGTCATTAACAAATCATTTATCAAGTGATTAGAAAGATGGAAGCGCTCAGCAACTGTTTTTTGGTGGCTTTTTTTTTGTGATTTCTGATATCAGTTCTATATTCATTTATTCTTTTGCGCAGGGATCGTCCTGTTTGTCCAATGTATAAGGTGTTGGGGCATTTCTGGCACACGATGGCATAGATCATTTTAGTAGATGAGCAGGTAAATGAGCCTTTGATGGAGTAGCAGGCTTGTTTAGGACCTATGATGGTATCTATTGTGCAGATATGTGTACCAACTTGGCAGCGTGGTTTGTTGCAGGGGTGTGTGCCTGCTTTAATGTTTCTGTTGTTAGATCTGTAGTTGCTGATGAGTATCTGTTTAAGACTGGGTGGCTGTCTGTAGGCAAGGAGAGGGCTGTCTCCCAGCTCTTGAGAGAGTGAGGGATCATCTTTTAGAATAGGCTGTAAGTCCTTAATGATCTGTTGCCAAGGTCTGACTTGGGGGTTGTATGTGGTGACTAGTGGTGTTCTGTTGCTTTCTTTCTTGGACCTTTCCTGTAGTAGATGACTTCAGGATACCCATCTAGCTCTGTCAATTTGTTTTCTTACTTCACCAAGTGGGTACTGTAGTTTCAAGAATGCTTGATAGAGATCCTCAAGATGTCTGTCTCTGTCTGAGGGATCAGAACAAATGTGTTTATATCTTAGGGCTTGGCTACAGACAAATGGACCATGTGGTATGTTTAGGATGGATGCTCGAGGGATGTAGGTAACTATACCAATCAGTAGGTTTTTGATACAGGGTTGTGTTGATGTGTCTATCCCTCATTTGTACTGTAGTGTTGAGAAAGTGGATCTTCTGTGTGGAGTGTTCCAGGCTCAATTTGATTGTGGAGTGGAAATTGTGGAAATCTCTGTGGAAATCTTCAAAGCAAAACAAAACAGAACAAAACAAAAACCCAGGTAAATGTTTGTTCTCTCAACTCCACACTCCACTATCAATGCACTGTGAAATCCCAATAATGCAAGTTACTAGATATACTGTAATGCCCATTGTGCTACCAATCAAACTCTGGTAACAGAGATGTCACTGCCCAGAAAAATATGCAGGGGGTGGGCCTGCCCCCCTTCACAGGCCTATCTCTTCCTGTTGCACAGGCCACTGTCGCCCTGGCCAAGGCCTGATCTGGCCTCTGCCAATGCTGCCAGTGGCCGAGGGCCAGGTATGGCCTCTGCAACCCTGCGTTGGGGCCAGATACTGCAGGACTGGTCCCAACCCTGAGCCAGGGCTGGGCGTAGCTGCTGCTCCCTTCTCCCCTTGCCCTACCTGAGAAGAGGTATTTAAATTTCCCTCCTCCCCGGAAGGCATAGGGAAGGCTCAGACAGATGCAGGCTTTCTGTGCCTGTGCTGCTGTGGCTGAGGACTCAGGGAAGTAGGTTGGAGACTGGGGGCTTGTGCCCCCTGTGCTCAGCACAAGTGATGCTCCTGCTTATTATATTATTTGCTAAGCTGAAAATGTGCTCAGTCTACCTGTATCCTTCTGTAATCTGCCCCTCAGGTGCAGTTCTTTCAGAAGTTTATCTGAACAGGACCTTTTGAAATTTACTCATCTCAAATGGATCCTATGCTCAATGTCAAATGTTTCATACATTTAGGATGTCCCTGGGGTATATATATATTGTTATGAAAGTGTACTTCATTATGCGGGAATGTGAATATTTTGATATTTGGGAAAATCTGGATATCTTGGTATTTTACTATATTAGAAGAAAATAAAATGAAATATTTTTTTATTCCCATTATAACCACCAGCCAGATACTTAAACATCAGGAAATGATCAGTTCTTGCATAATTCTAGCTACATCAGTAACTCTCTGAGCCATGTTTAGGAGTATGGAAAACTAATACTAGACCCTACATACCTCAAGCTATGACTAACCCTAACCAACTATTATTGAATTTTTGTCAGTTCTCTGCACTAATGCAGATGCAAGAGTTAGCTAATTAGAAAGCTGACTAAAGATCTTTGTGGTTTGACTTTGGAAGTTAGGGGTGCTTCAGTACTATATGAAATGCCTTTCAGGTTTTCAACTGAATGTCACTCACAGCCAGTCATTTACCCTCAAGCATATCCTATTAGTGTAACTTCACCTTTTCAGGGAAATCAATAGACTTTTTTCCTATGGACCATCCATTCTTGGGAAGACTATAGACTATGTGACATTCCTTTTAACTTCATTTTGGTGTCTGAAATCACAAGCAAGATTTGTTGGTAGGTTCAAATTGCTATAATGCAGTTTGGCTGTAGTGCTGCTGTCCTGTAAAAGTTTATGTCCTTCCCCACAACTCACCCGGCACCCCCCCCCCCGAAAGTAAAGTGGAATCAAGGCATCAAAGAAACCACAGACTTTTCAGGAACTCTTGCTATGTTTACTATCTGTTCCCTCTCTAATATTCCCTTTCCAATCAATTTTAACTTACTAAGCAAACAAAGACAGTAAGAAACTGTTCAGCTAAATCATAAAACGCAAATATCCATTGAAAGAAAATTCATCCTGAGGTATTTCATCTTGTCTATCACCTTTGAAAACTAATTGGCTCTTAATGATTTGTCTGGGTAAATATACTTTATGTTAAGTGGTCTCTGTTCATTGGCATATAGACCTGCGTGAATGCTACAAGAATGCATTATGTGAACATGCTCTAAATTTACAAGCAAATTGACTTTGACTGCCTTTATAGCACTTCTGCAGGCCATTTGTGTCTAAGTAGTCTATAGCCCTAGTCATCAGGCAGGGCAGGGTAAGTAAGAAATCTCTAGCTTTCAGCAGGGAGAGTCAGCCCACAGGCAGGGCTGGGTGAGCAAGCAGCCTCTAGCTCTAAGTCAGGTGAGACAGCAGTCTATAGGCCTGGTCCTCAGCCAGAGCAGGGCAGGCAAAGCCAAAAGTCTATAGTCTTGGGTAGGGCAAACAGTCAATCTGTAGCCCTGGCCCTTCAGGCAGTCTTTGGGCCTCTGAGGCTTCATGGGATGGGATAAGGTGGTGTGGGAAAGGTAAAGGGGAAGGGGGATGCAAACCCACCCAACTCTGCTTCATGCAAGCCCTCATCCCTATATTTTCATATTGGTCTGCCTGGTCCATGTATTTTCAGAATGCTCTGCCACTGGGACAGCCAGGCTCCAATTGCAACTTGCTGGCATAGCTGTGGGACATAACACACCCAGATTGTTGTGCAGCTCTTCTGCACTACTTGCTTCTCCCTTTCTTTGGAGTACTTAGTTCCCAGTCGTATCTTCAGCCTCTCAGAGTAGGCCTTCCATGTCAGAGGAAGATGGTAGCTCCCCTGGTCATTCTCAGCAGGCAACTTCTCCCAGCAGCAGGCAGGCAATAGCTCTGTTGCGGGTGACCATTGGTTACCCCTACACAGATTGATTAAGGACCACTTCTGCTCTGGTTTGAGCTAGTGCTAAGTTGTTTTAAAGTCAGTCCAGCTGCAGAGTAGGATGGGAACCAGCTAACCTTGAAAGTGTGGTTTAAAAAGATAGCAGGTTGTTTTCTGCCAGAGCCACCCTGGGAATGCTTCCACCCCTAGAAGAGGAATGGGGTATGTGTTAGGTATATGAGAAAGAGGAGCACCCACCAAGGCACCAACCTCATCTGGGACCCTGATCCAGAGTGCCCAGGACTTTCTCCACACTGGAGCAACACTCACAACGGGCACTCAGGTACAGGGAGTAGAGGGCCAGGGACTGCCCCATAACGGAAGAGGTGTGAGCATTTCTTCCTCATCTGCCGGTTTGCTGCTTGTGGGTAATATGTACTCCACAATTCTATAGTACTAAACAGCTTATTATATTAATGCAATAAAGCAACATATCCATGCACCAGGTGCGGCATCACTGAGTGTACCTGAGACCCTGCTGAGCAAAGGGCCCTTTGCTCAAGAAGTTCCTACAGGTCATTGGAAGACTCTTCCAGTTACTCCTCTGGATCCCAGTCAGTGGGCAGCTACCTAAAAGGTCCAGGTGAGGAAGCGGTAGTGGTGAAGTGATATCCTTCCCCTCCATAGCTCTCTCCAACATGAGATAGCTGGCTCAGCTTTTATACTTCTGTCCCAGTCCCTCAACTTCGGGTGGGGTAAAAAGGGTTGTTTTGGCTTTGCCCCTGCATTTCAGGTCATCTCTCCCTTTCTGTCTCTGAGGGAGGCCATACACAACCACTACAAAGTACATCTACATTTAGCCATTTCAAAATACATTGTTTGCTTGTGTCAACTTTATTAAGTGATCCATTTTGCTTGGTATCAGTGACCAATCCTCTTCATACTTACCGCTTCCCAAATCTTTGTAAAATCTGCAAACTTTATCATGGATTCATTTTTTTTTTATACAAGGTCATTGATAAAAATGTTGAATAGCATAGGGTTATAAACCAGTTCCTGTAGGACCTCATTATAATCTACTTAGTGAAGGTTCTCGGTTTGCAATTACATTTCCAGATCTGTCACTTAGCACATTTTTAATCCATTTAATGCATGTCATGTTCATGTTATATCATTTTATTCTTTATCAAAAGGTGTGGCGTGAAGTCAAATGCCATGCAGAGTCTAAGTCTATTAATCAGCACTGTTACCTTTATCAACCAAAATTCTAATCTCATTAACAAAAACTCAAGTTAGCTTGATAGGATCTATTTCCATAAGTCCATATTGAATGGCATTAAGTATACAACCCTCCTTTACTAATCAAGCCCTATCAGTCATTTAATTATTTTTCCCAGAGTCAATACAAAGTTTCTAGGCCCGTAATTTTCCAGATTTTTTTCACTTCCTTTTTTTTAAATATTGGCATTCCACGAGATTTCTTCCTCTGTGTTATAAGAATTATTGATAATGAACACAAATTTGTTCTTGAACACAAACACAAAACACAAACACAAACACAAAAAAGCAAGCTCCTCATCCATCTCCTTTAAAATTTTGGGAAGCAAATTATCCAGAACTGCTGATTTAAAAATGCCTGTCTTTTGTGTCTATTGTTTAACATCTTCCTGAGACATGAACAGAATGGAAAGAGCATTATCCTCATATATTACTATGTCATCTATTTTCCCCATATACAGAACAGAAATATTTATTGACTCCACTTTTCCTGCCCTATAATTGAAATTTCTGCATCTTCTTCTATTAATAGACCCCTACCTAGTTCCTAATGTACTTGAAACATTCCAATTATAAATTGTTGTTATTTACTAAACATATATTTTTCTGTGCCCTTTTCTTTTTCTATCTTCTGATTTATATTCATTATTATCAACTTGCCCTTCATTTGTGGGTATATTGGTTGTGGTTTTAAATAGATGCCTTCATGTCCCCTCTAAGCCAGATTTTTTTTTCTTTTAAATTATGGTGTGCTGTCTCAATTTTGGGACTGTGGCTTTTGGGACATCCATTAAAATATTCTTAAAAGACTCCCAATTATTATTCAGTTTTTTCCCCCTGTTTAAATACTTCCTCCTAACATCAACAGTCAAGCTAACTAACTAACTAACTCGTACCTATTTTGGCTCTAACTGTTTTCAGCGTGGTGAATCACGAATAATTGCACACTGAATCCCTGAATTTAAGATTTATATTTCATCCAGGTGGAGAACAGAAATATGTCATTTGAAATATGTGTCTACTTAATAAGTAAATAAATAATATAATATTTAAGGCAAATGGGAATAATTACTTAAAATTTCTGCACCAGTGGTACCATACTACAAGGAAACTAAAAAATAGAACAAACAAACAAACAAAAAAACTAATTGGGACATAAGCAAAGTACAATCTAGACAGATAACCACCTGTGTCACCTCATCTTTCTACCATGGAATACTTTTTACACTGCTTCACTGTGAGTGCTTCCACTGCTGATCTGCTCACACACAGTTGCCAGCCTATAAATTATGCCAATTTATATTATATATGCAGCTGGCCACTGTTGAATTATACTACAGGGCAACACTAGAAAACTCCAGGTCCCATACCTTCTTCAGAAATGTACATCTTAGGCTGTTTCTACCCTGATGGCAGCAAATTTCTCACCATCAGATCTATTTTTCTGGTTTGATTGAGTGGCAGTGAACATATACGCAATTGATCTGGAAATTGATTTAAGAAAACCACCTCTTTGTAAAGAGCATAACGCTGCGCTGATGGAACAGTGCAATGAAGACAGTGTCCTAAGGGGAAGATATGAAGCTGACAGGAGTTATGCAAGTTTCTCTGCATAGTTTGTGTAACTTTTGTCAACTGCTGCCTAATCTTACTGGCTGTGTGGACCAGGGCTTATACTACCTACTGATCTCATGGAGAAGATAAATAGAGCCCTGCAAATCTGTGGATATCTGCATTATATCCGCATCCATGGATACAACACGGATATCTGTGGACCATTTCTTGTGGATGCAGTTCGGATACAGATCCACGTATTTGTATCCATGCAGGGCTCTAAAGATAAGCTCTTATAAAGTTGATTATTTGATTAATAGAAAATGATACAAACAAATCCAGTTATCCCCAGGGGAATTTCCCAAAGACTTCAACCAAACACACTTGTTTAGATACAACCAAAAAAACATTTCATTTACTATGAAGAAAGAGATTTTAACTACATAAAAGTAATGATGAATAAAAATCAGAACTGGTCACACATGCGTGCAGGCACATAACACACACACACACACAGGCTGTGTTCACACAGCACTTTTGTTTCGAAACAAACTCGTTGTTTCGAAACAAAAAAAACATGTTCACACGACGCACCATTGTTTTGAAACAATGGGAACCCGTTGTTTTGAAACAAGGGCATTGTTTTGAAACAAGTTAAACCCCATTTGGGGGCGAAACAACCTTGTTTTGAAACGCTTGTTTTGAAACAACTCACGTGAACATGTTATTTCGGAACAAGACGTTCCGAAACAACATTTAAAGGGCTGCCCCCTCAGCACCCTGGCCAGGGAACACTCAGCACCCTGGCCAGGGTGCTGAGGGGTGTCCCCTGGCCAGCGCCTGCAGAGCTGGGCTGCAGGCACCGGCGGGGTTCGGTGCTGCCCGGCGCTGCTCCCCACAGGTGCCTGCAAAGGGGGGCTGCGGGCACTGGCAGGCTTCAGCGCAGCCCAGTGCTGCTCCCCGCTGGCTTAAAGCTGTGCAGCGCTGAACCCCACCGGTGCCTGCAGCCCCCCTTTGCAGGCACCTGCGGGGAGCACCACGGGCAGCGCTGCACCCCACCGGTGCCTGCAGCCCCCTGAGGAAGTGACATAGCAGGTTCACAGTGTGAACCTGCTATTTTGTTTCCCGCTTTTTTTCTTATTTTGAAGTAACATTTTGTTAATTCGAAATATGTTATTTCGAAATAAGGCGTTATTTCGAAACAAGTTGTTTTGACACAACTTTTTTCGAAATAACCGTGTGTGTGAATACAGCCACAGAGAGCAAACTAGAGTGAATTCAAAACAAAGTCTATCTTGCCATTTTACTTCAGCAGTCTTACTGGCTTATCTTTCACTCAGGATTCTTCTCCCAGACATGTGCCATTTTACTTGATCTTCAGGTGCCATAGATGCCATAAGCAGAGAAAGGAAAGAATGATTTGTGGCATCTGCCTCACTTCAAAAATCTGTATGGAAGGGAATCACCAAAGTGTGTTTGATTTTTTTTTTTTTAATTTCAATGTAGAATTTTTTTTTTTATCCATCTTTATAAGCAGGTGATGGCACATTTCAGCTGTTGACACTTGGCTGAGGAGTCAGCTGTTCTCTTTTCTCTGAGGTGCCTTTGAAACATCTATGGCTTGAGACCCGTACAATACAATTTGAAATCCTCTCTCCTCTCTGAGATATTGCCACAGCTATGGTCTATGATGACACCGGAACTGAAGATCCATTAGTATAAAAGAGAAAAGTCATTCTCTGTTAGTGCCTTGTCCCTTTGGAACTCTCTTACTCTCAGTCTGTAACATCCATTTATTTTTTAACCTTCAGAGCATGCTGCAAAAGCTATGTTCTCTCTCTTCACCATATGGAGATGGGTGAGGCAAGTGCGTAATAGGAGGGGAATTCATGGTGATTTTATTTGTGTGGGTTATTTAATTTATTATAGATAGGTTACTGCTTGTATAGCATAATCTCTAGGCAACTGTGGGAACCTGTTTATCTTATTAAATACACTGTATGAAAATGTCAGAGTTCCCAGAGTTTGGGATGCACACTTTGTTTAAGGTATTAATACACAAAATAAGTTTATCTGAGACTGGCTTGGCATGGATATTTAACACACTGAGGAAAGTCTTATCTCTTGGAGAATAGAAATAGGGAATTAAACAGATCATTAGGCTAAGTAAATAGGTCTATAGACTAAAAACCAGGAAGTCTGAGCCAGGTAAGATAAGATGGAAAACATCAAAGGAACACCTTATTAACAAGGAACAAAATAAATTTGATTGTAAAGAGGAGGTTGAGCATGGACAGATCATTCTGCCTAGGGATTGGTTCCTTCAAAGTGACCAAGCCAATCAAAAATGTGTGATATAATACAAAAAAATGACAGTAAATGCAATGAGATGTGCAAATGTATATGAAGGGGGGGAGTTTCTGTATAACTTTGGAAGTGTAATACTCTCTTTCCCGTTCTATACACTGGAGTCTGAACAAATCAGCCTAGTATTGCTGTATGACAAATGAAGGAACCTGAGTAATGAAACCTGGATTCTGTTTTGGATCCCAGGGAACAGGATGAAATGGTGTCCCAGAACTGGACAAGGCATTCTGGAAAAAGCTAGTGGAAAACATCTTTGAGAGAATCAACAGTAAGTAAAACTAAAACAAAAATGATAAATATAACTATTTTACTAGAAATGTCCCTAAACGTCAAGTATCGCTAGTGTAGAACTTTACTATAATTCCCAACTATTTCTTTGATAATGTTACTTTCCCTCTTATTATATACAAGGATGAAATATAGAACACCAGATTTCCGTTAAAACCCCTACCCACTTTATCCATCCAAAATCTACTACCTGAAAAATTAACTACAAATTCATTATGACAATAGCCCTTGTTCACCTCAACATGGAAATGAAAATGAATCCAAAACATTTGCTTCAGATTCTGCTGAAGTTAAATATTGCAGGATTGGTTTGGGAAATCACTTTGCTATATTGTTGTCATTAGCATTTCACAACAGGACATCTATCAGCATGTCTGTAGTCTTGTCTTTTTGTAAATTGAGACAGGATTCTGATTTAATGAATCCACACAAGTATTTAGGTTGCTATGCACAGCTAAGAACTGTCTCTCAAATGGACTCAAACAATGTGGTGTTAATTGTTAACAGGATCTTATGTCCTGGGCTGTACTCAGCAATCCATGGAACAGACTGATAACTATCCTACACATGTCTGTGAAGCCATCTAAAAAGTAAAACAAACGAACTTCAACAGCTCATTCCACAATGAGTCTGAGTTCAAACCTTTCATTCAACATCTAAGCCTGACCTAAAGTATTCTGGGTTTGCAAAACTGTTAGTTATCTTCCACTTCTAAATGACCAAAACTAAAATAAATAAATAAATAAATAAATAACACCACCCCCATCCTTTGACCTGTAAAGTAGATGGTGTCATTGCTACAGGGCAACCATCAGGAGACAGCAAATTGGACCACCCTTATGGAACCTAAGTGTGTCACATCTGATGACATCTCAGTTCCAGAAAGTGAATGACCAAGCATAGTTGCAAGCATCTAAAATGCTTTCCTAGAGATAATCCTTCAAATAAGTAGGAGGCTGTGGTGCATTTTGATAATTTCTATTGTAAATAACTTTTAGATCCCAATAATCATATCTTTTCACTTGGGGAGCATGGGAGGATTAAGTTTAGCTTCTAGAGATTAGAACCAAGAATCCTTCACAACCTTTTCTCTAAGAACAAACCCTTCTGGATCTTTAGGGAAATATTTCATTTATGTTTGGCTAAGGAAGAACAGCAGCCCTCTTCTTTCTTTGCTGTCCCCTTCTCTTTCTGAAAGATGAAGTGTGTGAATCTCCTCCCCAATTTTTACAGAGGATTTCAGATTTCCCAGCCCTCTATATCTCCCTGTCCACCTTTGTCTCACACTTCTCCTGTCCTCCACATCTTTCGTTCATCTCTGAAGTGGCAAACTGGAAGGAGATTGCTACAAATGGCTAGTATATATATCACGGTATCATACGTCTCCATATCAGTTTTTTGCTGTGGTTTGCTTCTCACTTTTCAGAACCCCTAGTGTCGAGTAAAAAGTGGCTCATTTAGAGGGACAGGAAGCTTCACTGGGACTTCTGCCCTCTCTCCAGAGTTCCATGAGATTAGATATTGTTGGTGCCAAAGCAGCCAACCATGATTTTGACTGGAAACTATGTAGTAAAATGAATTTCTTTTCCTCTCAAACATTACCTCAGAAATATGAAAAGCTTCAATTCACCATTACATCAGACAGGTTAATTAGATGACGTGTGAAAGCTTGCAGATTACTATATACTTTCCCTCTGTTAAAAGTCTCTTATTTCTGTTTTTTCCCCCAATACTCCTTTCTAACTGGTACAGGTATAAAGATTATATTATATTACAGTATATACACATACACATATAAATATCAGGCTTGGTAGTTTATTGGCAGTAAAACTGAATTAAAACCTGAGTTCTTAGACTGGCAGAGTCACTAATATTCCCTTATTCCCATTCCCAAAATTCCCCTAGCTCTGGAAAGACTTTAAAGGTTTTCACTGAAAATGTGTGCTGCTCATTAGCACTGTCTCTGGTACACCTGTGCTATTTAACTGTCCTGTGCTCCAACTGGACCAGTGGATTTCATTGTTTCTGCTGCTACCACAGCGACTGGGAATGGAGGCCTTCTATTTCCTCTCCCCCAGTGTAAATGGGGTCCAACCCTTGGAGGTCAACTGTCTGTCATTCAGTGAATGCAACTTGTTGTCCAGGCCCAAGAGGCTATACCCTTCACTGCCTTAGAGTCCGCAGCTGGGCAAAGCAGAAGTCCAATAATCAGGGTTTCAGGCTGCCATTTGGGGTCAGGTCAACCACAATGCATTTGCTGCCTTCTAGCCCCCTAGACAGGGCAAAGCAGAAGATCAACAAGTGAGGCTTCTGCCCTACCGCAAGGCAAGTTCAGTTCCAAGTCCCTGCCTTCTAGCCTCCTAGACAGGATGAGGTAGAATATAACAAGTGATGCTTCAGCCCTCACTCAGGGCAAGCCCAGTTCAATAGTCTCTGCTTCCTATCCCCCCAGTAGAGCAAGCAGAATATATGCAATCAGTGCTTCACTAGGTGAGGTCAGTGTGCAGCTTGAAGTGAAAGGGGTTGAGGGGAGGGAGATACAGGCCCCCCACTCCACTGTGTTTCAGCCCAGGGCCGTATTTGGTGGCCACAAGCCACCACTGAGTCAGTGGTGCTCCCGCCAAAACGCTCTGACACTCACCAGATAAAGTTCACTTTCTCCTGGGCCACTTCCTCCCACTCTGGGAACATTCCCCTTACCAGACCCCCACGTACCTTGCAAGGGGAACCCCAATTAGACCTTTAGCATTCAGGGCCATCAGGTCTGGGAAGCCATCCACAGTCTCCGCCAGCAGCAGCTCCTCCAAGTCTTCTGCAAAGGGCAGCTCTTCAAGTTCCTGAGGGCCTTCCTCTTCCTTCCCCCCAGCAGTACCTTGGCTGAGGGTAGGTGTTCCGGGTCCTTGCCGGGAAGGGCGGGGCGAGTATATGGGAAAATTAAGCCAACCATCATTTCCTTCCACCTCCTGGGGACAGAGGATCACCCTCCCCACTGTGCATCTTCTCCTTCTCCCTTGTGGCTGTCCAGTCCATCGCCTTATATGGTTCCCTTCTCCTCCCAGCCCTCCCTTTTGGTTCCAGGTAGAGGCTTGGGTTGTGGACTCCTCTGGTCAGCAAAGGAAGCGTGGGTGCTCAGTCACCCTCTTAGAGGATGGACACTCCACCCTGCTACACCCAGACTTTATTTTACAGGGACATAGAGTGGTTAAAGGAAAAGAAGCCAACTGGAAGAAGAATAGAGGAAGATGGAAATGTTTGCTGACATGGAGGGGAGCAAAAATAGAAAAGTTTCATTCATAAAAATTAGTCTAGCTGCCATTTATTACCTTCAAGTGGATTTTGCCTGTGAAAGGGGCTATGAAAATGGGATTGAGAGGTCCTCTCTTCTGTTTCTCAATGGCTGTATTCACACACACATGGTTATTTCGAAACAAGTTGTGTCGATACAACTTGTTTCGAAATAATGCCTTATTTCGAAATAACATATTTTGAATTAACAAAATGTTACTTTGAAATAAGAAAAAAGCGGGAAAAGAAATAGCAGGATCACACTGTGAACGTGCTATTTCGCTTCCTCAGGGGGCTGCAGGCACCGGCGTGGTTCAGCGCTGCCCGTGGTGCTCCCCACAGGTGCCTGCAAAGGGGGGCTGTGGGCACCAGCGGGGTTCAGTACTGCCCAGCGCTGAACCCTGCTGGTGCCTGCAAAGGGGGGCTGCGGGCACCTGCGGGGTTCAGCGCTGCACAGCGCTGAACCCCGCCGGTGCCTTCAGAGCCGGGCTGCAGGCACCGGCAGGGTTCAGCGCTGCATAGCGCTGCTCCCCGCCAGTGCCTGCAGAGCCGGGCTGCGGGCACCGGCGGGCTTCTGTGCAGCCCAGCACCTTATTTCGAAATAACATATTTTGATTTAACAAAATGTTACTTCGAAATAAGAAAAAAGCGGGAAACGAAATAGGAGGTTCACACTGTGAACCTGCTATTTCGCTTCCTCGGGGGGCTGCAGGCACCGGCGGGCTGCAGCGCTGCCCAGCGCTGCTCCCCACTGGTGCCTGCAGCCCGCCTTTGCAGGCACCGGCAGGGTTCAGCGCTGCCCCGGGCTCTGCAGGCACTGGCCAGGGGACACCCCTCAGCACCCTGGCCAGGGTGCTGAGGGGGCAGCCCTTTAAATGTTGTTTCGGAACGTCTTTTTCCAAAACAACATGTTCACACGAGTTGTTTCGCCTCCAAATGGGGTTTAACTTGTTTCGAAACAATGCCCTTACTTTGAAACAACAGGTTCCCATTGTTTTGAAACAACGGTGCGTCGTGTGAACATGTTTTTTTGTTTCAAAACAACAAAGTTGTTTTGAAACAAAAATGCTGTGTGAACACAGTCTTAGAAACTGAGCATGTGTGTAAGAAATAGCTGGCTAAGCACATGACAGAAAATATTCAGTGCCACATTAGAGCACTGGTCCACCATATCCAGTGTGCCATCTCCAACTATTGTGATCACTGAGCATTATTAGGAAAAAGGAAAAATGAGCAAACACAGAGAATGTATTTTCTGGGGGGATTCCTTCCTGACCTCTGCATGTAATCAGCTGAAATTCTGAAGCATAAGCCTTTAGGAATATAAGTCATAAATCTGAAGGAATTTTAGGGTTGTGAAGCTCTCTGCTTACCATTACAAGCAATCCCATCAGACAATCCCACTAATAAATGTGTCTAGCTCTTTATTAAAAATAGTTCTTTGCTCCTCTGATAGTTAGAAATCTTCTAATTTCCAGCCTGAATTTGTTCATTGGCAATTTATACTTTTGTTCTTCTGGCAACTTTGATATCTCCACTCTTTCCTTGGTGCTTGTGCCTCTGAAATATGTATAGAGAGTGCTCATATCCTCTCCAAGATGTCTTTTTGCTAGGCTAAACAACACAATATTAAGTCTTATGACATAAGGTAGGTTCTCTGTTCCCCTGAAGATCCTAGTAGCCCTTCTCTGCACATGTTCCAACCTGAATTAATATGTCATGAACATAGGTGACCAGAACTGTACACAGTATTCCAAATAACACCATATCAAATCCTTGTAAAACACCATTAATACTTCTCTATCTCTACTAGAAATCCCTCACCTAATACAACCTAGAAACTTTTTTTGCTGCCACATCACATTTGTGACACACAGTCCTCTCATGACTGACCAGCAGAGTCTGGTCGTTTTCCTCTGTTGCACCCAACTCATAAGAAGAACTTGCAGCAGAAATTCTTATTATTAGACTATTGCATGTTGCATTGTTTAGTTGCATTCCCTTTGCATAGCTCTCTTCAAGGTCCTCTAGATCTTTCTGTATCATATTATGATCATCTTCTATATTGACAACACTTCCCAACCTTGTAGCACAGGAAATTTTTCATTAAGAAACTCATTATTTTTGTGTCAATGTCAGTAATTAAAATAAAAAAAAAAGGTCCTACAGCCATTCCTTGAGGAACTCCACTAGCAACTTCCCTCAAGTCCCATAATTCAACTTTCAGCAGAACCTATTGCCTCTTCCTTGTTACTCCGTTCTCTTTCCATCTTACAATTCATGTATTAAACTCCAGCTTCTCTGCTTTAACAAAAAAAAAATTCTCATGTGGCACCATGTCAAATGCTTTATTGACATCCAACTATATTAAAGTTACTACATTTTCCTCATCTAAAAAAAAATATTTTCTCAAAAAGGAAAAAAAAAAAAAGAAATCAAGTTAGTCAGGCACAATCTACTTTTGATAAACCAATGCTGCACTGCATCCCCTTTTCCATTTACTTAATGGATTCAATTATGCTTTCCATCACAATTTATTCTAAAACCTTCTGTACTACAGAAGTCAGAATAGCAGGCCCAAAATTACCCGTATCACTTTTTCCCCTTTCCTTAAGGATAAGCATAGTGTTAAATAGTCTCCAGTCATACAGTACTATCTGAAAACATATGGATTTATTAAAAATCCTTGATTCTGAACTAGCAAACTCATATGTCAGTTCTTTTGATGTTCTGAAATGGAAATTATCTGGTCCTTCCTGATTTGAGTAGAATTATTGTTTGAATTTTAACGCCACCTCAGCCTTGGTCGTCTCCCTCTGCCTTCCTGCCTTAATGCCCATGTCCCATATTATCTTCTTTATTGAAAGCCACAGTGAACCATGTGTTAAGCTGAGCCATACCTAGATTATCTTTAAACCAGTTTTAACTAATCACCAGCAGCATACTCAGTGACTGGGAACCTGAAATCCAAGTTCTGGTTTCTTTCTGACCTGCACAATAATCGCTAGTAATACTGTCTCAAATGAAGTGTAATGGATGAAGTAAATTGAGGTGTATATCATAACATTAAGAACTTGTGAAAAAAAATTGTGGGCTCTGAGAAAACAGCAACAAAATATGAAAAAAATATTTTTTCCCCGGTAATGAATTTGTTGAATCTTTTGCAACTCCAGAAGAGATACTGTTACATTCTGTTTCACTTAACCAGTAAAACATGTTATTTTCAGAATGAATTACTTCATATTTCCCACCCATGCCTACCTTCCTTCATACTACTTTGAAAGGAGGAAAAAAATTTAACCAAAACTAAGAGAAGGTAAACATTTCCCCACAATTTCAGATAGGAAAAAAATGTAAAAATACTTAAATTTACTTTATTTTAAACAATGTTTTTTATCATTTTTAAATAAATTTTGAAAGCTATATAAAGAGAAAATCAAGAGCCTTCTTCAAAGGAAAGTACACTGTCAATGCTGACTAGCACAAGAAAATGCATAAGATAAAAAGACGTTGTTTCTATCAATATCAGACACCTTTTCAGTTATTTTTTAAGGTTATACATGTATTCCAAATTGTATACACCATGACATAGTAGGTGGGACTGAGAGCATCACCTATCATTATAAGTTCATTTTCAGTTACTTTTAACTTTGTCAAACTTTAATTGCTTATGGTAAAATTGGCTAGGCCTGGTAGCTGCCTGATTAAAAAAAAATATTATTGCTTGTTTGTTTATTTAAAATTTCAGCAAAACTTGCTACAACATGGTCAGTTCTGAGGATCTAAGAAAACACTGAGAAAGCTGGAAATTAACATGATTCAATAAGGGCACTGACTCTGAAAGTAAGCTGTTTTGAGCAGTGGCCAATTTACCTATAGCATAAATCCCAAACAGATAATTTTCACAAAGAATGCTTTTGTAACAGCAATTTCATATTGCAGTATCACATAACTACTGCTTTTGAAAGGAAGCAATAGAATACAGTTTAACAGAGAATGCAACCATCACAGTTCACAGCATGTGCACCTCAGTGATCTAGCCAATGCACCTACTTTAACAGTTCTAACTCCACAGTCATTGCCTTTCATAGGTAGAGACTTACATCTTTCTCTTTCCTCTTTCATGCTAAGGGTATTTCCAAGCTGACCAGTACACTGTATAATTCTCAACAACAGACAGTCAACTTGTTTTATCCCCCACCCCAAAACAATAGGCAGGGTAATTGTAATAGTTATAAATTGCCATGCAGTTCTTTCTAAGCAAGCATATTTTATTTTTAAGGTAAAAGCATTAAGAGAGAAAAACATTAAAAACAATACCAAAAAAAAAAAAAAAAAAACTATCTGCATGCTAATAATCTTACCAGAAAAAACCTCAATCTTTCAATATTTCCTGCCATTTCAAGGTTATCATACCCTTTACTCCCAAGAAGTTTGCTAATTAAAAGTTTAGTCCATCCTTTATACAGTTTGGAGGTCTTTTGAGCTGGAATTTCCAGGAGCAGTAATCAGTAGACAATTAGTTTCTCTCCCGGGGCAGTGAAAATTTTAATTTGCCTCCTCTTAGGTAATTTGTAGGAAACCCACTTTGTTGTACTACAATGTTCTTTGAAGGTTATAATGCTTCCTAAAGAATGCATTAATCATGCCTTCTTCCTAAAGAGGTGTCATACAACTCCACAATAGCACACATGTCAATGCAATGAACTCCAAAGATGTTCAACTTAATTCAATAGAATTAAATTTAATTCAATAAGATTAATCTAGGAATTACAAGACACTGTCATATCTGTCACAGCAACATGGCTGTGAAAACAACATTGAGATCCGGTGCCTTTGTTCAGAATCATGGAGTACGACTGATTGGCAGATAACTCCTGGAAGCAAAATACCTCTGTTAACTTGCATCTGATCATGGCAACAAAAATGTCAGTCTACACAGCAGCTATTGATCTACAAATGTGATAGTGGCTAGCCATTAAATCTTGTGTGGAAAATACTATAGAGTAGCTTTTAGAATTTTTAAGAGAGGTTTGTAAACTGGTACAGTTCAATATTAAGCTAACAATCTTTTTTTCTCTATGCCAGCTTTCCTGTAACTATGGAAGTAGTTCACTTTCTGTGACTGACATCAGCAGGGAGAATGATAGAGAATTAAATTCTAATTGGATTTGATTGTACTCTAGAACTGAGCCAGGCTTCCCCTTGAATTCTCAGAGCACAAAGCACAAGTGTACTTAAACTCAAGGAAGAGGGTGGAAAAAATTCTTCTCAGTTCATCTATTCTAGTCTCTCCTGTCTTCAAAGACACATGTGCCTCTTACCCACTTTTCCCACCACCGGGTTCATCTTCCCATTCATTCTGCCATTTCTGTGTTTATTCAGAACTGACTCAACTGCAGAAGCAACATATTTCTGCACAGTCAGCAGATTAGAAGAATCAAGTTTTGGCAATAAGATCTAGGTCACACTGGAAATTTACAGAAGAAAACAGCACACACTGGAGTCAATTGATATTGCCCTTGGTCATGCAACAGCGGTGTTAACCTTTCTAATGCAGATTCATGTTGACTGTCTGGGCCCAGGCAATAAATATCATCATCTTCTCAGCTTTCATACTTTTGTTGCAGGGAAGCATTTGGAAAAGGTTGGGGGAGAGATACTTTGGACTGGTGCTAGACCCCAAGTGAGCAATGTCTTTGGTGATGACCTCCCATCCATATGTTAAACTTTTGAATATCTTATTTTTATTGCATTTGTAGCCCACACCATGATTTTGGTGCCTAATTTTCATGTATAATTTATTCCTGGCATATAAGAAGATAAATTTGCATGCTCGGATCTGTAAATCCGTACTCATTCATGCCACATATAAACAAATAAAAATGCACTTCTTCTAAGCTTATAGAAACTTTTATATTTAGCAATAACCAAAATCTATAAACATCAAGAAATTGAACTCTGCACCAACATTTGATAGACCAGTATTAAATAGTGTGACAGTAGGTGACAGCTTTAGAATGTTAATCCAAACTATTTAGCTTAAAAGGTTGCTTTTGTTACTTTTGCCCTTGTGAACTGAAGCATGGCATCAGAGAGATCCAAAGACTGGCCAATAGCTTTCTCAAGAGAAATGATAGCAAGTTATGTTAGTCTCTTCTCAGTCATCCTGGGTTGAAGATGTGTTTTAATGAGCCTTAGCTTTGAAACGGTGCTCCCACCACTAGTGAGTAACCAGCAGTGTGAGCAGAATCCTCAAAACTATCCACACATTAGGAAAACTGTGCTTCAGCTCTGTGTCATGAGTGAATTGGAGAGGACAATGTTTCATGTGTGTGAAAATGGAGTAAATGTTGTCCAATTTAACTTAGAGGTCTTTATCATTAACATCAGAACATTTCCCATGTTCAAGAGTGTCTTCCTGTCCACTGGCAGCTTAGTAATGTCAGAGAATACTTGTCTCCCCAGATCTCTTGTAGATCTTCTTTAGTCTGAACCTTTCCTTGATAGATACATTCAAACAATGTCAAAGAGTGAACAAAACCCCCTCCCTTTTGATTTTTCTTTTCTTTCAAACTTCCCATCAATGTAATTCTGCCCTCATAAGCCAACTGGTTCTTCTTTCAATGAAGATGAATTTCCTTGTAGACAAACTGCATTCCTAAGTTTTCCTTCATTACTTTTGCAGCAGGGATAGCATCTTTAAATCTGTGGTATCTGTAGGAAAAAGATAGCTTCCCATCAAAGTAGTAGCAGACACAGTGTTGACAAACTGAGTTGTTAATGACTTGCCTACAATGTTTAATTGCAAAAGGATATCATGCCAAACCACAACTGAAACCAGAAATGAAGTCAGTGATTTGGCTTTCCAGGCTTTGAGCCTCAAGTCAGATTGTAGTCTTAGCTTTATTCAGCTGTACCAGTTCCATCAGGGCACTTAAATTCTCTTTCACTTGCCCTTCACTGGCTGTATGCTGTCAATGAGTCTCGCCCAGTGAGTTTCATGGATAGATTTCTAACATTGTCCATGAGGATCTTTCAGTTGATAGTTGATGCTGATGCTGAAAACAGGACATATATTCTTTGCAGTATTCTGAAGAGAGTTACTGAATCTAAAGAAGATGATGCTGAATCTGAGATAACCGGCTTGAATGAATGAGAGCCACAAGACATGAAGAAAGTCCTTGGATTCAGCACAAGGATCCTGTTTCTTCCCTTCAGACCCATGATCTTGTTGTAGCCTTCTTTGTAGCAGTTCTGAATCTTTCTTTTATTCTCATTTAAAATGTTCACAAACAGTGCTGTTAGGATTTTTCCAGTCGATTTGTCCACAGACTGGAAAGAGATAAAGTATTCCTTTACTTGAAGACAGCCATCCTTATCATCAACAAATCTTATTGTACATTATATCTTTTCTTTGTGATTAGTGTTGGGAGTCCAATACATTATTATTATGTTATACTTGGCTGTGCTGCACAACATCAATATGTTTTCATGTACCTTCCTTTCCATAAGAATAATCAATTCATTTTCAATTGCTTTGTTACAGAAGTGGTCTATAGCTTCTTTACCAAGTGCTCGGGGTGGGTGCTCAATGTGACATTACTGTATTTCTGGAGGACCTCTGCCAAAGTGAGGAACTCATTTTATTATATTTAGTACAGTGAACAACTTATCTGACAGCCATAGAAAGCCAAATTATTCTTTGCATATAAGAGGATAATTGAGATCAAGCACTCAGGCCTGTTCTTCCAATGCTGAGTTTTTACAGTACTAATTCTCTGTTTTTCTGTACATATTCATTTATTCAGATTGAGCCTGCACTTGACCGCCATCCTTTTGAAGCAGGCCATAAAATGGCACAGAGACTATTCATGTTGCTTCAGAGCATCAGCTAAGTTACGCCATTAATTGTGCATGGAAAGCATAAGCAAGGATTTGGAACTCTTGTCAAATATTTTGTAAAGAAACCAGAACACCTTGTCAGTTGCTTTCAAGTGAACTAGCCAATGCCGATTCATTTTCTCACCATTCTCAGACATTTTTTCAGAGTGTGACTTTGAGAAGTGTCACTTCTGCTCATTTACAGAAAAGTTATATCCTTGATTTTGACCAGCCAGTTCAAAATTGTACAATCAATATTGACAGAGTTTAGGATTGCCGGCCATACAGCATGATATGATGTATCAGTCTATGGTGAGCAATTTTTCTTACTGCTATTTCCATTACTATTCAAGGTTTCTCCCCTTTTCATGTAAACTAGACTTTGCTGCTGCTGTTGTTGTTACTCTCCTTTCATGTGAGCCACACTATTGTTTATCATCACTCTCCTTTAAACCACCAGAAAACTTGGACAATTCTCTATCACTTTCTTCACATTTCCATTGCTTACCTTCAGACGGATCTTCTAATCAAACTTCCGTCATGCTTTCTCACTCCAATTCTTTTGCACTGGAATGATAACTACTACCAAAAGACCAATCTGTGCTCTTCTGTTTCAGATATTTTCACAACAGACTTTCTTCTTGCTGCAAACTAGATTGCAACTGAGATTTTTGCTTCCTACATGGAGCTCCTGAAGGCTTCTTCTGGGCCTACTTTAGTTTTTATGAGGAAAAAATAGTTAGTATTAAAGAAGAGCAAAATTCTATGTTCTTCAATCTAAAAAAGTCATCAAACATTATGTGTCAAGCAGAGCAGAAGTAGTAACAACATTTTATCCTGATGCATAGGGGTTTGATAGGGATTCTGCATCTCATTAGACATGCCTTTTATTAGTTGCTACTTACATTCATCAGGTCTTGAAAAAACAAATGCACTTTCACAACTGCACAGCAAAAGAAAGTTCATAATATCACATCTGGTCTCTCACCTCACTTTCATTCATTCTTGTATCTCACTGACATTGGAGCTGCCCTGTCCTTTGCATACCAATGAGGGCATTGCTGACAAAATTCTAAGAGGTTCAAAGAAATATAGTTCTCAGAAAGACTGGAAGGTTCCACAATATTCTCCAAGGTCCAGGCCATTCTTGGATGTTAGTGAAAAGTGAATCTATGTAGCCTATGTCTACATCACAAAGCTTTGTTCAGACTTCCTTAGTTCAAACTAAGTAGTTCCTGATTAGTTTGAATTAACTGTGGCTTAGTTTGAACTAACTGCACTGACTAGTTTGAACTAACTTTTTTGTTCAAACTACTCAGCACAGCTAGTTTGAACTAATGGCTTAGTTCAAACTTTTTTAGTTTGAACTAAGCCTGGGTTGTCATTGTGCTAGTTCAAATGTAAAGTTCAAACTAAGGCTATGTTCATCCATACATCATTATTTCAAAATAAGTTATTTCGAAATGAGTTATTTTGAAAATAAGTTAATTTGAATTAAGAAAATGTTAATTTGAATTAAGGGAAAGTCTGCTTTCGAAACAGCTGTTATTTTGAAATAAGGCCGTTTGGACATGTTGTTTCAAAACAGTTGTTTCGAAACAATGGTGTTGTTTAAAAACAACATGTCCAAACAGTGTTATTTTGAAATAACCATTTCAAAATAACAGCTGTTTCAAAATGAATGGGGTTTAAGATGTTTCAAAATGACTGTTCTTATTTCAAAATGACAGAGCCCATCATTTTGAAATAAGAAAACGTTGTGTGGACCTAATCTTTTTTATTTTGAAATAACAAGTGTTATTTTGAAATAAAAGAGATGTGTGGACATATTCTAAGTGCTCTAGTCTGGACTAAGCAGTCAAATTTATTAGTCTGGACTAAACTTTGCTTAGTTCAAGCTAAGAAATTTCTGGGTTTGAACTAGGCAAAGCCTAGTGTAGACCCAGACTAATTGGCTAGTGTAGGCATAGCCATACAGAACATCTGAAACATTTTACTTCAAATGTTCTATTTTCCCTTTTGTTACTAACAAAAAAAATCAGCCCAGCTCCCTAAGTGCTTGCCTAAATTGGCTCCTCCTAAATCTGGGCCTCGGGATACTAATACTGCATGCTCCTAAGAATCCAAACCCTATCTTATTTCCCAGTCGCCCTAATCATTTTCTGATGTTTCACATAGGACCCCACACTGGTCATGTTCTGACTTTTTCGTAACTAAGTGAAATGCTTAGTCCTTCTCAAGCGCAAATATCCATTTGACATTGCTCCTGACTGTAATCAAAAATATCAGGACAACAGTTCAAATGTAGCAATAAGAATTTCCTCCCCCCATACCCCACCTCCATTTGCATAGAGTTTTAACTCTGAAACAATTATCAGGGGCAGCAGCAGTGACCAACAACATTCACATAATACAATAGAGCATGGGAATTGAAATGAGCAGCAACATAAATGCTATTTTCCATATTGTTCATCAGTTAGGAGAAACAATTTAGATCAGAAAATTCCCTCTCATCATTGCAACTCTGCTTCTGCCTTAATCCTTCCTTTTGAAATTGCATTTAGACAGTCTCCTAATGTCACCCCTCCCTCTGTTGCTCTCTCAGACTGCAAGACCTTATTTTGTCTTTTACCTTGCTGCTGACTCCCACTGAGGTAGGTGGTCCTGCTGTATCCCTGACAGATTTTTTCTTACCACTGGGACATCCATCCTTCTTCAAAACCTCACTGTTTTCTTAATGCATTCTTATGAATCATGTGCTGCTCCAATTCACTTCATTTGGAATTCCCACAGGTGTGTAGTTGCTAGTTCTGCAACAGTAACATCCAACATATGCACATACAGTAGAATCTCAGTTTTGCAAACCCAGTCTTTAGCAACAAACTGTTATATGAACCATGTTTTCCCAGCTGGAAACAAACTAACAAATCACATCATGATAGTGATATTGATGAAGGATAAGTTGATATTCCTTCACATTTCAATGTACTAGAAATAGTTTTGTAGAGGTTGACTAGTTCTTTTATAATATGCCATCCACCAACCTCAATGTGAGGGAAATCAGTGGTGATTGGGACAGTCTCAGCTGAACGGAGAGGGGAATACATGAGGAGAGAATGTAGTGAGCCTCTTCATTTGAGAGTTTCTAGCTACTCGTTGCCTGATTTAGGGAGGAAGGGTTATAACTTGTACTTTGCCCTCCTCTGTCTTTATTTTGAACCCTAATCTGGGTCATGTGAAGTCTCTTCTTGCTCAATTCCAGAAGGCTCATCTTCATCACACTGTACTACAGGGGTAGACAACCCCCAGCATATGTACCGACAGTGGCATGTGAGCCCATCCGAAGTATCACATGACACCTCTGTGGTGCCAGAGCAATTGATGCTTCTGCCACTGCAAGCCACTGTGATCCGACTTTTTCAGGGGTGACTGGAGTGCAGTGGGTCCCCACCACATCCATGCCCCAGGTATGTCCTGTAAAGAAGCTTCCTAGAGTGGCTCCTCTCCACAGCATACCTCCACCAAAAGGAACCAGTCCATCAGCTTCTTTCCTCTGTGAGCCTGGGGACCCCCAAGAGGAACTGCTCTCTGTGGCTTCATTCTGTGAGCAGCTCCTTTTATCAGCAAGACTTGGAAGTGCTCCCTGCCATTCCCACAATCAAGCTGTGGCTGCCCCTGAATTTTTAGGTGGCTGCTGCTTTTTTTTTTTTTTTTTTTTTTTTAAGTGGAGGGAACTGCTGGCACTGGCCAAGGATAGGGGAAGAGGGGCCGGCATGGGAGTTGGCAAAGATTGCTGACCCCTGCTGTACTGGTAACATTGGAGCTATATTTTGCAGGTGTGGAGGGTTTGACTGAATGCCTATTATGTGGTCAGGAAAGAATTTTTTTTTTTTCTTCCAAAGTGGCAGAGGTCTGGAGAGATTTTCATTCTTCTCACAGCATTTGGAGACAGAGGTAAGTTAAATTGGAATAACACTGAGAGTGTTGTGGCACCTTAAAGACTTACAAATTTCATCAGGAATAAGCTTTTAACAAAGTGTGTTGCAACCCATGAAGGCTTATGCTTGAAGAAATGTGTTAGTCTTTAAGGTGCCATAGGACTTTTTGTTTTTGCTATACACAGACTAACACAAGTATCCCTCTATAAACTGGACTGGGATTTAATAATCAATGATAATACTTGGTGAGGATTCTAGCTTGTGTCCAGTTTCTAATGGAGAAAAAAAGGAAACATACATATGATCCAATCACGAAAAGAGCACATGAAACACTGCTTCAATTCCTCCTGCCCAAGATCTTTCCTCTCCCTGCAGGGTGTCTTCACAGTTCTTAGTATCACCAAAGCCCCACCACAGCTAGTGGTGAACAGTTTGTGAACCCAGCTCACAAAATGACTCTTCATTCTCAGATAATGCTGTGAAATATGACTACTTCTGCCTAATTTAGTATTTTAATTATTCTAAGTTTAGAATTTTCCTCTTGAGCTTGCATAAAAAAAGCTTATTGTCTTCGCTGTATATGCTTCAGATGTTGCTTTTCTATGATAATAACATAGTCCTATTTATTTAATTATTTATTTATTTATTTAAATCAGGGATTATAAGGAGCAACTATTATAAATGTTAGGTAAATTATTCTGAATATCTTTTCTTGATCAACACTTATTTCTGAATGCCACTATGGCATGTCTGTTGTGGCTCTCTACTGTACAAGAAATCAAAATATAAACGAAGGGCAGCCTGTGTTCTGAAGAAAACATTAAGCATACTGATTAAATTGTACAGGGCATTCAGCTGCTTTTGTCTGAAGGAATTTGTAAGTAGCTTCAGTTGTTTTGAGAGAAGTGACAGTTGTTTCCTGGCCAGGTTGCAGAAGGTTTTTAAAGGCCAAGACTAAAGTGATGTCAATTTCCATCTGTGAAAGTTACTTTGATAGCATCAGAATACGACCCACCCATTAGGAATATGAAGGTTTACATATGCCTCACCTTTTGGGAACTTCATAAACCTCTGGTTTAGGAAGCAGGCAGTGATTGTATGTCCCAAACCTGCTGTTATTTTTCCTTTCCCCACTGATGAATTCTTCTAAAGAAGCAGTGGAAAAATTAATTTCATCTGGCTTATACTTTAACTTTGTTTGTCTTTTATTTTCAGTCCCTGAGGTTTCTGGTGCCAGAAATAAGCAGGCAGGTGGTGGCTACAGCTTCAGTGAAGATTGACTTGACTCACAGGAATGCCATCTCCTGCTGTTTTATTTTTCTATTGGTTGGCTATTATTAAAGATAACTAGGCAACAATAGAAAACCAATAGAGAAACCTAGCTGGAAGTCGATTTTTCTTTGTCAGCTCAAATACCTCTGGTTTAAGATTCAGGCAGTGATTGTATGTCCCATACCTGCTGTTATTTTTCTTTCCCCCACTAATGAATCCCTGCAAAGAAGAGAGGCAAAATTAATTGATTTCCTGCATGTGTTCCAGGTTTTTCTACCATATTTAAGATGTCTGTTGTATGCAGTGCAGTGTTTCTTTGTTAAATGTTTTACGAAAATAGCTTTAACCAGCTTCCATTAGGAATTTCAGTTTTAAATGGCCACTCTGCATTTCTGTGCTGTAAATTGTAGAAAGGGGAATTATAGGTCAGGTATCTGCTAATTAATTCAAGAAGTTCTGGGTGGCAAAAAAAAACTTTTTTTGAAGTTGGCAATGGAACTTTCAGTACAGCAATAACAGGATGAAATAATGAGCATTAATGTGAAAAGTGTCAAAACCGTCTATATAGGTATGTCTTTGCAGGTTTCTGTATAATTCAGTGTACTCTTGGCACAAGTGTACTGTACAGGATGGATTTGTTTTAGTTTGAAAGCATACTCAAATATAGGAACTCTACTGTCATTTTAAATCAGGTATCTTACCCACATAGCTTAGAGCTCTTATATGAGTTGTGATTTAATGAGGCAGTAGTGTCTGATGGTTAGAACAGTTGGTGGTTCTGATACATAGAAAAAGAAGCTAGGAGATAGGACTTGAAGGATTTCCATTCCTGATTTTGTCATTGATTTATTTTGTGACCCCAGGCAAGTCCCTGAACATCCTTGGCTATGTCTACATCTAAAAGTTTAGTTCGGACTTACTTAGTCCAAACTAAGCAGTTTGAAGTTAGTTTGAACTAACTGCATTTTTTTTTTTTTTACTTTGAACTAATTCTTTAGTTTGAACTGCCTGTGCTTTTTTAGTTCAAACTAACTTTTTTATTTGAACTAAAAAAGTGTGGCTAGTTCAAACTAAATGTTAGTTTGACCTGAAAAACATGGCTGATTTGAACTAACCTTTGATTTGAACGTGTTTAGCTCAAACTAGCATAAAGTTTGAAATAAGCTCAATCTAAGCATTTACTTCGAATTTACCATTCAAACTAACAAGTTTGAACTAAACTTTTAGTTTGAACTAGGCAAAGGCGAGTGTAGACAGGGATCAAATTAGTGTGGATTAAACTCTTTTAATCTGGACTAATTTGCTAGCATAGCCATAGCCCTAGTGACTCATTTTCCTTCTCTATAGCATGCAAATGAAAATAACTAACTACCAAGGGTGTTGCTTGTGAGACTGAGTCATTTGTAAACTGCTAGAAGATATTTTGATGATAGGCACAACACAGGGAATGCCATTGTATTTAATCACCAAATACTACATTTACATGTACATTAGGAAAATCCTACTCCATTTTCTCTTATCCCTCCTCACAAAAACAAATAATGGGAAAAAGGAAGAAAATAGGCTAACACAATGAGAAGTAGACTTAGCTATTTTGCTTGCCAGGGTGCAAAAATGTCTTTGGTGAGCACCTTCCACTGTAACACACCCACTCCCAAGAAAAAAAAAAAATGGCAAAAAAGTCAAAACAAAAAAATCCTAGCCAACTGGGAACAGAGCTAAAATCAAACAAAACAAGACTGATTAATCAGGAGCAGATGGGGGGGAAAATGAAATAATATAGTAGTTCGTTGCTCAGGCAACTGCTCTGCTGTCCCAGTTCTGGATCTGGACCTGGGTGCAGCTTTTCTAACTGTACTATAATTAAAATTGTACATGTAGAGCATGGGTGAGCATATCATCTAACGTCAGAGAAGTCTTTTGATCTTTTCACTAATAATTTTGCAAACATCCATAAACTGACCTTTTTCTGTTCCTATTTGCAAAACTATAATGAAGAAAAGGGTAGCATTTATAGCCCTCTTGGTTTAATCTTTAGTAGACACATCATTTCAACTAACCAATGAATTTTAGGCCACACTACCTCCAAAGAAAATTCTGCATGGGCATTTGCTACCTTGAAAACTAAAAAGGACAACAGAAAAATAGACAAAGCCAAAGTGAGAAAAAGAACTGGAAAAACCTAAATGAAATAGACATCTGAAAAAGAAAGGAAACTTGTATCATAAAGATTGAAAAGTGTAAGTTGAAAACGGAGTGAAATGTGAAGAAAAAGAAATCTGATCATGCAGAGGCTGGTGAAAATATCCCCTTGTCCCCCTTTCCCCCACCGATCTTATTGAGTTGTGGGCTCATAGAGTTGAATCACTCAAGTACTTTTAGAATTTTCATTCTGAGGACATAAAAGGACAAAGAGCTGTGAGCAAATGAAAGAACAGATAAAAAAGAAGCCCCTATGTTTTGTCAGCAAGTCCAGAAACTGTAAAGTGAATAAAAATAGTTTAAAACTAAGAGCAAGCAAAAAGGAAGATATAAAAAAAAGCAGGTCACCATTCATAACAGGGGACACCATTTGCACAGACCAGTCACTCTATTTCATAAATATAATGATCTTGATATTTCATGCAAGAGTGACTGTCACAGTGCCCAGTCACTAGTGTTACTGAACTAATTAAAGGTAGCTGTATAGGGCTTATGAATCCAGCTGCAATGTGGGTTGCTCTTTGTTCTTCAGTTATATGTTATAGTCCTTCAGTTAGACACATGGCCTAGTTTACAGACACTTGCGTGTCTGACCCTAAGAACCACTCAGTTCTGGTTGACAAAGGGTTCACAGTTCTCTAACGGCAACATCCATCAGGCCTGAAAAACTTGTAACACCCAGCATGCTGCTGTCTTAGTATTTATTCAGAAAGAGTTAACCAAAGTGTCTAATAAAGCTTCTGTCCTTTTGATCTTCATAATAGTTATAAGATGTATGTATGGATTATACTTAAGAAGGTATGTATGTGCACTAAACTTATGTGTTAAAACCTATGTAAAAGCAGAGCTGACTAACAAGTTTCTTCCAGGCAGGAGAGAAGCTATGTATCCCTCTATGTCTAAGTCCCCACTTAGGTAGTTAAATTGATTTAAGTTAAATTGATTTAATAAAATCACTATAAAATAATTAAATCTATTTAACCTAAATTGATTTAACAGGTCCCCACTAAAACTTGAAATCAAACTAGCATGCCCAGGGACAGGACTTGCTAGTTTGATTTAGGAGTGGGGCACCATGGGAGGTGTGACAGCATGGTCCCCTGACTGGGCCATGCCCCCAGCCAATCCTGTAAAAGCAGGATCTGACTTAACATGTCTGTCCATTCTGGTTGGCTGGGAGCTGAGGGAGACAGCCATGGACCCTGGCCTGCAAGTTTCCCATGGCAGAGCACTGTCCAGGCTGTCTGGAAGCCTGCAAGCAGCCCTGGTGCTCTGTGACATGGTCTTCTTGGATCCTGAGACTGACTATGCAGAGTCCCACATCACCACAGCACAGACCTTGCATGCTGCCACGTTCCCTCTGATGTCCCTGACCCCCGTCAAATGTGGGCACGCACCACCAGCAGGGACTGGTGGCATCACATAATCCTTGCAACATGGGACAATGGCCAGTGGCAAAGGAATCTGCAGATGAGCAGGCAAATCTTTAATCTTCTGCTTGCAGAACTGGGCCTGACACTGCGGTTCAGGGACACCCGAATAAGGTCTGCCATCCCTGCAGACATGTGACTGCTGTGGGCCTTTGGAAGATGGTAACACTAGACCTGAATAGATCTGTCGCCCACCTGTTTGGAATTGGAAGGTCGACCGTCAGCACAATCCTCTGGGAGGTCTGCTCAGCCATCAGCTCCATCCTGTTGCCCCAGCTCATCACCTCTGGAGACTTACAGGACACCATGGCCGGACTTGCCAGCCTTGGCTTTACAAACTGTGCAGGCATCTTAGATACAAAACACATTTCCACTGCAAGCCCCGGAACGTCAGGCCCTGGAGTATTGGAATAGAAAGGGCTACCACTCCTTGATATTCCAGACCATGGTGGACCACCAGAGCATCTTCGTGAACAGCTATGGAGGGTGACTGAGAAGGGTGCATGACGCCCGGGTACTGCTGAACTCGGCAGTGCTCAGGGGCATGGAGGCAGGCACCTTTTTCCCAAGGCATGATATGACCCTTGAGGACATGCAGGTGCCCATAATCCTTGTCAGGGATGCAGCCTACCCACTCTGCCCATGGCTGAGGAGGCCATATACCAGGCACCTGGATGTCAGGCAGGAGCTATTTAGCCAGTGTCTGAACTGCTGCCACCAGATGGTCAAGCATTCCTTTGGCTGGCTGAAGGCCCAGTGGTGCCTCCTCACCTGCCTCCACCTTGCTAAGGAGACTGCAGCCAAAGTTCTTAGTGCCTGCATGGCCCTACACAATTTGTGTGAACTCAGGGGAGAACGGATAGCTTGCACTTGGCAGGTCAAAGCTACACATCTGGAGGAATGGTTTCAGCAACCCGAGCCTCTTCCACTTCGGAAGCAAGCCCAAGAGAGGGAGGTCCTAAAGGACCATGTTGGAGGTCCTAAAGGACCTGCTCCTCACTGAGAGACACTAAACAACCAAGACTAGCACAACCTGTCATCTCCGCCCCCAGCCCACTCACACCTGCCTCCCCAGTGCACCCTCCCCACTTCACTACTAAATAAAAAAGCATGAAGGATCTAGGTCATTTTATTTACAAAGAGCAAGGGGGTTCCTGTGGGGTCAGGGGTGGTGGTGTGAGGGAAGGTGGCTGGAGTGGAGGGAGGTGGGGAGGCACATGTAACTTGGAGAGGGGAGGTATGGGTGGTGGGAAGGAGAATATAGGGTAGCGGAGATCTAGGGGTTTGGGGTAGGCTGGGATGGTAGGTGGCCATGCTCTGGCCCTCTCTTCTCCCACTGCAGGTCTGGGTGCAATGGTGTTGAGGGATGCTGGCTGCTCTATGTGCCACTCCCTCTGTGGGTGGCGGGTTGAGGGAGTAGGCAATATGTTGCAGCCTGGCCGCCACATCTTGGTGGGTGACGCTGATCGCTTGGTGGGCAATGCTGAGTGCAACAAGTGCTCGGCTCTGGTGCTTGAGGGTGGCTGGACACATGCTCCCACCACACAAGTGTCGCCTCCTCTGCCCCATGGCTGCAGTCGACAAGTTCCCTCAGCAGGTCCTCCAGGGTCCTGTGAGCCTTCATCCACTGTCTGGGTGCTGTTGCAGGCCATAGCTGGCTGGCTGTGCTTCGTGCTGTGGGGAGGCAGATGTTTGGGTTAGTATCATGTGCCTGCTTTCTAGTGCTGCTGTCACCATGACGTTGGCTGGCATATGCAGCCTTGCCATCCCTGTGCATCTGTGGCTTTGCCCTACTGAGGATGCCCCACTGAGTCCCACGTGTTCACACCTGGCACTCAGGATCTGCTGCAGTGCCCAAGCTTGGGGGCACAGGGCCACATGCCCTGCTCGGGAGCTCTCTGTGTAGGTGTGCCATTACTGTGGCTTGCATGCTTGTGTCTGGAAATAATGAAGGTTTCGGGGGGTGTTGGGGAAAACCCTGGCTGGCAGCCCGGGTTCCCTCCTAACCCCTTTGAAACCCAGTCCCTGCCTTGCTTGTTTCCTGACCCCCCCTTGTGCCCCTTGGCCCCTAACCCTATGCCCCATGGGAGAAACTTTGGGACATCCCCTCCCGGGGACCCTTTCCCATTCCCAACCTCCACCTCCCCACACTGCCAGTTCGGCAGGAGGTGCTCCCTGGCATGCATCGAGGAAGAGGGGCACTTACCAACAGAGGCAACAGACGTCCACTGAGAAGTCCCCTTGCTCAGGTCTTCCTCTGTTGCAGGTGTCTCCTCGGTGTCCCCCTGTTCCTCCTGCTCCAGGGGGGTGTGTTGGTTCCTCCTCTTTGGCCCGGGGGTGGTTCTGGGCTCTGTGTGGTCCCTGTGACTGGCATGCTGGTCCAGGGGCAACTGGGCTCACCCACATCCAGGGATGCCTCTCCCTCCAGGGATGTCTCAATGGGGAAGGTGCAGCTGAGTCCTGGGTGCTGTGTGGCAGTCCAGTGGGCTCCTCTCCCGGGAAGGCATGCAGCTCCTGGTAGTAGGGGAGCTGATGTTACTCACTGCCCCTTGGAGCTACCTTGCCTCCTTACACAGGCACAGTCCTGCTGTAGGACCTTGATTTTTGCTCGCACCTGCTCTGTTGAGTGGGTGTACCCGTGTTTGGAGAGGGAACAGGCAATGTTACTGTAAACATCCCTGTTCCAGTGCCTTGCCCGGAACCCAGCCAGTATGTCCTCCGTTTCCCATATGCGCAAGAGGCAGAGGACCTCCTCATTGCCCTGGGTAGGGGCACACCTGCGCTCCTGGGATCCAGCACATACTTGTGCCATTGTCTGCACAAGCCTGGCAGTGTGCTGGGAAGGAATGCCAGCTCACTTCCTTCTTTCTAGGTCTTGGCATCATGGGAGGAAGAAGGTGAAAGCACACTTAAGTTGATTTAATTGTTAATTCAAAATGTGTCCTAACCGTATTATTTCAATTTTAATGTTTCAATTTAAACATCATAGCAATTCAAAATTAGGTTTTATTAAATCACTATGACTGTTCCTTATATTGAAATGAGGGGGCTTCTCATTTTGATATAGGAAAAGCGTGTGTGCAGGCCTAACTGGCTTTAAATTGATAGAACGTCCGTTACACTGATTTAAGACGTGTGTGGACATACCCTATTACAATAAAGTGTTCTAAGTCAAAATGTATAGAACAATTAAGAGCAAGGGAAGATCCTCTGGAGCAGGGAAAGGAGTGTCATCCTGACTCTGGGAACAAAACAGTTTTGGGATATGTAGGAAGCAGCAAAAAGCTATTTTGTTTTTCATTATTGAGGAAGCAATAAGGGCAGCACTTTTGCACTCATGAAAGTTGTATCCTGACTGTGTTCTGTTTCCTTGAACCTGGCAATTTCTGCAAGTGTCCAGTGTTGGGGCAATGCATCTGAGCAGTTTAGAGACTGTAGTATGTGCATGTTAACTTCAAAGGCAAAGCAGGAGCTAGCAGTTCCCTGAGGAGATTAGAGGGCTAACAGATTGTGTATGTCAGGGAAGTGACACCCAGTTTATGACCAACAAAACTCTTTCTGAGGTCATGGGGTGATATGGTAGTTCAGAGTCCAGGACATTACAGGAAAGTGTCACAGCATAAATGAAGGCAAAGTTTCAGGGTTAACCATGCTATGTTCTCACCTTTTCAATGAAAAAATATAAAAACTTTTTTAGGAAAAAATGGCATATTTTTATTAAGTTTCATGCAGTATTTTATATAGATTAATTTAAATCTTATCAAAATAATTTTTGCAAATTTTCCTTCATTAATAAGCTGATGTCAATAAGGAAATGCAATTTTCAGTAAACAGTTTAAAAATCTTGTCAAAAAATTTCAGGGAAAATACTAATTTTAAAAACAATAGCATGGGATAGTTCAGAAAAAAATACTCTATTTCATGCCTCTGGAAATAAAATGAACTTTGAATTAAAGTAATATTAAATTATTTTCCCGATATTTTCGAATGAACTGACCTGACAATTTTTCTTTTAGAGAAACTTTAATTTCACTACTGTTCATGTTTTTGTTGCTTCCAGTCAGGACAACTGCAATAGTCTACTTAGAGGTACTTTTGAAGCTAACAGAGTAGTTTGCCACATGAGAAGATGGATTTTATACGTTGTGCAGAACTTGGGACTGATCTATAAGAATTTAGGATTAGCTCATGTGTCCTGGTTATTGATATAGGTTCTGCATAGCTATATTGGTTTATTGGAACGTTTACTCTTTGGATATGTTGATTTAGTTCAATAACAAGTCTGGACTACATATCCACTGCCAACAGCAGCAAGTCTCCAAGCCTGGACTGACACAATTGGACTCTTCCTACTCCACTGAAAATAGCTGTGTAGCTGTGACTAAGGCTCTGAAGTCAAGGGAAGGAGTGGACTTCAAATCCTGAGATCTCGTCCAAGCCAAAATGTCTACGTAGATATTTTTAACATGTTAGCACAAGTGCCAGTCTGTTGTGTCAGATTCAGAGATTCACTGCTGCAAGCTTCCCACTTGCTATGTGAACACACCCAAAGAGGAAGGCAAAATCCTGTCTCTAGAGAAGTAACCTCCCAGTAAACACAGCAGTGGTCATTAAGAAACAAAGCCTGACCTATTAAACTTTGAAGATGTGATTTGCAAGCACCAGCAAAATTACAAAATTTAATTGCTCAACTTGGCAAAACAAGACCACCAAAGGACACAAATGATTAAAAAGTCACTCTCCAAAGAGAGGAGGAGACAGTTTTCAGTGGGCTTTTCTGAGGAACAGACTGAGACACATGAGCCCCAGGGATGGGTCTGAGGCAGTTAGATCTTATTAAGCTTCCATGGAGTGGTGGTGTGTTCCTACATTATAGATTGCATAATACTTTGTTTTTTAAAAAGTGTTCTATTCATTGTATTAATCATTTTATTAATCTGCCCATCAGACCTGTTGAGCAGCTCTAGCAGTTAGGGAGCTGTAGCCTGAGACCTGGACTAGGAGTGAGAGAACTGTGAGATTCCACCTCAGGACATGTAAAGGTAAGAAGCTTAACAATGAGAAATAATGCACTTACAGAAACCAAACCGGGAATGTAAGAGCAGTGCCATGAACCAAACAAAGAACTGGTCTATATTGCCAGAAAAATGTGGCAGCAGTTGATGGGAGTTACACAAGCTATATTGAGTAGCTTGCATAACTCTCACTGACTTTGTAACTCCCATTTTAATTCTCCTTTACGCTGGAGGCTTTGTTAAGTCGACCTAACAAGGTTGACTTTATGTCAACTTAAAGTCGACCTTGTTAAGTCAAGTTTAACAGTCCACACTGAAGACTGCTTGCTTCTATGCTGGCAGGTGCTAGGTCAATGGTGGAGTGGTGCAATATGGGTAACTGTCCCTGGTGGCCAGGAACTCTGGGAGGGGGCCTGGAGGCCAGTTAGGTCAACTTAAGGGCTTTCCCTATCTACATTGTCTTAAGTCAACTTAATAAGGTCAATTTAAGCTTTAAATTGACCTTAAGAGGTGGTGTTATTAAGTAAACTTAAGGAAGATCTTAGGTCAGCTTAATAAAAGCCCAGGGTGGCTGCAGGAGTCTGTAGGTCAACTTAACCTTCCTCAAGTCAACCTAAGGTTCCAGTGTAGACATACCCCTTTAGTGTAGCATCTTCACTATGCTGTGCCATTTGGAAATGCATTCCCATGATGCAGTGCTATGACACTTGAGGGCGTGGCTTTAATAAATTGATTTCCAGATTGACTGAGTGTTTTAACTTACCTCTTAGTCAATCTAGAAAAATCAACCTGACAACAGCCACTTTGCTGCCTTCAGTGTAGACATGGCAATAGGTTAACTCTGTGCTAGTCACCTGTTTGCTTCTAAATACTCAATGAAGAATTCTAGTCATTATTTTAAGACCCCACCAGAGAGGCAACTTTTCCTGCATCCTGTTACTCAACTGAGGTTACACTAATGTTTTTCCTGTTGGTTCCTGAAATCACAATTTGAAGACCAGTGGAAGAGCATTCTCAGTAGGGGGTCATAACCTATGGAATCTGACTTTTATCATGATCCAGTCAAATGCTAAATTTGGTAACTCTCAAGACACAATTTAAACCTTACCTGTTTTACTGAGCTTTCAGATAATTATTATCAAACAAATGTGAGGTCCAGTGTTAGGCAACAACTTTGTCAACCTTCCTATTCAAAACTCCAGGTGAGTTTGTTTTGACTCTCAACTTTCACTGAATAAAGGATCTTACTTCCTTTGTACTTATGCTGAAAGGCAACCATGGCCGCAAAGTGGATCCTGAGGAAACACCAAAATATAGTCATTACCAGTACACATATTCATCTAAATGGTTCCCTGCACATTTCATTAATACTCAATATTAATTCATGTCTGTAACATGAAGAAGAATATTGCACACGATGTTGTATATGTTATTTGTATAATTAATTCTTAATCAATATCTCATTCAGTATCATGTTTTTGAAGTGTTTTTATAGTAAGTCCTTAAAGCGCACAAAGGAATTAGATTAATACACAAAAAAATCTTTAATTTAGTTAATAAGCAGTCAAATATAAGCAAAAATTGTTCAGACTATGTTAAATAATAGCATATATCTGTTCAATTGTGAAATAATCCTCTACTGTTTCCCTTGTTATTTTGAGAGCTATTCTGCTAGCTGGTTGCATCATGCCACATTCCTTTGATATAATATAGTGTTATAGGAAGTTGAATCAATGCTGAGCATACACTTTTCCAGATCCGCTACTGGCTAGAGCTGTGTGAAATGTTCACAACAGAACTGAAAACACATAATTAATCTATCACAAAGTTAAAACAAAATAAAACAAAAAAAACCAAGATTTTTGCAAAAATGTTTTAATGTTCTCAATTTTAATTACAGGGAAGTTAGTCTAACGGTGGATTTGCAATGAAACAGAAGCCCTCACTTTTTTTTTTTTTTTTTTTGATGAAGGAAAAATTAATGCCTTTTTCCTGGAAAATAAATATGCCTGAAAAGTTGTCTGAAATAGAAATTATGAAAGTATCCTAAATCCCTATTTAACAGTAAACCAGAAAAATCCTTTCAAATTGAAGCAAAGGAAAGCTGGAACCATATACTTTTCTGCAATAATGAGTAACAAGGATACCATGCTCCTTAAAAGAATAATTAGATACACAGCATTTTGAGGAGAAACTCATCCCTGTGTTTAACTTAGGTACTACTTAAGACTGCAAAATAGGATTTGGGGTACATATATCTTTCCCTAATTTTCTGCATAGGTGAATTACATCCTTAGAAAATAGGAAAAGCATGCCTTTCCAACAGACTCCAAACTATCTTCCCTGCAAAGTTGTATAATAATCTGAAGTCTAGCTAAAAATCTTATTAAGGTGATATGCTGCCTTTCTGTTAGACAAAAGGCCAACCGTTATTTCTGCTGACATTCTTAAAATAGTAATACCTCATAGCTAGTAATTTGCAACTAGTAATAGCCAGAGGTACTTTTATAAGGTGAATTTAGGACATTTTAAAGCATGTGAAAGTGAGAGACTGATAATACTGAAAAATAGAAGAATGGTATGCACAAATCAATCCAATCTGCCAAACCCCTTGGTATTCTAAAACTCTGTTTTTCTGGAGCCAAGATTGCTGATCACATGGTGGATTCTGATAAAAGACCTGTAACAATTGGAGCTAACTCAATTCATTTCACTTGTGACTTCCACCAGATGTAAATATCAGTTCCCAGAACCCAACGCTTGTCTACACTCTGGGGAATATTTATTTTGAGATTTTTTTTTTGCAATTTTTGTAATTATTTTGGCAGAGCTTTATTTGAAATCACTGTCTCATTCTGCAGGGTCTCTCTGGTCTTTTATCTGTGCAAAACATTTTATGTTCAGATACTAATGTTCTGAGACTTCAGAGTGTTAGAACAGGGGCCAATGGCACAGTGTGGGCAACATGTTCACAGTAAATAAAATTGGTCAAAACAGATAAGGATTATAAGAGGGGAAATGACAAACATGTTTACTATGAACATCTGTGTGTTTACAAATGCATACTGCAAGATTATCTAAAATTGATATTAAAGGAAGCTGTCTTTGGAAAATGAAGACTTGCCAACATGTTGATTTCCAACCTTGCAAAATATATTCTCTGTGTAGAATTTCACTGAACTTCAATGAATTAAGAAATGGCAAACAAATTATTTTACAAATTCCCTTTAAACAGACAAGGGTGTATTATTTTGGGAAGAATGCACTAGAATGTGGGATGAGCTCCAGAGGTCTAAATGCAAAATTTCCCAGAATTTGGGGTTCCAGATAAAACTCCTTTCCTAGTGACTAAACCAACCCATGACCTCTGAGTCTGGATCTTAATGTTCCTAGTGTTTGGAGGGATTTTGGAATTGGGTCCATCTCTAATATATATGTAGATTAACAATCAGTGAAACCTGGGAGACTCAAGGGACACAAACAGTTTTTTTTTTTTTTTTTTAAGGTTCAAAACTAGAAATGAAGCCCTGGCCTCATCAAAGCCAATGGAAATGTTAGGTGTTTTCAAGGGCCTAGGATTTCACTCTAAGCCCTAGTCTATACTTACAGGGCTTCTCAAAGACAGTTGACGGCAGATATGCAAGGAACGTAAAATAACTTGTGTATCTGATGATGATTTTCTAAGGTGCTAAGACACACGAGGAGAAAAGAGAGAGAGAGAGAGAGAGAGAGAGAGAGAGAGATGGGCTATCAGTTAATGGCAGGAGATACTCAGAAATCTTTGGCAATTTAGACAAAGCAGAGACTTGGTTCTACATTTCCGACACCCCAGCTAAGTGTTCTAACTATTGGGAAAATGGCTGTTTTGGAGTGGGGCTGTCTCTTATTTGTGGAATTGGGAAATATTCTGAATCTCAAACAATTTCAAGGAATGCAAAAAATATTTGCTGCCCAGCTCTATGAGTCTTAGCCTCTGAACCAGAGAGAGACTGACAAAACTGGCTTGTCCAAATTCAGTATTATTATATTGTGAATTGATAAAGCAGCTCTATTTTTAAGGCTACATTAAAATTTACCCTTAAAATGGGAATGAGGGGACTATTGTAGACAAAAAAGTATATAACCCTCAAACTCACAATCCTTACTCTTTTCTTAGTACATCTTTGTAGTTTATTTTTCTAACAAAGTTTTAATGATGCTAGTCTTTTATTCACCCTTGTAAATGACTTCTGTATTTATTTTTACTCTGCCAGCATTCTGCTTCATTTTCTGCCATTTTCTTTGCCCAATTGCATAAACAAAATTTAGATCTTGTTAAGTGTAAGTCAAACATTTGAAGTCATGATTTTCAAGTGGTAATGAAAATTAGGAGAGGTGGAGACAAATTAGTCACCCATATTATTCCAGGGGAAAAAATCATGCAATATTAAATATAAAAAAAATCAAAGTTTTGAGAGAAAATAAATTCTTGTATATGCAAAATATATGGTGGTGGTGATGATCATGTGATAAACATAATTTATTGCATGTAACATTATTTCTCTTCCAAGACTACTTGTTAGATTTCAAACTTTCAGTCTGTTCAATAAATGGCTTCCTTTCTTTTCTTCAAAAACTTAATCTAGTCTTAGTCCCATCTCAGGAAATAATCAGTCGTGGTGCAGTGACTGTTTCAAATTCCAATTATTTGCAACCTATTAAGACTATTACTATTTCATTAGAAATCTCCCAGATGCTCCATTCAGAATCAAAGCCCTATTACACTAGGTGCTGCAAAACATTGAGAAACACAGGCCTCATCAGAAAACCCTAAATCTGGCAAGGTATTTCTTTGTACCCAAATAGCAAATATAAGAACCCCTCTGAGTAGAGGATATTGCAGGTCAAGGGTCTAAAAAGCTCTATTTTTTTCATTTTTCATTGTGGAAACGCTGGTAAACAAACATTTCTAGTGTGAATACGACTACGAAGAAGTAATAGAATTTATTTCAGCATTCTCTAAATTGAAGCAACTGACCTTCATTACTCAATACTGGTTAAAATATGGGTGATTTTTATTTTCTTCTAAAATTAAAATTTCATGAATATGATTAAAGAAATGTTAATAAAAATATTCCCTTGTCAGATGATAAATTTAGATTGTTTCAGATATTGTTTCCTGTCACATTGTTATTTATCTGAAAGGTAAAGACTTAGAGTCTGAGGGCATTATATTAAAATAATTTGCAGTAATGACAGAGAAGCTGACTGTTGTGGGAGGTTACTGGTGAAGCAAAGCACATCATCTCTTATTGACCTAGGGTGCCACGTGTGAGAGAAAAACAGGAGGAAAACATGAAATATTTGTCACAATAGGGGAAATAAAGTACAGCAGCATTTTCGACACATCCGTTATAAAGTAGAATTTTAATTTGTGTGTGGATAGTGCTGACTGAATGCTTTCCATTGTGCTAAACCCCATCCCCCAACCCCCCTCCCCCCAAAAAATCTAACATATGTCTTAAAGTTAAATTTGCTTGATAAATCAAAATTGTAGAGAATTTAATTATAATATAGGTATATTACTTTCCCAATGGCACCCAACTGAGGGTAGGATCTTTGAGGTGGAAGTAGGCATTGAAAAAAAGTAAGTTTTCTGCAACAGGACAAAGAGGGATTATCAGCAGGAAAGGAAGAAAACCTATTTGTATCTCTTGGATATTTTTATTATAAATGTGATGTATTTATGCTTCTAAGAGTTGTTAAAAAAATAATTAGCAACAGGAAATAAGGAGGACGTAAACTGAAAGCTATTGTTTTGTTTAATGTGGAATGAGAATCTATCCCAAAGCCTCCAAGTCAGTAGTGAGAAAGCTGTTTGTTTTGCACATAATACAGTGAAATATGTATTGCCCTCAACTGAATTACCTCCCTTCCCAAGCCTTTAAATTAAAGAATTAATTTGAACTAGGCAGAATTCATTAATTTTACTTAACTATAGCTCAGAGGAAGTGAGGTAAAATGGATAATAACTGCATCTGGAAGTCTGGAGTAGTTATTTATACAAAAATAGTGTCTAACCAAAACGATTGTTAATAAATGTTGGGAGTTCTAGCCACAGCAGAAAACCCCAGAGGTTGTATCTATTATGTTTAAGCAAGTTAACATACACTATAATCTTATATCAAATTAAAGTAACACTGAATTATTGTTTAAAAACCCCACTAATTTTTGTGAAATCCACCTACATTGGAAAGGGGTATATATGCAAGCTTGCATGTGTATTTTATCAATAAATTAGTTTTGGAAGGGAGAAGGCAGTGTTTTAGTGTAGAGTGCTTCAACATTTATTCCAGTGCTAGGTAACTGACTACTAAATAAATCACTTATAAACTCGTCAAAAAAAAAAAAATCCAAGAATGTTTATGGGTTTCTTGGCTCTGGCTAACAGAACTGAAGTCTTAGGTGTGTGTTCATGATATTGAAGAAGTGAAGACTCTAGTAACCAGGGGGGAAAAATGTCATAGAAAGACAAGAGAAATTAGCCCTAAAGATATAGTCTACACTACAAATCCATACCTTCATTAGGAATGAGTTTCCTCAAAACAAAGAGAATAGAAAATCTTTTCAATAGGGCCCAAGTCAGTTATCAGGAGTAAATAGGAAGCACTTGACAGCATATTAATTAGGAAATCATTAGGGACATTTATAGCCCTGTATCCATAACCTAAAATCTTTTTAGGGCCTTGCTGACACACATGCATGTGACTGTAAACTTAAAGCTTACTTCCTTAATTATTATTCACACTTGGCATAAATTATTTCCATTCACAGTAACATTACCATGCATTGCTATGATTCTCGATACAACAGTACTGTGGGCATTCACTAGAACCAGAAATCCAAATCACTCTGCTAGTAAAACTTATGTGTATAGCTCACAGTTCATGCTAAGTTAAATACAAAACCAAAAAGAAATATACCAGAAATTGTAAAAATAAAAATGATTTTAAAGTCACATTTGTAATGATTTAAGGTGTTGTTACTAATTAAACAGGGAAATATAATGGACCTCATCCTTAGCTGTTATAGGCTGTGTCCACACGTCTTTTTTATTTCAAAATAACACAGGTTATTTCAAAATAAAAAGATTATGTCCAGATGATGTATTCTTATTTTGAAATGATGGACTCCGTCATTTTGAAATAGGAGGTGTTCTTTTGGAACACCTTAAAACTGGTTTGCTATTGAAATGGCCCTTATTTTGAAATGGTTCTTTCGATATAAGGCCATTTGGACATGTTGTTTCGGAACAAACGGGTTCCGAAACAACATGATTTGACGTTCCTCCCAGGGTACTTAGCACCCTGGGAGGAAGGGCCACCCCCTCAGCACCCTGGCCAGGAAGCCCTCAGCACCCTGGCCAGGGTGCTGAGGGGAGATGCAGGGGCGCACACAAGGCAGGCCCCGCAGAGTGGCCGCAGCCCTGGTGGCTTATCCCATGCCCTGCTGGGGGTCTGCAGCCCCCGGCGGGGTGGCCACAGCCCAGGCGGCTCACCCCGCACCCTGCTGGGGGGCCTGCAGCCACCCCGCCGGGGCCATGTTGCCACACCTCCCAGGGTATCCCTCTCCTGAAGCGAAATAGCAGGTCCACGCCTAGGGGCTTTTACTTATTTTTCAGTGTCTCCCTTATTTCGAACTAACTTTTTGTTAGTTCAAAATACGTTGTTTTGAAATAAATGTTTTATTTCAAAATAAGTAATTTCGGAATGACTTATTTTGAAATAAAGCCTCGTGTGTAGACATAGGCATAGAGTCAGCTGGATCCAGTATTTTACACCAGCTGAGGATCAGACCAATTATGTTTTAATTATTTTTTTTTCCTTTCAGACTCCCCTTTATATCACATTATGTTTAGAAAAAGAACTCTGTGGGCAATGATGATAAATTTTCTGCCCATCCTCTTGTTTCACTGTTTTTCAAGAGATACATTACTTTTGGGAAATACCATTCTTATTTTGTTGATAGACTTAGTTTGCATTATTATTTCGTTCAGTGGAGCTGGTTCAAACACATACAGTCTCTGTATCAGGAAGAAAGGATTTACTCAGTCCCCTCCCGAGTTTTTGTCTGGAGGTGCTTGTGTCACCAAGACTGTTCCAGTATGACTATCCCTCTGTCTTCAACCCACCTATTTGGCTCTGACACACTAGTACCCATGGCAACATATCCCATGCTCCAACAAGGATGTCATTCTACTGCAACTTATCTCCACTCTGACCTTACAGTTTCAGACCAATGACCCAGCAGCATGAGCCTGCTCCATGATGTAATGTTATCAACTGTCCAGAACAAAGTGGTATTGTAATTACATAAAAAAGTGTTTCATTTCTTTAGATTACTGCCTCTGCCAATGTCTAGACTAGCTATAAGCAAGACCTATATATGGGTAGACAGAATGTCAGGAGAGTCCATTTAAAACTCAAGAAAAATGACACATTTCTTCAAATAGGTCAATTCAGACTGAATAGAAGGAAACACTTCGGCTAGTACGTGCTAAGAGCTGATGTAAAGTGATGTCAAAGGAAGACATTTGCAGTGCACAACATCAAGTTTTATTGGTTCTACATAGCTCAGACCCTCAGAACTATCTCTCTGCAGCTGAAGAGGTGTATGACAAAGGCAATGCAAATTGAGTTCCCTGGGTCAGGTGGGGCAAAGGGAGTCATATAGCAGCATAGAGAGGGAGGGACCAAGGGGGATTTGGAAAGAAATGCAGACACTTTGAATAGGGAGAGGCTTTGGGATTTTTGCCAGAGACTATCCATCTTGAAATATGTACAAGGATTGGGGCCTTCCATAGAAACAGGCAGATTGGCTGCAAATCATCATAGCCAGACTTGAGTGGTGAGATATAATTGTAGTACTGGTGTTAGGTTAGCATGTTTTTATACTGTTTAGTTAGTTACTGTAACTCCTGACTCCTTTATTAAATAATTGTACATTAATTTGCTGTATACCTACTTAAAATCATATTCTAATCAATAAACTAGTAGCAGTGTGTACTTTAGCAGGTGTGGATCAGAGAGGCTGGGCATATCCATTTCAATGTCAAATGGATGGACAGGGGTATATGACTCTATAGTGATTGGAGAAGGAACCAGATTCCTGTAGGAGAGAACTTCCCAATGATGTACCTGGGTGCTGGGGATGCTCACTGGTGGACTTTCCCACTGCCTATGACTGATTACACACAGGACGCTAATATGGACTGATTCAGGAGTGAGTGGTCACCTGGCATAGTGGGGAAAGTCAGGGTTCAAGAATGGAGTTCAGGGGGTCACAGTATCACACTAGCCCAGATTCTGGAAACTGCCACAGTGTGTCCTTCCCATGTTTGTCTCAAAAGGAAGGTAGTTCAATGACAGTTTTAGAACGAGGAAATTAATGGGGGGGGGCAAATAAGTTTTTCAGAATCTGGCAATAACAATTGTCAAAGTGACATTTTATCATTTCTTTATGAAACAAATGTTGTGGCCTTTCCTTTTCCTAGTCTTTAGACTGTCTTTCCATTCCTTTGTCACAATGAATTTGATTCATTGTAAACTATATTAAACTATTAGTTCAGAATGCACCTGCCCACTTTTTAAGTGGTATTTCTTAAAGGGAGTACATTACATTAGTACTCTGTGATCAGCACTTGTTATCAGTTGATTTCCAGGCAAAATTCAAGATGCTTATTTTTTTTTCTTTTTTCCTGTAAAAACCTTGGTTTAGGTCTTGGTTGCCAGAGAGACCTTGTATGATTCCATGAAAAATGTCATCAATCTACTAGACTGAAACTGACCAACCATCAGTATTGTTATAGTGATCTTCTGTACCATGATCTCACCTGAATCCAGATTAAGAAATGTCTGACACGTGTCTGACAAAAATCTGACAGATACACTTTAATGATTTTATCTAGGAATGAGAACATGAAGATGACATGAAAATCCATAAAAACCGTAATACCTTGTTTAACCTCTTGATCTTTCAGTCTCCTTCCTTCCTAATGATTCATGATTTGAGGAGAAATAGTCATACTTACTGGTTCCTGAAAATATAGCAAGGGAGAGTAGACCATCCACCAAAGACCTAAGGGATCAGCATCAGCAACTGGTCTTACTCTGAATGAAGACAACATCTACAAAGGTTGACAAGAAAAGGTTTGTTGGAGTGTCTGATGAAAAGGAATTTTGTGGACACAGAAAGCTGCATAGCCTGCTGAAGTCCTTCATAAATACAGGTAAGCTCCCAACTTCTCCACTGTTTGCTCCACTGCTAGCTTTATATGAAATTGTGTTTGCTTTCTTAATAATGATATGGGCTACATTCCAGTGGAAAATGCTTACTGCAAATCTAAGGTTTGCACATTCCTAAATTTGAAAGGCTTGGTGCTGCAAAATGAAGTGCTGTGGGCTAAACCCAGTGAATAGGGGCCTTTGTGCCACTAACAATTTATAGTTGTCTTCTTACTTAGTATTTGCGGCATTCACATGACTGAATGTTTGGAGAATCTGTCTATGTACAATTTATGAATTCTGATTGATATCATGTATTATTCTAATCTTCTGCATATATCAAAACAGGCAGTGTATAATCCAAATAGCCATATACTTAATCAGAAATCCTACCTGGAAACACCTATAGGACAATCAAAAAGTTGTTAATGTAGAATGATTTTGCTCTCATTGAACAATGAATATGTTGAAGAAATTGGCTGAACTGAGGGGAACTAGTTACCTCAGGTTATCTGCAGGAGGAGAGGTTTGAGTAATGGAAACTCCCCAGGAGAGGTGGAGAGCAAATGAAAAATATTAGAAGCTGCTGTTCAAAAGAGACACACTCTCTGAGCTAGGAAAAAACCTGTTGGTTACCAGCGTTGAGCAAGCTAAAGACAGCTAATTGCAAGGGCAATGAGACAGAGAACCTGAAACCTAACCAGGAAGAGGGGAGGGACATGGGACACTGCAAAGACTGACCAACACATAAAGGTTCTCAAACTGGTGGGGAAAGTGAAGAGGAGGATGTGTGTGCAGTTTGATTTTTTTCACACATATATGTAAGGCTTCACAATTTCTCTAGGAATAGAGTGAGTATATGTTTAAGCTGATGCTTTGCATATTGTAAAGCTGAGTTACTCTTTGTAATTCACATAGGCTGTGTCTACACTTGCAAATTAGTTCAAATTAAGGAGGCTTAATTCAAACTAACTTATTCCCTGTCATACTAGGCTTTCATTAGTTTGAATTAAGGAATTCCTTAATCTGAACTAATGAAAGCTTAGTTTGAATTAGTAAGACCTGCTGGTTATTTCAAACTAAGCCCTTATTTTGATTCTTAGTTTGAACTAAGGGTAGTGTAAACTACAATTAACCCTTAGTTTGAAATTAATAACATTAAGTTGTATTAGTTCACTTTGTTAATTTGAACTAGTAAGTTTGAGTTTAGTTCTAACTAAACTAAAACTTATTAGTTCAAATTAACAAATTCACAGTAACTTTTCCTAGTGCAGACATAGCCGTATAGTCCCTGAAGAGTTAAACCAGTGTACCCACTAGTGTGAAGGTCTGGGAAAATGGGAGATTCTTCTACTGGGGAAACTTGGGGAATTTCAGCTGTGGTCTTGGGGTGTATGCAGCTAGACTGCATGGACTCACTTCTAGGAAGGGTGCAAGGAGTGATCTGGAGGCACCAAAGATGAAGAGAGTACCTGTGTATTGCTCAGATTCAATAGGCTTAGAAGCAGATAAGATCCAGTATTTGGATCCAAATGGCTAGTGAGTATCCAGCCAGGGAACCTTGAACAAAGCTATGACGGGGGGTGGGGGTGGAATCCAAGTACTATAGTCCTTTTTAATAATATTGATTTTAAAATGCAGAATGGCACTTCCAAACACTTTAATAAAATCACATAAAGGGTTCATAAGTTAATATTATGACATTGTTATGTAAAAACAAAAATAGATGAACAGTGTATCTGCATCCTTAAAGTAGTTAATGAAGCATAGTTAGGTCCAGTGAAAATTTTCACTCGTTGGATAAATAATGCCTCAGGGTACAAAACATACATTGCAGTGTACCATATAGTTGAACTAAAATGATCAGCATCTACATATAACATCAAGACACATTGGGTATGTCTACACTGTATGTTTAAGTTGACTTAAACAAAGCTCTGTCTACATTGCAGGGCAATAAATTTGACTTTAGCATCAGGTAAAGTCGACTTTATTACTTCTGCTTATAAAGTCAACTTTACAGTTAAGTCGACTTTATTAAGTTGACTTAAGTCAATGTGGAGTTACTAAGTTGACTTAATAAAGTTGACTTAGTGCAGTGGGGCCAGTAAGTCAACTTTATAAAGTCGAATTAAGCCAGGGCACCCATTTAAAGTTGACTTTATAAAGTCGACTTAATATATTGTAGCCTTACTAAGTCAACTTAATAAGGTCTACTTAAAGTCGACTTTGCTTTTATGGTGTAGACATACCCATTGAGAGGTTCATATAATATTATTCATGCATAATTTTCTGTCTCTACTGTTTTAGTTTATCACTTTTTGATTACTAGTTTTTATGCTTATTATAACATATTGTTTTAATATATGCTGTTTATTTAATAAAAAGCATCTTCCATCAATACTACTTTCAGATTTGTATGTTTGCATTAGCTGTAATAAGCGTTTTTGTGACTATCGATTTCCAGTCTGATATTGCAGTGCTTGAGACTGTTTCTCTTGACACTTTTTTGTTTTGTTTGTTTGTTTGTTTGATTGTTTTTGTTTTTTAATGATAGTGAATGGCTTATATATTAATGATAGTGAATGGCTTATATATTTGTCATTAAAGCACAATATTTTTTTTCCTAAATATTTCAACCTAAAATGTATTCTGCAGTCCAGGAAAGGAATATTTTGTGGAGTCAGGCATTGAGGTGATTTTCGGCTTCAGATAAAGGACTGAGTTTCAATGGGACCGCATTTAAGGAGTAAGACTGGAATGCACAAAAGGAGTTAAACACCTATATCCATGTTTAAGCAGCGTAAATCCCAGTTTTGGGGTCTCTGTGATGCACAGAATTCCTGCTGAATCCCTGTATGCTCCAAAACTTTCACTTGGTGTCTGTGTCTTTGTAGTAATAGTTCCCTAGGCACCTAGGTTCCTCTGAATGTGCTCACCATTGCCATCATGTAGGAATCTGTGCATTTCCTCCACCTAAGCACCTGAGCAATTCTTTAATCAGGGGAAGATAGGAATGTGAAGATCTAACTTGCCTGAAAGCCTGATCTGGTAGGGGTGCTCAGAGTACAAATTAGGTAAGTTCATTGGATGGCAGCAGCAACAGCTTTCTCATAACTTTCAGTTCCAGCTTCCTCATAACTTGTAGCCCCATTCACCTGTGATGTAGAAGATTCGTTGTTCATGAGTTCCCCTGCAACCCTCTACTTACTTGGGAGAGGGGATAGGAACAAATCTGTGACCTCTCAGGTTACTGTCCTACGCATTGGAAATAGCATATGCTGATGAGGGGAAATCCATCAGTCACTCTTATTGAAGCAGTTGCATTGTGGATAAGTCATTAAAGAAACTAGAGGAAGGAAACTGGATTCTGGGTGAGCAATCTAACCATCAGGCCATAGAGTCATTCTCATGCCTCTGAGTACATTCGTATGCACTTTCTCTCACTCTCTTTCTCCTTCTCTCACTCATGTGCACACATCCAGACCTAAAGCACCTTTCAAATTGTGTTAAAGGAATCACACAGACTTTGTCACTAATGGAGAGGTGGAATTGTTTTGTGTAAGGGGTTATTCTCCTGCTTCCATCACTTCTGAATATAATCTCTTCAGCACGTGTAATATTTTGTCATTCAGTTGCCCTACTTGGCCACCAGTGCACACTTAAAGAAACAGGAGACCTTTTTTTATATTTTTTCATTCTATCCTTCCATTTGTGTTCTGACCACCTAATTTAAAAAAAGAAAAAGTTAATGTGAATGTAGTTGCATTTAATAACATTGCAGAAAGATCACCTATCATCAACTAGGATTCGGGTAAACATATACACTGTCAAAGCAAAACAAAAAACAAAACAAAACAGGTTAAGCAGAATGAATCTTTGTAAAGCTTAAAAGTGCCCTGCAAAAGAACTTAAAAAATTATTCTGATCCAACCTCCCTTTCATTTTTTCATTATGATGTATTAACAATATCTGATTATTTTAAATACATAATTTTCTTTTTTCCATTTTCCTTAGAAATATTAAGAATTCCACATCTAACTCAACATCTGGTATTCCTTGGTTTTCTGGAGTACTTCTTAGGGAAAAGGGATAGTCTTCAAAATATGGGGGTTGTGTTTGTCAGGGCAAAGGGGTATATTCAGTCTTTAGCAAGGAATCTTTTTGCCCAAGTATATGATAAGGCAGTATAAATTAGTGTCATCATATGGAGTTTTAAACAATCTAATTTATAATTTCCTCTCTTGTTTGTTATGCTTTCACTTCTCGTGATGCTATAGGTTGTGTCTATGTTATGGATACTATCCTGGCATAGTTATGATGACATAACCCAATAGTGAAGATACAATCTGTATCTATGGAAGGGGCTTTTTATCAGTCTAAGATTACTACTCTCCAGACAAAGTCTGCTATTCGAGACAAGTGGTTTTCCATTGTCACAGTTGCATTGACACAGGGATTAGTTGATCTACCTATGTTCTTCAGGGGTGTGTTTTTTCTTACCCCTTACTGATATAGCTATGTTAACCTAACTTTTAAGGAAAGACCAAGCCTTGCATTCAACAATTTTCCACCTGACAAATAACCCTAAGTTTCTAATACAAAGAACAAGCAATTAAAAAAAAAAAACCTCATATTTTCACAAGCCCTATCATAATGCCTTTATACATCATTAAAACCCCTAAATTAATACAAGGAAAAATAAAGAATATATCAGCACCCCAGAATGATGGTATAAGATTCTTCTTCTTCCCCTCCTTCAGTTTGTGTCCTCATTTTTCACTTTAATCAACACATATTCCCCCCCACACACACACACATCTATAATTTTCCAGGACAAATGCAACTGAATTTTGTATTTTTTTTAAATTTATTTAGATTTGCTACTCAACCAAAAAAATGTTTACTCAATATCTCCATTCAGTTCATTTTGGACACTGCTACTGTAAACAAATATAATAATTATTAACTATTTTCTCCTTCAGAGAGATGCTTTAATGCAATGCTTTTAGACTTAAGGTGGGGCCACAGGGATGTAGAAAGTGTAGCACAAATGTTGCTGGAGTCTTGTCTAATTTATCCCTGAAGGAGAACAAAAATGACAAGAGTGTTATGCTGTCTTAGCAAGAAGTTTGCTAATTATAGGCTCATTTGTACATTTATCCATATCTGATGTTTTCAATGAGAGAACTGGCCATTTTTTAAATTATTATTATTTGTTGTAGTCTGTCATATTGTGTTCCTTTAGAAGTGGGATGTGCGTTTCTTCATGCTGTAACTGAATCTAAATGCAGTTTATAGAACTTTAGATTAAATGATGATCCTGTTTCAGACTTGCTTCAGAGGCTTTTAGAAATTAACTTAAAATAATGAATTTCCTGCAGCACACAATCATGTCTCTTCATCACTTAGTGAATCTAACAGAACTCAGTCCTACAAAACCCACTCTAGGGAAAATTCTTGTTTGAATGTCTGCAAATATAAAAGATTACATGCATATTTTTGTATAGTATAGCAATAAGTACTATCTCAGTTCTAATATTTTAATCTTTTTCCTGTTGTTTTGATGAACAACAGCCAAGAGATAATATTGCACAGCAGTGGTTTCATGTGTTTTAACCATATTTTCTAATGGTCATGCAATATCCTTAATTGCATTTAAAATATAATTAGGAGTTGATGTTCCCCCTTCTATACTAAAGCAATAATAAACATGTGTTTAAGTATCCAGCAGGAAATAATGTTACTTAAACTTAATTATATTTTTTCCCCATGCAAGAGATGTTCAGAGAATTCTATATTAAGAACAACTAAGTTCACAGCTATAAGTATAAAAAGCTTTAGGGCAAAACCAATAATCAATTAACATTAAAATTTGTGACCAATCAGTTCAGATCACAACACACATTTTCCAAACCAGTCACTATTGCAATGTTTACAGATTAGTCAGTTCATTGTAAATGAAGGTCTCAACTATTGTCAGTCTTCATAAATCAAAATTTGAAAGTTCATAGAACACTAATTTGTCTCCTGGTCAGTTAAGGACCTTTTAAGGAGTGTGTGGTAATGGTGTCACATCCAATAATTCTCAAAGGGCTGCTATGACTGGAGAATTCCAAAATGTCAGGTGTGAAACCTCTACAGTACATTGCCCTGAGATTCAATAAACAGGGTGACAGGACTCAGCTGTCCTCTTCTGGTCCAAGTGCTCCTAATTGGGTCAATCAAGAGGGAGAGGCAGCACCTGTGTAACCACAAGAGGCCTGGTGAAAAAGACAACCAGAGAGTTAGAGTAGATAGAGTGGTTCACTTAGGAAGAGACTGCGACAGTTATAAGGGAGTGAAGGTGATTCCTGGAAGAAGTCTAAAGATAGAGAAGTGGTAAGAAGTGTTCATTAACTGGTGTCTCCAAGCCACAGTATCAGGTTGGAGAACTGAAGTCAGGAGAAGTAGAAGATGCAAAGCGCCTCCTAAATCTGACCTGACGAGTTGGAGCCAAGGGCTAGAAAGAGCAGAAGAAAGGGGGAGTGACAGAGGACTTATCTGCTCACATCTTCTTGCTGAAGGAACTGTGAAAGGATTATGAGGAGGGAAAGATGTTTCTCTGGTAAGGATACTTCCAACAGAAATGTTTTCAGAATTCATACTAGGGAGAACTGGGTTGCAGAAGGAACTGCTAGGGTAGCTGTCCTGGCAGAGGGAGAGAAGAGGACACGTGAAGAGTTGGGTGTGGTGAAAGATGCTGGTATGTGGCCAGGGGGAAATATGTCACATCTCTTATTTGCTTTTCTTTTTTAAGGACTATATGCACTAGTATGATATGAATTGTCTTGTGAGACTTTTGCTCTATGCATTATTAATGAGATAGACATGGATTAGAAAATAAGATTTCATGGAATTTCTGGGAATTTAGAGGAAAACTGAGGTGAGGGGCCACTTTTAGGGCTGCCATGATGGGATTTCTTATTTACAAACAGACTCAGCAATACAGTGGGGGAATCATGCCTCTGTCTATTCTGGTTGATTAATGGGATTTTTAACTTTTTGAAACAAGGACAGGAAAAAGAAAAACATCATATATCCAATTCCCTCATGCTTCCCCACAGAGATTATGACTGCATCAAGAGGTTCCCAGTTGTTTTGACAAATAAATATAAAAAGTTCCCTGATATTGGAGCTTTTAGCAAGTTGAAAAATCTGTCTTCAAGCAAATGATCTTGTTGGCTTTTTATATACTCTAGCAGCTTTGAACCACCTGAACTACTCATGTGAGAAGGAAGATTACATGACTGAGTAAATGTACAGGATTGGACATGTTGAGTATCTGTTCAGACATTAACCAGAACCTTCTTAATTTGTAAAACTGGGCTGGAAACTTTTCATGTTTGGTTTTGGTGGGTGTTTGGTTTAATAATCTGATGGGACATATAGAAAACATAGCATTTCTCAGTGTTTTTCTACTTTAATTTCAGCATCAGAAAGTGAAAAGGTGCATGAGAACTGGAAAAGGGGCTAATAAAATACAATTCCATGGTAATTGTTTTTTTTTCCAAACTTCATAAAAAATCCAATTTAGCTATGACTGGAGTTTTGCATTAATGTACAAGTCAAGTTCTTACTTTTCAGAACCATTCTGCCATCCAAAATGAGCTATTCCTGAAATACTCTATTTATGCCAATCGCTGTTCTATCAGTGAAGTTCTTATTTTAATTCCATTTTTGTTACAGTACAACAGTAACTTGATAGCACTGATGACACTTTCATGTAAATTAGATAGCAGTTGCAAAAGGAAAGTAACCATGTATGATTATTTGTTTTATAAGAAATAAAGCAATGGTAACATTATGGTTTAGTTTAATTCAATGGGATTTGTATTATTTGTATTGTGGTAGCATCTAGCCCAGTTTTAACTGGATTATTATGTTAGGTGCTTAAGAGACTCCATAGGTGGTGGGTGCAGTGGGGGGGGAGGAGGAGTCTCAGTCCCATGTCCCTAAAATCTTACAAGTAGATATTATCCCCATATCTGTTTCTCACAGACTTTGAATAAGGCCTAGATTTCTGTGGCACTCTCTAGCTTTTTGTCTTCTTTTTTGCTGCTGTACCCTGACAGGTCTATTTTAAATCCTCAGCACAAACTGCTAAAATAAGGAGAAACTTTGTCATATATCCCCAATTCCTTCATGATAGCCTTGACTTTACAAATGCTTCATGTCATTTTTAACTTTACTTATGGGGTGAGTTCTTACTGTAGTCAAAATATTTACAAAAATATGTGGAAGCTAAGCTATTGGTAAAGCTACTCAGGTGAGGAGTGTTGCATGTATGCTAGAGGACTTTCTGGAATGAGGCTATGATTTGCAATATTTGCATAATCAGAGTTTCTTGTTACAGTTAATAGAAAAAGCTACGGTTTCTCAGAAAATATTGCTCTGGTTTCCTTCATCTTTATAAATGTTGAGCACCATAGCATAGAAAAGCTTAGATTAATTTTGAAATCCACACATTATAAATATTTTGACATTAGAAAGCATCAGCATTGGTGTTCAGTGAATCAGGATTCAATGCACTTACAAAACTAAATGATCTCTGAATGCTTCCCCCACCCCTCAGTTCAGAGCACTAGTAATAGCTTACATTTCTATATAATCTTCCATCAGAAGATTTCAAGTCACTTATTCAGTGGTCCAGGAGTTACTTGAGCACTGCCCTGAACTTTGCAAAAATGGAGAAGTTTGTAGTGATCATTTAATGCACACATAATTTAGACCAAAGTTCATTTTGGGGGTGTGGATAATGGTGTGAGAAATGATAGAAACAGGTATAGCTAATTGTAGCTACTATTTCATCTGTCACATCCATGTAAGTGGTGCTTCTGAGAGTTAAAGACTGCCATTTTCCACTGTGGCTTGTAAAAATTGTGAGCCATGAAATATTTACAGAGCACATAAAGCCTGTCAGTTTACTAAAAGAGCTTATGAACTCTTAAATTTAGATTCTATTTTAATTTATATTGGTGTCTCAGATGGATATTATAAGACTCAAAGGCACTGTGGGGGGGCTTTACAAACTTTGATATCCCAGCCTTGTAAGAGTAGAGGGCTCCATCATAATAACAACATATCTTATACTTGTTAGACTTCTTATTCTCAATAATGAAGACATGACAATTAGAAGGCTTTAGTATTTAGGCTGCTTATTTATAGTGTTCGACAATTTGAAGTTTAGGTTAAAGTGGTATGCAAATTGCTCTATCAAAAAAAACAAAACAAAACACTGTAATGCCCCCAGACCCCAGTTATCATTGACTGGGATCAGACCTGGGACCTGTAGAGCTACCATATGAGCTAGAAGACACTTCTCTTAGTCAAACTTAGAGAAAGAGTATCAATTGCTAGCAGAGTTAGAGAGGGCCAGTATATCACACCAAGCAGGCATGAGTTACAATACTACCTAGTTATCTCTTCAAAACTGCAAAATCCACCTTAAAAGTGCAGTCATTTTGGCCTCTCTATTTTGTTTGCCTCTTATGGTGATTTGGTGTTGTCCTAACAGTATATGGATACTGTACCATACTATGCATGTTATGGATGTAGATATCTTTATGAAACTGTAAACTCCATTTCCAATGTGTTTTTTTTCATAGCCTTCTATATTCTTTCCCTCCAAGTTGGGTTGAAGTTTGCAAATCAGAGAAATATGGGCTTGACAATAGAGAGTAACTGACTTTAAATGTCCAGTCACTTGCCAATCTAGTCAGTTTGACAAAAGACTGATTCCTATCTGGGGAAACTGGTTTAGCTGGAGAAGAGAGGGAAGTTATCGCAAAAACTCACCTGACACAGTAGTTTATGCTTATATGGGAAAGCTGGAATGTTTGTCTCCTGACAAAAGAAGCTGGAAGGTTTTAGTAAATATAAATCTCTTATTTTCTTTTTGTATTAAATTCAGAATATCTTAACCAAACACAAAAAATCTTTACTTTGTTTAGAGTTACTGGCTAAAATCTAACATTAAATAGTGTTGCCTGACTTTAGGAGCTAAATATTGCTTATATAATATGGGTGATAAGTTCACCAATTTGATCTGATCAGAAGATAAGTTTCTTATGTCAGATTCAAGCTACACAAAATATTGCAAGGAGCCTCAGAATGTATAAAAAGCACACCCATGCTGAGAACAAAATACAGCCTTAAAGACTCTTATTGAGATACAATGGAATAATAAGCTGATGGATAAAATTAATTAGAATTATGGAGGAAATAATTTTCTGGTGATACTTTTGGTATTATGCTATAAAGCTTTATAGAATAACATAATCACACTTTTTCTTGTTAATCTGGGGGTAGGAGACAGAGAACAAGCTTCCCCTCAGGCATGACAAAAGAGTCTGATGATCCAGGTTACTCAATCCTTGAGTGGGTTGTGAAGAATTTAAGTGAAGCTACCAAGCTAAAAAGCCACAGAGAAACTATAAAAGCTAACAAAATTTGACTAACTTAGAACAGAGAACTAAGAACTCATAACCAAGAATTAAGCATGTTTCCTAATAATTAATATTGTGGGTTATTCCTCTTATAGAGCCTGAGCCTTGACAGGCCTCCTTCCATGCCCAAACTTAATTTCCTCACCCACAAAGGGCACATTTACTCTACAGGCTGACACGTTCACACATGTTAGTGACAGTTATGCATAGTAATAACTTTTAGCTCATTCTCACATCAGTTGTTTCAGATCTAACCTTTCATTTTCATGTTCTTTGTGTTATATCTGTTTGTTGAAAGAAGTCTGGGTAGCCATCTTATCTATGTCAAAGATCGAACTTGCTTTAACTGAACTTCCTTTATTTATACCAAAAGTCATAAACATTTATGCTCACTTTTATGATTTAGCTCAAAATTACTTATCTAGACAATTGGTTGCAAATATATATGTATGCCAACTTGCATTAGCTCAACATCCGAGGATGTTGCCTATACTATAGTGAAAATCTCTGATAAATAAATAGACAGGCAGGCAGTTAGACTAATAAATACATAGAATCACCAAGCGAGATGGGATAGCCCAATGGGCTACAGAAGCAATGCTATGTTTGAATCCATATCTTTGTCTTGGTAGGCCTGTACTTCATTAACCACCCTGTTTCACTCTGAATTTTACCTGTCCCTAGTGTGATCAATAAATTATATTTTAGCTGGATTTTAGCATGTTAAATAATTAGTTGTCCTTTTTCTTTACTTTCTTGACCTTTAGACAAATGTCCAAAATTGAATTACTTGTAACCTACGTGGGGCAGGTGTATTCTGTTATTAATAATCAAAGAATGCTTTCAGCTTAGTTTAGCAGAAGTAACTCAAGCAGATTAGTTTTAGCATAATGACTTGGTTCTAGGTATCTTGTGTAATTGATAAAATAGTGGATGGTTAAATAGAAGTCTTTAGCTTATTGATTATGTAAACCAAATATCATGAAAAGTAGTCCACATCAATAGGTTCCCGAAAGATTAAGGGAATATATAACAATGGTGTAATTGAAATGGAGACTCATAAATTGTTAGTAACTGACACAATGGAGAAGAAACATGTGGTATATAGCAGGTGGGTTCTATCATCAGTGTATCAGCAAAACACTGTCTACATCTTAAAAGCTCAACTGTTACAGATGGTGCTAGTAATGATAAATTGATTATAAATATCATTGACTTGTTTCAATACAAGATTAAGCATAAGAAGAATACTCTATTTCAGAGCACAATATGTGAAATGCGTTGGGGGAATTAATGTGACATGACCTCCTGTAGGCTGCCTTGCTTCTTCAGTCTCAGATTTGATACGTATGTTTCCTCGTCTGTATTGTGAATACTGTTAAATATTTCTTGACCATGTTAAATCAAACTTCTACTGAGTTAGTTATCTGGCATCAGGACTTATTAAATTCAAACGTACAATAAACATTTTAAAAGGGCAGAAGCTGTTGTTCTAAAATGTCACTTTCCCTGCTCCAGGAGGAGGAGAGACTATGTAAGGTGTAACAGCTGGCATGAAGCAGGGAACTGCCTGCCTCCCTGAAACAAATGTTTCCTCAAGAACTTACAAGGGAATGGTGAATTTAAAAGTGAGGGACATGGTGAATTCAGATATTTGGGGTTTTGTGAGATCTGTATTTCTTGTGCTTTGCTCTTTTATACAAATTATGTATAGGAACATTAATATTTTGCCTAGACTCTCAGTACATTAAATGATTCGTAATTGCTGTTTGATTTCAGAGATAAGTAAACTGTAAATTAGAAGTTTCATACCTTTAGGGGTGGAGTTCTGGGAAAGGGAGTGTGTTTAAAAACAAAGGAGTCTGAAAGTGCAGTGCTGTGCCTAGGGCCTAGACAGATGAACAGTAGAAGTTAACTCCCCAAAAGGTATCAACCCTGAGAGTGTATTTATTGACCCCTAGGGCTCAAGCGCTAGATGAATTCCATTCAAGCTTAGGCCACTTGAGGATCCAGGGGTATAAAGCTTAGCTTCACCTCACAGAAGTCAGGTGTGTGGCTGGAATAGTGTGCCCAGTGGATCCATGACACTTTCACATTAGAGTGAAATTCCAAAGATTCATGGCAAAAAACTAATAAACCCAGGCTGATGATGTTTAGAGTGCTTCCATTGCAATGGGAACAATTAAACTAAACTATAGATGGCTAAACAATTGAATTGCCCTAAACAATAAAATGGCCCCCAAACTGCCTTAGGAGGGGAGAAGTTGGATTGGAAAAGGTCACCTATTGATGCTAGATGGGAGATTGCCCACTTGACAAAGGATGGGTTAAAAGTTAAATAAGTAGCTTGCTTCTTATATTTGGGTCTTTAGTCAACTTCCTCCAGCTCAGAAAGCAAAGGCTTCTGGCCAGGTTCCCAGCTCTGAAGGCAGCACAGAAGAAAGACTGCCAAAATAAAAGTTTATCCAATGTGCCATTTTCTCCAAGTCTGTCCCTGCATGTACAGGCCTCCATGAGGCAGAAGGACTCTGTTTGCCTTTCTGAGACCAGATTCTGTCCAGGGGCACAGGTGAGATGGTAAGGGGCATTGCTGTTGAATAATTCAGTTCTCCTGCACCTTTAATTGGTTTGTTCACCTAGGCACATCTATCTTTTCCTCACCAACCTTACTGAAATACCTAACCAGTCACTTAATGTGGTAATGGGTAAAACTTTTAGTTTATCTTTTTGCTTCCTTGTGAACTGATAGTGTAGCACATCAGAGGAAATGTTCAAAGTGTCAAATTTCAAGGGCAATTTTATGATGCTTAATAGTCTTTCCAGTGGTTAACCGCAGCTCCCCTTTGGTAACAAACAAGCAATCATCATTTTCATTATTTTTTCTTTAGTCATTAAGATCATAAATGAAATGAATGGCTTGTTAATTCCAGACTGTGGGAACTTCTTGAGAGCAAGCATACGGTATTATGAAAAGAGCAGATTAATGCTCTTACTGCTGTCTTTGTATGTAGCTCACAGATGATGCACTTGAGTCTGATTTGTTGCAGTGCAGTGCAGATTTCTGTAAAATAAGCCATGCAGATAAAAAACAAGCTCTAAACTAAAAGTCTAAACTAAAAAGAGCCTTTGGTTGGCAAAAGAATGTGCTTTCCCCGGCACGTTCCAGCCTTTTACAAAGATAACTTCTTGCTCAGCCCATCAGTCAAAAAAACATTGAAAAGTTAAGCAGCATTTATCTGGGAAATGTATTTGACAATAAAATCCTAAAGTTGTAATTACATTTGGCAGATCTGAACCTGTTCTTGGTAGCAGCTGTTTTACAAAAAGAAAAATTATATATATATTCTTCTTTTATTTTTATAAATCAGGGTGTTAAAATTGTGCTTGGTTCTTTTCGGTAAAGTAAAATGCAACTGGGTACAAAATGTTGTTTCAGTTGGCCGAAAATAATCAAGCTGGGGGGGGGGGGGATGCAAGAAGAATAGAAACAAACACCATGAGATTTAGCATCTTTTTGCTTTTTGTATGGTGACCAAATAGATTCCTTCATGTAGATTGGCACTTGATTGTAGTAGGCACTGGACAAACATGAGGGTGAGTTCTCAAGGTGATATCTTTCTATCTAAATAGACAAAACAGATAAAGGGCAGGAGGGGAAACATTCATGGAGTGACAAAGTGATTTGCATGATGTCACAGAGACCACATCTCATTAGTGAGAATCCACTGTCCTGCTCGTAGGGGCAAGCTGGATTTCTTCACAACTCCACAGATTTTTGGAAGCTGCACACTTCTGGAATCCTGTCCAGATGTTGTCCTAAGAAGGAATCTTCAGGAAGCAAACGTTACCTGACCTTTTCTAGGGTGAAATACCCTGTGGTATGAAATTGTTCTCCATACCATCAGTCATGGATCAAAGATTTTTTTTTTTTTTAAGTTTGACATTTTCTTCAGTATTGAAAGTTCTGCTGACTTTAGGAGATTCTGTTGGCTTTTGCTAATATGATGCATACAGTTAAATTCAGCCGCTTCAGAAAGTTACCAAATCTCCAGTAAATTAATTACTTTGTGCAAAATGGGACATGTGGATTTAAAATATTTTAATGACTTTTAAATTTGTTTCCACGTGTGTGTGTGTGTGTGTGTGTGTGTGTAATGAATGACTTCATGGAACATAAATTTCCAAACCTCTCTATTTTTATTAATAAGTAAATCTAAGTCCCTTTATAAGCCAGTTCTCGTTTCTTCAAGTCAGGATTCCTATTTTATAACAGCTCTGCAGCTGTGCTAATGTTCCTGCACAATTATATCATAGGTAGTAGGTATGTTGTCACTTAAACTGACTAGCAAAGGGACCACGCTCCTGACAAATCAGCATCTGGTATGGTCCATAGGCTTCCCTGCACCTCATCCTTCCCCTGAAGCATGCACTGTGGAAAAATTGTCTATCTGCCAGTTCTCAGTTCACCTTTTCCCTAACGGCAGTACATTCTGTCCAATATGTGGAGATAGGGCCAATACCACATCCCTTAGATGTAGCCTAAGTTCCACCCCATGGGGCATGAACCCTGGATGCTGGTTTTTACTGTCTGAGGTAAATGTAACCCCTGACACTGAAATACTCAGGCACTTACTTACTCATCAAAAAAAATTTGGAGTCACAAGATGCAGTGGTCCTGTCAGATATCAGAAGCTATTGAGGGAAGAGCTGTTATGAATGGGAAAACATCAAGGAAAACCAGGATACTGCAGGAAGTGGTGGTTCAGTATGTGAAACACATCCTGTAAATCTGCATTAAGCCAGTGCAAGAGCCTAGTTCTGGAAGACTGTGTACTGCAGAGGTGCCAGAATGAAGATTATAGTTTACTATAGAGTAACTGCATTTCCATCCTTTTTTTTCTTTTTTTTAACTTTTATGATTACTTAGGGCCTGTATACACTTAAAATTCTGCAGCATTTCACTGTGGACAATACCTGCAAGAAGAAAATGTATTCTTTCATTGGCTTTAGGTAATCAGCCTCCCTGAGAGGCAGTAGCTACATTTTCTGAAGAATTCTATCAACATTGCTCTATCTACATGGGGACTTATGCCACTGCACCCATGTTATTTGCGAGTGGATTTTTTCACACCCCTGAGCAATGTAGTTATGCCTACCTAATTTTCAAGTCTAGACAGGCCTCAGTCCTGGCCTGTGCCCTTGAACTCTATGGAATAGGAGTTGTAAGTGGCAGAACCTCATATGTGCTCTGGGAGTGCATTTAGGTCTAAATGCAAATTCAAATTAATTAGACAATCCCTGCTAAAAATAAATGTAAAACATATAGAGGGGAAAGGGGAATTTCATAAAAGTGTTTTAATTAATTCCACTGAGTGTATGTTTTTAGTGGCAATGGCAATTAGTCACTCTCTCTTTTTGTCACTACAGACTATTCTCTTTTGCTGTCCTTGACTATTGCACAATTTGCGCTGGCTGAGTGTGTTACCTGATAGCCCTTCACTCTTAAGCTCTTCATTCCCTCTGCTTTTGTCCTCTGAATGATGCTATATATTTGGTTAGGTCATGAATATGTACTAAACACACCTGCCAAGTAGCCAGACAGAGAAAAGGATTGACCCTTCAGTCTCTTCAGTGTTTTTGAAGAGACCAGAAAAACTGTTTACATGCTGTTGGAAGAATCTATTCATAATTCATCCGTTTCTTTTCTCCAGCGTTCTGAGCTTCAGCAAATCATAAGTAATTGCCTCTCTCTTCAGTTCTGGGCAACTCAAACAAAATCGTCATGGAAACTTTAGTGTGTTATCTTTCATCTTCCTACTTCCCCTTATTTCTCTTCCTCTTTTAATCCCTCTGACTTTTTTCAGGAGGGAGGGAAATTAAGGTGTTGGAGCTCTGTCTGTTCTCTTCAGGTATGTCCACATGTATCTTTTAAATTGAAATATCACTGGTTATTTTGATTTTAAAAAGATTAGGTCCACACGACGTTTTCTTGTTTTGAAATGATGAGCACCATCATTTCAAAACGAGACATTATTTCAAAATAGCTTAAACCTACTTTAATTCAAATTGGTTATTTCAAAATGCTGCTCAGACATGTTATTTCAAAATAACCATTATCTTGAAATAACACTTTTGCCCTTCTCCTTCCCAGGGTGTCTTCCTTTTTGTATATATTGGGTGGGGGCATGGCCCAGTGAGGGGGCCATGTTGCTACACCTCTCATGCTGCCCCTCTCCTGATTCAAAATAGCAAGTCCTGTGTCTGGACTTGCTATTTTGATTTGATGTTTTTCCTTATTTCAATTTAAGTTAATTTGAATGAAAGATTTTATTTCAAATTAACTTATTTTGATTGAACTTAAATCGAAATAAGCACGTATGTGTGGGCATATCCTTCCTTCCTTGTCAGATTGCAGTTTACTCAACATACTCATAGCTTTGGGGGTTGAGTGGTGTAAGACTATGATGCATCAATTCTGTTGCTGTTGTTATTAACTCGTGTGAAAAATCCTCTGGCACTTCTGAAACTTGAATCGCACGTCATTTCTTCTCTGATTATATCTGAGGTCTATTGTTTCTTGTTTTTGTTTGGTGGTGTTTTTTGCTTGGCTCCCTATTAATCAGGCATCTACTGGGCTCTTTAAAGTTCATGATGAAAAGTGAGCTGTGCAGACAAACATCATTAAACCTGTGACCTTTGGGGCCTTGTTCATCACTGTTTGAAACTCTGGCAAACATTTTCTTTTTTTCTGCACAGATAGCTAGATAACGATTTAATGATAAGTCTTGAAATTCAGCAATGCAATGGCCTGCTGCTCTGAGACTGAGAGAGGTTGTGGATTTTTCTGGTGCTTCAGTAAAAAATTCATATAGCAAAAGCTATGAGGGATTACCCCATACTATTTTTTTTTATACTATCAAGGTTAAGAAGACAATTTAATAGAAGCAGTGACTGGGAATGCTTGTGCTCCTCTGATGTGTGGGTGCAAATGGATGTATATAGTGTGGCTTTCATGTGGCCAGACAAAAAGACCCATGATGATTAGTCATATTAGGGTTTGTGTTGTGAGCAGCTTGCAGATTCTGTGAAGACCAGTGCCTGTGATCTGGCTGTGTCCAGGAGTTCAGTGGTTAGATGCATATTGATCAAAGATCAACATAAATTCATTACGCTTTTTCATTTCCAAGCTTCATCCCCAGATAAAGTCAGATCTTCACTCTATTTGGTCCTTTGTCGTGGACACTGTGTGTAATAGATACCAGTGAATTACTGCTAATATTGACTGGTGGAAAATGGCTGTCTGGTTTCTTTCCACTCAAAGACTTCAGCTACAAGATGGTATAGTGGTGTGACTCTGAGTACAATTTGAAAACTGAAACCACTAGTAAATAAAAATGAGGTCTGAATAGAGAGGATTATCTTCGCTTCTTGAGGAAGAGAAATAAGAAATCCTACCTGAAAAGAAATTTATCTACTAATAAATGATTCTCAGAGGACACTAAGCTTTTTACTCTACTCCTCTGGTATCCTTTGTTTGTTTGTTTGGTAAGGAAATGGGATTTTGTATCCACCCTGATGATGGCAAGACACCCCCCCCAAACTCTTCCATTTCTTAAACCCTTCAAATGGTATAAATACTGTTTTTTTTCTCTAACCTCACCCTCTACAAGCTTTGAGTCCTAAAAGGAAAAGAGTTTGCCAACATAGTTGCACCACTATAAAGAACACCTCGGGAAATGATATTACATGGGTAAATCAGATAGGGTAGCTACTTCCCTGGGGCTCTTTTTATATTCTAAACCAAACAAACTGTTCCCAGTAAAATAATCTCAGATGTTTTAATTTTTACATCTTTTTCTTGCTAAGATTTATTTTAGATCAGAAAATCTAAAATCTAAGCCATTTCATTTAAAAACATAATTTGAGGCATAAAGTTCATGGAAATATGGAGCCCTGTATGTTTGGGTATTTGGGCAAGAGACAGGCACAACAGGAGCTCTCAAAGGAGGCCATGCATAGACTGAGAATCCTACTAAGATATATTTGTCTAATTCTCAGTCAGCTCCTTGGAAGTTAGTTACCTATATATGTCTATAAATCCTAGCCAGGGTGTCTACATGTCAAGGAATCAGTTGGGAGTATTGCCTGTTTGCTAAGCATGATCTTCTATTTTTCAGATTCAAACTGGGCATGGTTAGTCACTTGGGGTGTGCAAAATTGTCATGGTTCAAGAAACAAAAAGCCAGGAGTTATTGGTGGATAAGAATTTCAATTAGATCACCACTGGTCATTGGGCCCTCTACTACAATTCAGTAGGGAAGTACGAGAGACAGAGTGATATAAGATGGTTGGGAATGGCTGTAAGGAAAAGAAGTAGGAAGAATTTTTTGATTCTTCTTGCAGATCTGTGCCTGATAATGGGGGGCTATGGCTTCACATAGGAGTTAGTGAGTTTAATCACTGCATCTGCTTCAGGGGGCTGCAGCTGGCCTTGCTTGCCACCTCTGTGCCTTGCAGCTGTGCTTATTATGATCGTTTCCAGGGCATTTCCATTTCCTCAGATATGTATGTGTGTAAGTCCCTTCCTTGGTGACAGTCTTGTTACACCTCTAGACATTTAAATATTAGATGCTCTTCTGATAAAATATGTGATGCTGGCAGGACGCGTGCTAGCTCTTGCTGAGGCTTCAGACATTAGCTGAGAAATGACACATAAATAGCTAGAGACCAGACCTGTTAGTGTTGCTCAAAATAGGGATTAGTTTTACAGGAACATATTTTGCATTTAGACTCTCTAGGATATCTGTTGTATAATTTGCTATGTGCATTGATCTTATTTGAAGTGTCTGTATTACATGATACAATGTTGCATGTCAGTTTTATGTTTTATAACTCTAATTTTTTTTGCTTTAAAGTTGAGAATGAAAATAGGAGGAGTTTCTATCACCTGCCCAGACCCATCCTTTTCCTCCATGTCCAGAAAACTATCAAAATCTGAGGGGCCCGGAAGGAACACTGCAGTACAAAGGACTGGTTAATGACCCTATTGCACCTTGGGCATAGTGCAGGAAAGAAAACTTTGTCTTGGAGGCTGAATGACATAAAATAGACACAGGAAAACTTTCTATCTCTTTGCTATTTGAACTCTTAACACGGTGAGAGACACTAAACTGAAGCCAGAGATTCCAGGGGAGCTATCTCCTGGTCCTCCCTGAAAAACACTTTGAAATTATAAATCACAGCTGTCACCTTTAAGATTTCCATTGCAACTCATTTGTGGGTGGTTTGAGTCTTTAAATCCAAAAATAACTCACTTATTTTTCTGAGATAATAAACCTTTAAATAGTTGATTACAAAATTGGGTGCATTATTTTTGTAAGAATTAGGATACCAATTGATTTAGGGTAAGTAAGAGACTGGAAACAAGCTGTACATGGTGAGTGAGGTGGGATATAGTCAGTAACATTTTATCCCTAAATCCAGCTTGTCTGAGTGACAAGCTAGATTCTCCAGTCTAAGAAGACTGTCTGACTCCATAGTAAGACTGCTATGGTGATCAGGACTTCACGTTTATTACCATTTGGTGAAATCTAGTCATGAAACATACCTCCCGTTGGGGTCACTACACTGTTTTTGACACACTGTCTTGAGGTAAGATCCAAAGGGGCAGCCGTGTTAGTCTAGTTCAGTAAAACAAACAAACAAGGAGTGCTGTGGAACTTGAAGACTATGCAGCCGTGGTCATTAACCACTCCAGACACTGGTATGCTGCGTCTGGAATTAGTCCTTTCACCCTCAGTTACTCTTCAATTCACTACTATCCAGGGACTCTACTTGTTTCCTTCAGAACAGGTTTGGATCGGTTTGTGGGGGGGGGGCACAGATGTATGTATTTAAGGCAATATAAAGAACAGAGCTTGAATGTATTCCCTAAATTAATTAAACTTTCCAATTATAGTTTTGTTGTGTTAGTTGAAAGGGAGTTTATTATTCATGGCTTTTATGCTATGGAGCAATCATGAAGGGGACCCCATTGTGTTTAGCACTGTGCAAACACAAAGTAGCAGACAGTCTTTGCCCTGAGGAACTTATGGTCTAAATAGAACACATGGGCATACTGAAGAAGGAGTGAACTATGTTATGCCACCAATGTCATATTATATTTTGGGAGATGGGGTAAAGTTAGATGGTAAGCTAAATGGGGCAGGACAGGGGACATAAAGGGGTGACACAGTAGGGGAGAAGAAAGAAAGAAAGGCAATAGTGGAGTGAAACTGATATAAAGTGTTTAGAGGAAAAAGGGAGGGATGGTTATGAACTAGAAACTGGAATATGAATCTACTGTTTGTTGTATTAAATACTTAAATTAACTGTTACTTTACCCTCTCTATTCATACCCCACCTGTTTTGTTTTGTCTTTTTTTCCTCCCCTCATGGCCTCTTTGGTACATTGATTCTCTATTTACTATGTGACTGTAGGTCTAGCACAGCCGATTTCTGATTAGAGCTAATTGAAAAGTTTCCCACTAAAAAGGATTTTAGTGGGAAGAATCTGACTGGCCCAGACTGAAATTGTTAATGAGAAAAGGTAGGATTTGATGAATGTCCCATAATCTTCAAATAGAAAGTTTAATTTTTCAAAACTCAAATTGTAATTTCTATTATGAAACATTTGTTATATAAAATAAAAGATTTAAATTGCAATAATATTTCAAAATGCTCAAAATAACATTGTTACCTGATTTGAATGTATTTTGGATTTTCATTTTTTTGAATACTATCAAGATGCTGAGTTTCTATCCTGATTTGGTATAAGGGGGAAAAAATATCTCCAATTTCCCTGGGGTGGGAAAACCACTACCTTTCCACTTCTAGTTAGATTCCTCAAATAGTGGCCTCAGGCACCAATTCAGTCCAACTGCCACAAAGAAATGAGTGCAGTAGAAAGCATAGTTAGTGTTTTGAACAAGCCAGTTTTACCTAGTGATTCTCAAGTGTATGAAGCTGTGATGAAGCCATCAGAACCACATGCAAGAAACATCTGTACTCTTGCATCCCCAGTTCCCTTTATCTGTAGACTGCTTTTGTTTGTTTTGGAGCTATTTCTCTCTCATTTAGATTTTATCAGGTGCCTCAGGGTTGGAGCATATATTCTCTGTATTACCAAATAGTCTGTTACCATAGTTTGCAATATGCATTACTATTTTTCGATTCAGCACTGATGCTATGTTTTTTTTCTTCAAGAGATCAGCTTTTCTTTGATGGTTCCCCAGTGGCATACAGCAGTAGTGGAATATCTATCGCCCACATCACGCTCCTGTAACAGCTCTGGTTGATGAGGCAGAACCTGCATAGACTGTGCACTTAGGAATGATAGCAGTAGCTATGAACAACAAATAGGTCTCTCTGTCCGTCCGTCCCCCCCGTCTCCCTTTTTATTTTTTTTATAGAAAAAGCCTGTCTCCACTAAGCTTTGTTCCAAGCAAGTAGCCTATGACACTGAGCTGAACTGATGTCATTTAATTAATACAGAACCCAGAAAAAGAAAACACCTGAAAATCAGGTCCATTGTTTTAGTACCTAAATCCATTTAGATGTGTGTTTACATACCAAAGGTTGAAAGGGTGAACTATATATGCCTATGCAAATTTATTTTTATGCTACTTGCATTCAGCCACATGTGCTTTAATGACATGAATCTTTCCTTTGTTTTTTCACTGAACATGAAATTGGACACATTACTGTCAGATTCACAGTAATTATGCTGGTTTTTCCCATTCACTAGTCTGCTTCAGTAGCTGCTCATCAGGTCATCAGCCAGCTCCTATCTCTAGGTAGGGGCCATTGTCTCATTCATTTTAGAATGAGGGGTTTTAAGGCTGCTTATATTCCTGCCTTATACTCTTATAAACCAAGCAACTCAGTCTGCTTGAAGGTCCATGCTTGTGCTTTGCTTTCTTACTGAGGGCTATGACCAGTGTACCAGAAGCAGTTGCAAGGTTAAAACGCCACAGAAAAAACATGTACAATGATGAGCAGACTTAAATACCTGTTAAAGATAACAGGAGTCTGAGGCCTTAGAGGTATTCCTAATCCTTGCACAAGAGAATCCTTGGACAGAAGATCCTGCTTTTCATGTTGGATCAGGAAGAAGGCCCTGAGTCACTCAGTTCATCCTTTTATACCAAAAGCCTTTTCATAACACAATCAGATATAAAATGTACATAGATGTAATACAATATGGTCCTCAAAGATACTGAATACAACTGCAGTATCTGTCAGTTACTCTCTGATTTCCATAGTGTTTCTTGCTGTTAGGCTCAGTATGCTAAGAATTTACTGTTAGGTCCATGGCACCATTTTTGGCAGCTTTTTCTTGTCAAAGCTTAATTGGTGAATAGCTGTTTTATTTTGCTCATTGTTCTTCAAAACCCAGTGGGTTTATTAGGATGGTTCTTCTCTGACAGCAGAAGACTGAAATGCACTATGTCTTTTGGTAGTGGAATTAAACTTTAGAATTACCGGTTCAAAGAAGAATGTTACATGCATGACATCTCTTCACTGGCAAATTGATACTAAAATATTGCCATATGCATTCTATTCGTAGACTCTGTTTTCACAGGTTAAAAAATGTAACTGGGGCAGATTAGAACCAGAACAATATCAAATTGATTATGGTACCTCATCTTAATTATGGAAGACAATCAACATACAAGATTTTATAGGGTTTTAAAAATGACCAGTTCTAAGTGGAAGGATACAAGTGGTAGTAGTGAGACAAAATAATGTGACAGCATGTTATTTGTTCATTTGTTTTTCTTTTAACGAACCCTTCATGCTTTTGGAAACACACCAACCAACTGGGGCTAAGAAAACATTGTTCATAGGGAAGATTTTGCTAATTTAGTGCCTTATGCACCTTCCTCTGAAGCATTGGTACTAGCTGCCTCTGACTAGATAGGACCACTTGTCTGCTGTGTATGGCAATTTTTAAAAGTTCCCAAATTCTATCATGACATGAAAATATGTTTAACATTACTGTATTTTTCTGGGTAGAGAAGGGGAGTTTCCTCTAGTCCTCCCTGAGACAAATAACAAACATTCTGAAACAAAGTTAGTAGGGCAGAGAGTAAGACTTGCACATTATAAAAGCAAGTTTAAAGTCTTGGTTATGGAGCCGGGCCTGACCTCCCAAGTCCATCATCATCTTGTCTTTGTACAGTGCCTAGCATAAAGGTGTTTTGGTAGATGGTAACACAAGTAAATCAAATATATAATAATTTCTCTAACCCCATGCATGGTAGAAAATTCAAGAGAAATGGCAATGGCATTTCTTTCATCAACTACCTATATTTTTAGAGTAGAAATGGTTCAGGTAAATTGTTTTCTCTTTCCCATTGCTAAAAGAGATTAAGGGGACTATAGAGCCCCATTGTGTACCCTTCTTACCTAGGTAAAACTACCATTGATTTAATGGGGATTTTGCTTGAGTGAAAAATTCAGGGTATGGCCCCAGATGCCAAAGGCTGTCTACCCAGCAAAGTGCAGGGAACATGGATTCCACACGTCTTTGAACTGCAACTGAGGCTGTGGCATGAGTGCAGCAGATGTGTTTTCTTAGCAAATCACTCAGGCCCTTAGAAGAAAAAGAAGAGGAGTAGACAGATACCACCTCTCACTCTGGCATCTTACTTTGAGTTAATCTAAGTATGTAGCAAATCTGATCATATTATCACATTGCTTATCTCAGGAGCTGAAGAGCAGGTGCTCTGGAAATTGTGGCTCAATGCTGTGATGCTATAGAAGACTCCCTGATTAAGGAGCAGGAGGGATCATTAGTGCTCAGATAAATTGTATCAATTTCTGTTTTAGTTACTCTGAAGTTTATTTCCCTGCCAGATCTGTAAAGATACCTTACTTAATTAGAATTAATTACTCTATAAAACTCTAATTGAGAGCCCTAGTGTTTGGTTACAATGGATGAAAATGACTCCTTGAATGCCAAATTCATTCTCAATCACATCCATCTGCTGTGTATTGCCTACTTTGTTTTCATACTGTTATATGTGGCACAATAGCGTGAGAGCCAACTATCAAAGGAAACCATTCACTTAGATCTTTTGCAGAGCTGTAACAGGCATATAGCCAAGATAAAGTACAAACTTTTTTTTTTTTAAATGAAAGCTCTACAAGAGGAGTTTAGAGATGATCACAGAAATAAAATGCAACACTAAAGGCACAAATGCATTAATAACATGTTGATAACTTTCTTTCTCAAATTTATAGGAAGCATGTGCTTTTGTTTAAATTGCCTAATTCTAGTCAAATTGTCTCAAATTCAGATTTTCTAAAATGAATTATCATTTTTTCCCCTTCAGTTGGCCATGAAAGATTCTTGATTTTTACAGAAAAATTGGGTCAAAAATCACTATAACTTTGTTCATTTACACAAGTCAAACTTGGCCATTATTGAAAAACATAGTGGTTTTATGCTTTGGAAATGGGGTTTGCTTCTTTGATACAGTGTTTATAAAATAGTGCTTCAAATTCAATTCATCCTATGGCAACAATTTTTGGTTCAGTCCTCTGCAAGTGTGAACCTCTTGTCCTAATTTACCGCAGCTTATTATCTGGGCCACAATGTTTCTGAATCTGTAGAATTTTAACACCACTTATGTGCTCATCTTCCATTTGAAGATGGAATAAAATTGCCAAGACAACCAACACGGCATAAGACACCCAAAACTCATGTATGAATACAGACTACTCTTAAGATTCTTGAAAGATAGTTAGGGGGTGACATAATAGTCACAAGACATAATAGTCAGTCTGTCCAGAATCTAGCACCGTACGAGTGGAATGTGTGACTAGGTAGTGTTATGTAATGTATGTGAGAGAGAAACAGACAGACATACAAGCTGGAGTGTAGACCAGCACCAGACTGAGAGCAGAGAAGGTGAACCAGCAACTTGTAAACATAGTGTGATCCTGGGAGAAGCCTAGAGACAGGTTCTGGTTTCATGGTTCTGGCTGGAGGAAGTTTGGGCCTGTAAGTTAAAGCTGCTCCTCTTGCTTTTGCTTGGTCTTGCATTTGCAGAAGCTGGATTGTGTTCATTCCTTGTAAATAAGCAAGATTGCATTCACAAAAATACCAGACTGCTTCATCAACACTTAATTCTGATTGGAACATCTCTACGTCTCTGAATTTCAACTAGCCCTTGGGATCAGAAGGGGAATAATAAGGAGAATATTTTTAACTGATATTGTGCCTTTCTTGTTATCTGGCCAGCTGAAAAAAAGGCTATTGTAGGCTTACATGTTGCTTAAGCAGATTACTAAAACAATCAACTTCTTTATTGCCTGATCTTTTTTCAGGGCGTGCAAATTGCTATCCCTGCTCCTATCCCCAAATCTATGCCCCTATACTGCTATGCTCCTGGCCATAGAGATCAAAGAAGAGAACAAGTGAACACATAAGATGTTATTTCCACAGAATATTTTGTAGAGCTATGAAGAGGAGTATTTAGGGATCAGTTATTCTATATGTGAATAGCAGGTTTCCCTCTAAAACAATTGCATATTAGACCTAGAAAAGAGGTCATAGAGTAAGTATTGTTGACGTGTACAGTTAGAATTGTTACTACATGACATACCCTATTGCAAACTGAGGCCCAGAATATAGTGCTGGAAAAAATCAATGAAGGGAAGTTATGAAGTTGATGGGAGTTGCACAAGTGACTGCATAACTTCCCTTCTATATGGTGTCTTCACTGTGCTGTACAGATGGGAAATGTGTTCCCACTGAAGCCACGTGAGGACGTGGTTTTATTAGATTGATTTCCAGATCAACTGAGCGTTTCTTTACTGACCACTCAATCGATCTGGAAAAATCAATCTGACAGCATCAAATTTGCTGCCATCAATGTAGAGGTAACCTGAGAGATCACAAGTGAAAGTCAGAAAACTAGTAGAACACAGGCTGATGCCTTGTTTTGTTGCTGGGAAGCCTTGAATAAGTTGCCCTCCTTGCCTGTGGATACCAAGGGGGGCTGGGAATTGAGCACCTCAGCTTTTTCCATATCACCTCTCAGAAGGTTGCCTCCCTATTCAGTAAAGGGTCTGCATTTGCCCTGAACAACTTCTTCTTGATAACACATATATAGAAAATCTTCTTGTTACCCTTCATATCCCTTACTGTCTTCAACTACAGTTGTTCTATAGCCCTGCAAGTTAAATAATATTTTGATACTCATCCCTAGTCATCTGTCCAAGTTTCGATTTATTGTAAGCTTCCTATTTGAAGGAGGATTTCTCTGGTAAGCCAAGCTTGTTGCCTGACATTTTTTTGTTCTTTTCACACATCAGGATGGTTTGTTCCTGTGCCCTCAATAAGGTTTCTTTGAAACACAGCCAGCTCTCCCAGAGTCCTTTTCCCTTCTTATTAGCCTACTAACAGATGCTGCCTATCAGTTCACTGAGGGAGTCAAATAGTCTGCTTTTCTGAAGTCCAGGTTCTATATTCTCCTGTTCTCCTTCCTTTCTGTTTGTTAGGATTAATTCACTGAGCCAAATTCTTCAGTCTGTGTACAGACAAAACTCCCATTTAATTCAGTGGTCATTTCACCTGAGTGGCCCAAATTCTAAATTTTCAAAAAGGCAGCCGTGTTAGTCTAGTCCAGGAAAATAACGAAGGAGTCATGTGGCACTTAAAGACTAACAGATTTATTTTTTGCATGAGCTTTCATGGGAGAAAATCCCACTTTGTCAGATGCTTCAAAGATGGGCAAACTTACAGTATGGAATGAAAATAAATGCAAGGGAGTGTAAAACATAGGATCAGGTATTACAGTAACAGCAATTCAGAGCAGTTGTTAGGTTCAAACCCTGGGAAGGCTGAAGTCAAATTACCTTTTGTAATGGGAAAAGAAACCATAGTCTTAATTTAATCCTGCTTTCACACAATTTAATTTGCATATTAACTCCAGTTCAACTGTTTCTCTTTGAAGTCTTGATGTCCCAGTCATGTCTCTGAGCACAGATGGAACTGCTCAGCAACTGTTTTTTTTGTTGTTGTTGTTGTTGTTTGTTTTGTGATGTCTGATGTCAGTTCTGTATTCATTTATTCTTTTGTGCAGGGATTGTCCTGTTTGTCCAATGTATAAGGTGTTGGGGCATTTCTGGCAGATGATGGCATAGATCACATTAGTAGATGAGCAGGCAAATGAGCCTTTGAGATGTGACTGGGACATAAGTAATAGTCAGAGAGTATACAGAGGAGTTAGGATTTGTTCGGCATTAGCTTTTCACTTCTAGAGGTCAAGATTTAATTCTTAGTTCATCTTGCATGTTCTGTGATCTCATTCTGTTCCCCATTTGTACACCTAATAAACCAAACATGCATTGCAAAAGGTCATGCCTGAAAAGCTTTGTTCTGTGGAACCTCTAGACTGGACTAGCAGGTGCTTGAAGGTCAGGACTGAGGCACACTGGCAGGGTTGTGAAAGAAAGTTTATACAACATCGCTGTCTATTTTCAGATTCAAGCTATGTCTGCTATTTTCCTTACTCTCATGAATGTGAGATACTTTTTTTTTTTTTTAAGGATGTGCAGTTTCTGAATATATTTCTTACCACCTTGTATTTCAAGACAGTGGTACAGAGGTTTTGAATGATTCTGTGTTAAATTAAATTTGTGATAATGACAATTCATTCTTCACTGTTAAAATTATATTAGAGCCATTAACACTGTCATCAGTAACTCTTTCTCTGAAGTTTACATCAGTTTGTAGACTGTCTAAGTTTGGCGTATGAAAGAAGGGATGGGATGTTAAACTGCTGACTAGGGACTCAGAAGATCTGGATTCAATTTACAACTCAATCATAAATTTTATATGACCTGGAATTTGTCACACAATTTTTGTGACCTTGGGCACAATCATTTAATCTTCCTGTACATCACTTCCTCCACAATAAAAGGGAGATAATTACCTCACAGGAGTATTGAGTTTAAATATATTAATGTATTTCTTTTGTTGAGTATTATAAAAATGTCTAAAAGTAATGCCTAAAATTCATGTTTACCCTGGCTTTTGGAGAAAGTCATTTACACAGTTACATTCACAAATATGCCTATGAAAAGCATGAGTAACTTCAAAAATGTTAATTCTTTGATGGCTCTGGACTTCTTGCTAATGGCTGATTTCCAACCTCTGATTCAGATTTAGAAAGTGGGATCACAGTTCTACACTGGAATCTAAGCAAGCAGATGTCTTAGTACTCATGGTATCCCATTAACTTCAGCACAGGAGTCCTCTTGTGTGCAACCTGTTGTTGGATTAGGGTGCAGATGTGTGGCATAATAGTTGTACAGTGATCATAACATCTTTTACTGAAATATCTGGTATAAGTGTCTGATATGAATGATGTCACTTTCAAACAGTTACTACAATCTAGTATTTATTAAGCTTAACAAGATTATTAATGTAGAACTGTTGCCCTTCAGTTACATTCATCTCCTTTAAACCATACCTAAGGAATCAGTTTAGGATTCCCAATTCTTCTTTCTAATACCTGAAGACAAGACTGTTTCTGTGATTTAATGTTAAAACTGCTGTGTTTATTCTTAGAATATATATTTACAACCAACCAAATTTAATCCATGCTTTCTTATACATTTATTTTGGGGGCCCAATCCTAGGTCTCTAACAAAAGAGAAATTCATTAATCCATGTTCTAGTTTCTATCTTTTCACAACTGTTCTCAGGGCAGATGTACAAATTAGAGAAAAACCAAACCAAAGGAAGCTTTTATTTCACAAAACTAAAAGCACAGGTGAGTCTCATCTAGACTCAGTTTGGCCCAAACTTCCACCTTCCTCAATGTTTGGGAAGGCTGGATAAGCTATTCTGGCTCAGTCTGTTCCTTAGATGTTGTCATGGCACTGTTAAAGATACTCAGTTTTGTTTTGTTTTTTTTCCCTAGCTTCTGATGTATAATCACAGAAGAAAATGAGAGGAAGAAAAAAAAAATAATGAGGAAAACATTCTGAAGTGGTTAAGTTGGCTTTTAACATCCTTATTTTTGGAGACTCAGACTGATAATTTATAAACATTTAGATCTTGAGTGTTTAGAGATGCTGAGCACTGACACCTCCCATTGATTACTGTTAGATTAGGAGATGCTCACTAACTCAGGCAACAATGTCATATGTCAAGTTCCCAGAAATCAGGGCCCTAAAAGTCAGAGGCCACTTCTTAAAATGTTTTTAACTAACAATTGAACAGGAACCTTTTACCTTGATAGCATTTGAAAAAGAATTACTGCTTACCCCCCAAAAAACAAGGGCTATGTCCACACATACATCATTATTTTGAAATAAGTTATTTCAAAATGAGTTATTTTGAAATAAAGTCCTTATTTCAAAATAAGTTAATTCAAATTAAGAAAATGTTAATTCGAATTAAGGGAAAGCCTGCTTTCGAAACAGTTATTATTTCAAAATGGTTATTTTGAAATAAGGCTGTTTGGACATGTTGTTTCGAAACAATGTTGTTTCAAAACAACATGCCCAAACGGCCTTATTTCAAAATAACAGCCATTTTGAAATGAATGGGATTTAAGCTGTTTCAAAATGACTGTTCTTATTTTGAAATGACAGAGCCTGTCATTTCAAAGTAAGAAAATGTCGTGTGGATATTCAGTTTTTTTATTTTGACTTGTGTAGCATATAGTCAAGGCCTTTTAACATATTTAATGATCAAATGTGAAAAATCTGTTTTTTTGTTTGTTTGTTTGCTTGCTTGCTTGCTTTTGGTTTGATTTTTTTTTTTTCTTTTGGAATGGAAAGGTGATATTTCACTACTGCTTAATGGCTTTGTGTCTTTCTGTATGTTAAACAAGTTTCATATTTATTTAAGTACACAATCACTTTCACATTCTAATATATGTCTGTAAATATAGATATATAATTTTATTTAGTGGATATTAAGATGTATAAATAAAGAGAACAGGATAAAACTTTAATCAATGAAGCCCCATTCCCTCTTCTCTGAGGAGGATAAAATTATAACATCCACTTTGCTTTTCCATTCTCATTGGTTACTTTTGAAATACAACATGTTCAAGTTTTAGATTGGAAGTGAAAGGATGGTGTCATTGTTAAATCAGATAGGGACTCGGAGTCAATTCTGCCATAAAGGTCCTGTGTGACCATGGACAAATGACTTTATCTCTTAGAACTCCAGTTCCCTACAAATGTGAAGTGAAAATAATCATCCTTCCCTACCTCACAAGTATGTCGTATACATAGATTTGTTGTTTACAAGGCTCACAGATTCTATAGTGTTTGGTTCCATGTAACAGATTGACTGCATTAGTAGTCATATCTTGTCTCTCCATCTAATTCTTCCAAGACATAATTAATTTCCCATTGTACCTTTTGCCCTTTGAAGTCTGGTTAGCTAGGATAACATTACACATTCTTTATGGCTGGGAGTGTCCTTGTCCGTAAACTAAAAGGCTATATCCACACGTACATCGTTATTTTAAAATAAGTTATTTTAAAATGAGTTATTTTGAAATAAAGTCCTTATTTTGAAATAAGTTAATTCAAATTAAGGGGAAAGCTCAAAGTGAACTAGCACATCCAAACACAGGACTTGCTATTTCGCTTTAGGGGAGGGGCACCATGGGAGGTGTGGCTCCCTGTGCCATGTCCCCACCCAATATAGGCTAAAAGGAAGGCACCCTGGGAAGGAGAAGGGCAAAAGTGTTATTTTTAAATAATCGTTATTTCAAAATAACACATCCGAATGGCATTATTTCAAAATAACAGTTTCAAAATAACAGCTGTTTCAATTTAAAGAAGGTTTAAGCTATTTCAGAATTACAGAGCCTGTCATTTTGAAATAAGAATACATCGTGTGGACCTAATCTCTTTTAATTCAAAATAACCAGTGTTATTTCTAAATAAAGGAGATGTGTGGACATACCCAAAGAGTTAATCTTCCTAGGTATGCCCAGCTTTTCTGCTTCTTGCCAACTATATTTTCCCCATGGATGAGTTCAGTAAATTGAAAGGTATATGGTAACTCCAAAATCATACTTATTCAGGTATTTTTCTCAATAACCTCTGTCTACCACTTCATACAACAATACACCTAAAAAGAAAGCTGATGGGAACTTTGTGGAGTATAAATTAGTTACACCTAGCTGGTCAAATAAGCAGAATGAGAGGAGTGGTCAGTTCCCAGTCATGCTGTTCTGAAAACCCACGTGCAGGGCTGGGTCTCCCCTTGTGTCTCCACAAAGCCAGATTGCATCTGACAGCTAAGTTTTTCACAGGATGCAGCCCAGAAGTTAGATCTTCCTTCCTCTGAGAGATCCTTGCTGCCCTTAATTTTTTCAGATTTTTTTAAGATAGAGTGGGCATCTCTCTAACCCCATTACCATGTGTCAAGGCTTTTTCCCCACTCTGGCACTCTGAGTGCAGAAGGTGGGGGCCCGCAACAGGCCAGAAAAGCCACTGGCCTTAAAGCCTGCTCTTAAAAGTCTCCAAGGCCTCCAATTCCTGGCCTTGGAGTGGTATCGCTACCACCACCCAAATGCAAAAAACCTCTTGAGACCCAGGAAGGCGCACTTGGGAATTCCTCCCTGTGAGGTACTTGCAATCCTCTTTATTCCTCTTTCAGGAAAGTGACTGAACTCCAGCTGCAATATGAGCTGGAACTGGAACAGGGTTCCCTCTAGTAGCTGCCTGTGCAGTCTAAGGCACGGGCACACAAACCTCTTGCCTTTCAGGACACAGAACCAGAACTTGCTTAAAAGGTAAACTCTTTAATCAAAAAGAACAGATAATAAACACAGAGAGTTGCTTCTCTGGGAATTAACTTAGGTAGTTACAGGGTAGTGGGGGTGGTTACATGTGCTTAGCACAGAGAAATCCAAAAAACAAGCCAAAAACAAAGAAAATACCCTGACCGCATCTAAGTAAACATTCCCTGTTCTACCCACGCCTGGTCAGTAACAAATTTAACTTATCTCTGGTGAGGATGTTGCTGGATTCTTCCTCAGGCCCCTCTGGCCTCCTCCTGATCCTTCCAGGAGCTCTGCTGCATCCAAACAGGCCCAGGCCAGGCTGCTGTTACCATTCAAAAAGCTGTGCTTCGTTCCTATTGGCTGTCCTGGGACTCACTGACCAGAGTGTTAACCCCTTCCTCCCCAAGGGTTATTACACCATGCCCTCCAGTGTTCTTCCTGGCAGCCATCTCATCTTTCCAGTTGGTGGAAGGGATATAGCTTGATTTTAAAAACACTTTGTATTTTTTCATTGTGCCTTTTATCTGAAGCTCCCAAAACACTGCATAAAGGTGTACAGGTATTAGAAGCACAGTCACATTAAGAGGCTTGCCTGAGGTCAGTGTAGAAAATCCAGTATAAAATTCTAGTCTCACATTAGATACCCATGCCTTTGTGTTAACCATTTCATTTCCCATATTCAAGGTTTACTTGACCAGCTTTATGACGACAGGACTCATGAGTAAACCTTCCTCTATGTCTTCTCTATCTCAGAGTGCTTTTTTTTAATTAATTGCTTTCTTGTGTCTTGCAACTTCACATTTCATTGCTCTTCCCTTTTTTTTTTTCTTTCTTTTTTTTCTTTTAGGGCTTCACATAGATATCACAAGAGAAGTAAATCTTGAGTAGATAACAAATGTAGTTAGCCTTTTTCCCCAATCAGTTATCCTAATTCCATGTATGTCTGTCTCTCTTCTCTAGAATGTAGGAAGGCTTAGTTTGAACCACAGATCTTTATTTGTGAAAGACAAATGGTTCTTTATGGTAAAAGTGATTCATTGGCCCCAACCAAGAAAAAAATGATATATGGAGTAGGCTGTTGGTTTTAATTTAAACAAAAATGTTGGTGAGGAGGGATCTCAATCTTCCCTGAACCAATCTGCATGTATAAGAGGATATGATTATTTTTCAAAACCTCATCTCGTAGAAACCAAAATTTTCTTTCCTCTGACAAGCTAAACATGTCTGATCTGGTAAAGTAAGGAAAAGGAGAAAATATTGCATAGTGAAAATACTTTCTTATGGTGCATGAGAAAATAAATGTCCATGATGCAGAATGCTCTTGTTCAAAATGAAAACATATGGGGTATGTCCACACACACGTTTTAAATCAAAATAACACTGGTTATTTCCATTTTAAAGATGTTTACGTCCAAAGGACATTTCCTTATTTCGAAATAAGGAGCTCCCTTATTTAAAAATAACAAAAATCATTTTGATGTAATAAAACCTCATTTGAGATTGAAATGACTGTTAGTTTGAAACAGTGGGTTTGAAATAACCCTGTGTTGCTCTGTTATATCAATATGACCCACATATCAATATAAAAGTTGACCTTCCCCCCAGGGTGCATGGCACCCTGGAAGGAAGTCCCACCCCAATCAGCAAGTTGGCCAGGGAGGGAGCAGAGGTGCAGGTTTTCAGGGAAAAGATTTCAGACTCCCCTAAAACCAGAGAAGAAGTATGAAAATCAGGACACCTCATCCTCTCACTACAGATCCGCTTGCCTCTCAGGCATCTATCAACCTGTTGCCTTGCAGTGAGCCACCACTGATTGAGTGGAGACTGATTTTAATCTTCAACAACTTGGTTTATTATCAGGGGATAAGAGAAGGAGGGTAGCTTTGAAATTGTAAGGCACAAGAATTTACCAGATTAAAAATTTGAAACCCCACCCACCCACACCCTCATATATGTGTATTACATGAACAAACAATTATCTATGTCTTAACACAAATATCAGAGGGACAAACATGCTTTGGCTTGGTATCTTGAGGTGTAAAAGCATAAGAGGCTAACAGGGAGAATGTTAGACTAGGTGAAAATCACAGCCCTATTCAACTCACATACTTCTAGGGTACAGATTCACACTGTCAGACAGGACAAAATGACCCAGGGCTTTCATCTCCATGCCCCAGCCAGACCTTTCCAGGTGCCAGAACCCTTGGGATGCTAATCCTCCCTCCTTTAGGAACAGTAGCTTAATCACCCGCCAACAGATGGTACTCCAGATTTCCAGACAGAAAGGTACCCCCACAGCAGATGAGTACCTCCAGGTGAGTATTAACCCACTCAGTGCTTTCAACCCCAGGCCTTAACAGAATCCTCACAGTCTTTCTTCACTTGATAGTGACGACACCAGCAGCTGTGGAGAGGGTCCCTCATCATCCCAAGGATTTGGTCCTGAATCTGACTTGGCACGTCTACTTCTGGGCTTCTTCCAGCCAGTCCTTTAACAAGAGTCCTTTCACCCCAATATCAAAGTCCACAGAACTGGAGCTCAGTCTTTCCTGATCACACAAGCCTCTGCTCTTTGGGATCTTCCCGGCATGCCCGTCCTCTTCAGGGGCCTTCTAGAAAACCTCAGCTTGTAATCTGAGAGTCTGATTCAGGAGAACCAAACCCTCAGACAAAATTCAATCCTTGAGGTTCCTAGGCTCCCCACACCGGTGAATGACTCACGTCCAACCGTCTTTAAAAACAGCGAGTCACACTGTGCCAAGCACCACGAGGTCCAAGCCCGTCCTTCCAAGGCACACTGAAAGGCTCTGTACCACTATGCAGAGCACAGTGAAAGGCCCTGCTCCCTCAGAGCATTCTGTATATAAACCCAGATTCTCGACCAATCATGGCACATCCCAGTTCGCGCCGAAACTGTCCCTCGTAGACTTACTCTGTGAATATACTGGCGAGTGTCTGCCCGTCTCTCTAAAGACTGCACACAATCCTCCAGTGACAGTATGCTGCCTGTTGTTGCTGGGCAGATTTCTGGCCCTTTGTAACCTGCCAGCAATTTCTAGTACAGAGCCATTGCTTCGGTGGAACACTCCCAAAATTTCAATTTCCCATATTAACACACCCAAAATTCTTATAACATTCCAAAACTTAAAATGCATTAACAGAATAATAAAAATACTCCCAATACAGGAGAGTCAGGGGGCCTGCCTCCAGCTGGTGGCAGGCCAGGGAAGCAGCTGGCCAGGCGGGGGCATGCAGGAGCCAGCGCACCCCACTGCCCCAGCTTGCCAGCAGCTGGCTGGGCAGCAGGTGCAGAAGCCAGTGCCCCACTGCCCCAGCTTTCCGGCTGCTGGTTGGTGGTGGGTGCAGGAGCCTGCACGACCCCTGTCCCAGCTTTCCAGCTCCTGGCCAGGTGGTGGGTATGGGAGCTGGCACGCCAGGCTTGCTGGCTGCTGGCCAGGGAGCCAGCAGTCAGCAAGCCCTGCAAGCTGGACATGCCGGCTCCCACACCCGCCACCCGACCAGCAGCCGGCAAGCTGCACGGCCCATGAGCACTCTGCCAGTGCTGCCGGGCAGCTGAGGAGTAGCCGGGTGCCAGTGGTCCCTTCCCAGCTGGAGGTCCAGTAGCAGGGGATGAAGGGTGCAGGAGAATCCCTGCCCTGGGGGCTTTTTTCCCCTGTCTGGCTCTCCAAGTGAGTGCCAGGCAGGGGATTGAGTGGCAACATGGCCCTGCCCAAGGGCCATGTTGCCGCACCTCCCAGGGTGCCTGTCTCTGAAATCAAATGAGCAACTCTGGTGTCCAGACATGCTAGTTCGATCTGGGTTTTATTCATCTGGACCTGTTAAATTGATTCAACTTGAATCAATTTAACAAGTTTTAGTTTGCTTTGGTTAAATCGATTTCAAGTAGAATCGATTTTAATCAGTTACCTCTGGACAGAGCCCAAGTTAACAAGACTTTCGAAGGCTATGTCTGCACTTGGAAAAGTTAGTTCATATTTGTTAGTTCGAACTATTAAGTTTGAGTTTAGTTTGAACTAAACTCAAACTTATTAGTTCAAATTAACAAATATGAACTAATGTGACTTAATATTGAGTTGCATTAGTCCACTTTTAATTCAAACTAACTACCCTTAGTTCAGATTTATTAACTTCTAACTAAGGACTATTCTATATTGTCCTTAGTTCAAAGCAAGGATTGAACTAAAGGCTTAGTTCAAACTAATTGGCTGGTTTTACTAATTCAAATTAAGCTTTCATTAGTTCAGATGAAGGAATTCCTTAATTCCATCTAAAGAAAGCCTAGTGTAAACATGTACTAAGTGAGTTTGAATTAAGCCTCCTTAATTCAAACTCATTTACAAGTGTAGACATACCCAAAATGTGTAAAATTATTTAGCAGGATTTGCCATGGGAGGCGGCAAATTAAGGGTACCTAATCCCAAGACAAAATTCAGGAGCTGCTCTGTTTGAGGCAGCCAAAGTACTGTTGTTTCCCTTAAGTGTGAGGGGAGGAAAATATCTTTTTTGGAAGAAAACAGCTCATAAACAAGAGGAGAATAGAATAAGGGTAAACAGAATGAGATCTAGGGACCTGTAAATTAACTGAAAGAGCATCTGAGTAGATAAACAAGTCAAAGGTGTCAGCATGTACAAAGAAAAAATCAGGTGGGTGTCCCCATGCACCAGCCTCTCAGAAAGAAGTTGCTGGTCATGCCTCCTTGAAAGTACAGTTTGTAAAATAGAATGTTGTTCATATTCTGTGTGCAAACCCATTCCCATTCCAAACCTGACACTTTATTTTTTTTTTCTTTCAAACTGTTTTCCAAACAGATCAAAAAGAATGACTGCTTTCATGAAGTCAAGAAATCAATATGGGTATGTCCACACACACTGTTTAAATCAAAATAACATTGGTTATTTTGATTTTAAAAATGGTAGGTCCACATGATGTTCCCTTATTTCAAAATGAGGAGCTCCCTCATTTTGATATAAGGAAAGTTATATCAGTATAATAAAACCTAGTATTATATTGATATGATGATTAAATCAAAATTGTTATTTTGAAATAACACAGTGTGGACGTTATTTTGATTTAACTATTAAATCAATTTAACACTTTTTGCCCTTCTCTTTCCCAGGTGCTTTCCTTTTCCTATGTATTGGGTGGGGGCAAGGCCCAGTTATGTTGCCACACCTCCCATGGTGCCCCTCCCCTGAATAGAAATAGCAAGTCCTATGTCTGGACATTCTATTTTGATTTGGATTTTTTGGTGTGGACCTGTTAAATTGATTTAACTTAAAATGATTTAATTATTTTTATATCTATTTTATTGAATCAATATAAGTTAAATCAATTTAACTGTGTAAGTGTGGACATGGCCTATGATAAATGAGGAGCAGGAAAGAATTTTATTTTCAAACCAAGAAAAGATTGATATTTTCAGGAAGACAACTATTGCGAAAAACAGACCTGGCAATCACTGGTCTGCAGGGATAGAGTTAAAGATTTAAACTTATTCAGGTAAATCTAATGGCACAGCTGGATAGGAATAGAGAATCTTTTCCTTCCTCTTTTTTTTTTTAAGGAGGGTGAAAGGATAACATTTTTATAAAGCACTGAAGAGGTCAATAAATTGTAGCCACTGACAGTCTGTGTAGATTTCTTAGAGGCAGATGACAAATGATGGGTTATTTTCCTGGCAATCTGTCACCAGTGTTACTAAACACAGGGGCAAAAGCTTCCCAATAGTGGGAGAAGGGAAGATTCACTGGCACAAACCTGCAGGGACTTAATATGATTTTTCTTTTATTCTCCACCACTTACAAATACTGGAACTTCAGAGCTGTTTCCCTATTGCTTTGCACCTCAGGTGGTCATTTATACTCATGAAGAGTGATGGGAGGAAAGGAGGTGTAAAACCAAAAATAGTGTTTATACCTATGCAGGGAAGGCAATGTGTTTGCAAAGAATGAACAGTGTAGAAGAGAATAAGGTTCTGGGTGGCTTATAAATTTTATTTTGGAAATTGAAATAGCTTAGATCATAATATGTTTATTTACTCTATTAATTTGTGGAACTGGTCATGTTGATATTAAATCAGAGAGGACAGGTGCTTCTGAATAACTCATACCAAGGCATAAAATAAGCAGCCTATAAGGGATACTTTGCACTGTCACTTGGAGTAGGTGCTTTATGTCCTGAATATGGAGGACTTTTCTAGTTCAGGAGCCAGCTTGATATAACTGTGGAGCTCCCTCTTATCCGTATGTCTTCTTTTCTCACCTAAAGACTAACAAATTTATTTATTGCATAAGCTTTTGTGGGAGAAAATCCCACTTTGTCAGATGCTTTGAAGATAGGGGAACTTACCGGCTATGTCCACACATACATCGCTATTTCGAAATGAGTTATTTATTTCAAAATAAAGTCCTTATTTTGAAATAAGTTAATTCAAATTAAGAAAATGTTAATTCGAATTAAGGGAAAGCCTGCTATCGAAACGGCTGTTATTTTGAAATGGTTATTTCGAAATAATGCCATTTGGACATGTTTTGAAACAGTTGTTTCAAAACAAGGATGTTGTTTCGAAACAACATGTCCAAACGGCATTATTTTGAAATAACCATTTCAAAGTAACAGCCGTTTCAAAATGAATAAGGTTTAAGCAGTTTCAAAATGACCGTTCTCATTTCAAAATGACAGAGCCTGTCATTTCGAAATAAGAAAATGTCATGTGGACCTAATCTTTTTTTATTTCGAAATAACCAGTGTTATTTTGAAATAAAAGAGACGTGTGGACATATACTTTCCTGCATTTATTTCCTCCCATTCTGTGGGTAAGTCATACTGTCATGTCAGACTGTAACAGCAGATCAAAACAGCTGTAAAGTTTCAAACACTGGGGAGCAGCATACAGAGGAAGATGAGGTCAAATCACTTGTTGTAATAAGAGAAAAATCTAGTATCCCTATTAAGTCCTGAAGCAATGCAACAAAATTTGCAAATAAATTCAATTTCAGTAGCTTCTTTTTGAAGCCTTGATCCAGTATTCATCTGTCTGAACACAGCAGTTAGCAAATCATTAATGGAGTGATCACAAAGATTGAAATGCTGACCCACTGGTTTTATAGTGCTGTGATTTCTGTTGTCAGTTTTGTGCCCATTTATTCTTTTGCACAAAGACTGTCCTATTTGTCCTATAAATAAGGCAGAGGGACATCTCTAGCACATAATGGCATAAATCACATTGTCTATGTCTACACTGTAAAAGCTAAGTTGACTTTATTAAGTCAACTTAATAAAGTCTACTTAAAGTTGACTTTAAGTAGACCTTATTAAGTCGACTTAGTTAGTCCACATTGCCTTAAGTTGACTTAATAAAGTCCACTTAATGGTAAAGTCGACTTTATAAGTGGACCTTATAAAGTCGACTTCACTGGACTCTAAAGTCGACTTTATTGCCCTGCAGTGTAGACAGGGCTCTGTTTAAGTCGACTTAAGGGCCCTTAAGTCGACTTAAACACATAGTTTAGACGTAGCCATTGGTAGATGAGCAGGTGAATGAGCCTTTGATAGAGTAACTGGTTTTATTAGGTCCTGTAATAGCATCTTTTGTGCAGATATGTGGGCAAAGTTGGCAGCTTGGTTCATTGCAGGGGTGTGTGCCTGCTTTAATGGCTCTGTTAGGTCTGTAGTTGCTGGTAAGTATCTGTTTAAGGTTGGGGGTTTATCTGTAAGTGAGGAGATGTCTGTCTCCCAAGGCTCAAGAGAGTGAAGGATCATCTTGTAGAATAAGCTGTAGATCCCTGAGGATGTACTATAGAGATCTGATTTGGGGGTTGTAGGTAATGACTAGAGTTGTTCTATTGTTTTCTTTCTTGGACTTCTCCTGTAGTAGTCGACTTTGGAGTACCTGCCTGGCTTTGCCAATCTGTTTCTTCACTTCTGCAGCAAGGTACAAGTAGTTTTAAGAATGCTTGACAGAGATCCTGAAGGTGCCTTTCCCTGTCTGAAGGTCAGCAAATGTGATTATATCTTAAGGCTTGGCTGTAGACAATAGATTGTGTGATGTGTTTTGGTTGAAAGCCCGAGGGACTATACCGATCGGTAGTATTTCTCTATGGGGTGGTGCTAATGTGTCCATCCCTAATTTGTACTGTACTGTCCAGAAAGTGAATCTCTTGTGTGTAGTGTTGCAGGGTAAGTTAATAGTGGAGTGGAAATTGTTGAATTCTCTGTGGAAATCTTCAAGGGCATCCCTACCATGGGTCCAGATGATGATGTCATCATTCTAGCATAAGTAGAGGAGAGGCCCTTTGGGATGGGATTTGAGGTAATGGTGTTCCAAGTTGGCCAACAATTGCTGGTATATTGTGGGGCTATATGGGTAACCATAGCAGTGCTGCTGACTTGAAGATATAAATTGTCCTCTAATCTGAAATGGTTGTGGGTGAGTACAAAGTCACAAAGTTCAGCCACAAGGTGTGCTGTGGCATCATTTGGGATGGTTATTCTAATAGCTTGTAATCCAACTTTATATGGGACATTGATGTAAAGAGCTTCTACTTCCATAGTTACCAGGATGGTGTTTTCTGGAACTCACCAAATGGATTTGATTTTTCTAAGGAAGTCAGTGGTGTCTCAGAGATAGTTAGGAGTGTTGATAGCATAGGGTCTGAGGAGGGAGTCCACACAGCCAGCTAAGCCTACTGTAAGAGTGCCAACACCTGAGATGATAAGGCATCCAGGGTTTCCTTTTTTATGGATTTTAGGTAGTAGATAAAATATCCCAGGTTGGGATTTTGGTTGTGTGTCACTCTTTATTTGTTCCTGTGCTGCTTTGGGGAGTTTCTTGAATAGGTGGTATAGTTCCCTTGATATTCTTCAGTGGTGTTAGCGAAAAGTGATTTGTAGAATGTTGTGTTGAAGGGTTGTTTATAAGCTTCCCGATTTATAATCTGATTTATTCATGATGACAACAGCACCTCCTTTGTCAGTCTCTCTAATAATAATGTCAGAATTGCTTCTGAGGCTGCGTGTGGAATTGCCTTCTGCAAAGCTGAAGTTATGGTGTGATCCACTTTCTTGACCCTACAGTAAAAATTATGGATGGACACAGTAGCACCACCCTATTTTCACATACCCTTTCTGGACTCCTGCCTTTTTGTTCATTTTTCCTTTGTGATGGTGGGTGACTTGAACTGAATGCACTTTCCAGATGAATGTGTATTATATATGTGTACTACAATATTTCCAGTATTTTCTGTCCATTCTTTCATAAACCTTAACTTTTTTTGTTTGCCATTTTGACTACTGCTGAATATCAAACAGATGTTTTCAGTGTGATCTCTGTCAAAATACACAGCTCTTTCACCTGAATAGGCACATTTAATGTTCAAATCCAGCAATGTAATAGCTTGCATTGATCAATTGCATCTGCCATGGTTTTGCTCAATCACGTATGGCGGAACCTCAAAAATATGAATGCCTCAGGAATGGAGGTTATTTATAACTCTGAAATGTTTGTAACTCTGAACTGGGCTGGATTAACGCAGGGACTCAATCCCCCACACCCCAGCCTGACCCTGGGGCTCCAGCCCCTCTGGCTCCCACAAGATCCAGTACCCTTTTCCCCTCCTGTCACCTAGCTGAGCCCCCTCAGTGCCAAAAGTGGGCCCTGCCATGATGCTGGGCAATGGGGAAAGTGCTCCGCATAGGAACTCTGCCAGGCAGCAGGTAGCATGCCTGTGTGTTTTTACTTTAGAGAATATTCCTTTATATTTGGCTCTCCTACTTGTCTCTTGCAAAGCGTCACTATTAGCAGCTGCTGTTTGTAGAGCTTTTTTTTTTTTTTTACTCAGTGCCCACAGTGTTAATGGACACTAAATGGGTTAAGCATCAAAGCAATAAAATAAATAAATAAATATTAATGAATTTAAAAAGCCACCATCAGGGATCCTTTTAGCACTGGCCAGGTTGTTTCTGAAGTCACAAAATGACTTTATAAAAACATTTCATATCGTACAGAGACAAAATTCCTTCCAGTATGTCTTCTATGGTTGAGATAGCATAGAGTGGCTATGTGTACACCTGAGGGCTCAGTTAAGTCAACTTAACAAAATTGACATTAAGTTGACTTAATAAAGTCAACTTAAATGTTAGGTTGACTTAAGTCTACGTCCACACAGGCAGCCTCTGTTAAGTTGACTGAACAAAGCCACAGTGTAGACAACCCTATCTGCAGCATGTTAAGTCAACTATAAGAGCTGGGGTTATTAAGTTGACTTAAGCAACTTAATAAAAGCCCAGTGTGGACATGGCTTTCCTTAAATCGACTTAAGGGGGGTTAAGTTGACTTAAGGCTCCAGTGTAGACATATGCAGTGTTGACAGAAAGTCTGCTCTCAGGCCACTTGTATTTTCAAAGTGAAAAAAGTTTCCTTGGTCTCTAGGCCCAGCAAAACTATTCCACTTCTGGACCTGGGAACTCACTAAATCCTTTCTGCACCTGACACATGTTGAGGGTTCATAAACTTACAAAAAAAAATCAGATTGATGAATAAATAAATAAAATCTGAAAGATGGAAAGGGAAGGTAAAGATTTTTTGAGGAATCCTTAATCCCAAAATGCACATAAGAGTGTATTTGAGGCATTTGCTCTCTTTGCCCCATTATCTCATCTCAATCTGAGTTACTTGAGGCAATGAAAGTAATGTGGTGGGGTTCTCAACTCAGGTGAGCAAATGACTTAAAATTTACTTCTTTAATCATTTGTCCCCCCCTTTTCAAGTAATCCATTAAATATTTCAACTTTTTGATCTAATAAAGAGAAATTTCATGCAACTGTAATTTAATATAAAAAAAACCTGACTTAATTATCAAACTCTGGATCATTTTAGATATTTATAAATTGTTTAAAAGATGTCACCTTTGACCACTGAGGATGATTAGATTCACCATGTACACAATCAGAAAACAAATTTTAAAATGCAACGAGACCCCATTAAAAACCTTTCAGTGTCTATTTACCACACGAGGATATCTATCCAAAAAGTGAGGAAGAGATAGTTTCTCAAACCCTTGATTCAATAAAGCACTTAAGCAGTTTATTAATTGTCTTAACCTAATATTCTGAATTAAAATCTCCAAGATGAAAGAATATTTAAAAGTATAATCAATCTACATATTTTTACCATAAGAGATTTGATTTCTTTAAGGTATAATATCTAAGCACTGAATGTAAAATTAGAGCTGAAATCTGTTTTATATATATAGAAATATTTCAGAGACTCAGGGGAACAAGAAATGCTGTAGGATATGTCCCCTCTCCCCACAAACATGTGAGCTCTACTTTACTGAATGAAAGCCTTAGATACTAAAATTAGGGCAGAAATATTAACAAAAGCTGAAACGCTTGAACTTTGTATGAGTATTTGGCCCAGAACATTGGGATCCCATTCTATAAGTTCCCCCATCTTCAAAGTGTCTTACAAAGTGGATTTTTTCTCCCATGAAAGCTCATGTGATAAATAAATCTGTTAGTCTTTAAATCACACAGGACTCCTTGCTTCTATTACTAAAAAGAGTTGCTCTGTACATTTTCTATATGTGTATCTCAATAATAATGCAAATAAAAACCTAGTTCTCTTCTCCTTTTTCTTCACTTAAAATAATCCTGCAGGCAGAAAAAGAGTCTAAAATGTTCCATGTGGAAAGTTAGTGTCAAAAGTGAAATCAAATTTAAAAGTAGTATGCAGGTGGAATATGAAAACTCTTCAAACACCTACTGATTAAATAATTACTAGACAAGTGCTGTTATTATATTAAGTATTTTTTTAAAATCCGATTTCAGGTGTTTATAAAAAAGTTACTAGTATGGATCCTGTAATTAGAAGAATCCTTGGATTCCTCATTTCCAATCAATCTATTTCTATCTTTTGGGGTACAAGTTACAACTCCTTTCTGTTGATGCACTTTTATAGGAAAAAAGTCATTCCAAATAGCTGAATATTTGAATAGGAAAAGGGAATTGATTTAAGTAAAAACTATTTGAATTCACTGAGAAGCATGAGATGCTTGAAACAATGGGCCGAGAGAGAGAAATAAGAAAATGCAAGAAATACCAAGTCTGAGTCTCCTTCCATTTATACCAATTGGACATCATCATAAATCTATTGTTTTCCTTGGATTTACTGTTGATTTTACAATGCATATTTTTCAAAGTTAGCACAGAAAAAGAGATAAAGAATATCCTTCATCCACTCTCATAATACAAGAAGAGGTTATTTAATGAAACAGACAGATTTCAGAATTTATACCAGTGAAAGGAAACACATTCACACCACATACTGTGGAATTTCTTGCCATAAGACATCATTCAGACTAAGCGTTTAGCAGTATTCCTAACAAGATTAGGACATTTACAGGACACTCAGACTTTAATAGGTGTTTGTGTGTTTGTTTGTTTGTTTGTTTGTTTGTTTAAAAAAGAGCTTTGGGAAAAAAAGTGTGATGTTTGGGGCACAAGGGGGAAGAAAAGGAAAATCCCACTGGGTGCAAGTTATTCTATGGCTCCCTGCTTATGGGGTTTCTTTTTTTCTTCTGGTGGCCACTGTCAGACAGGATACCGGACAAAATTAACTACTAGTGTGATCCTATTATTCTAGGAGACCTGGGTCCCATTGCTTTTACTGTGTCTGTCTGTCTGTCTATTTATATCTAGTCTGCTGCAAGGTAGTTTCATAACTCTGAGAAACAGCATTGTTCATTCAGGTCTAATCAGCTGCAACAGGACACCTTCTTAAGCCTTAGTTCTAAGACTAAGAAAGCGCTCCATGGGGGATCTTGCCAGGTGATGGGGAAGTTGCCTCGCCAGCCGAGGACTACCCTATCTAGGGAGCACTAGGGGCTCCCTTCCCCTGTGCTCCCAGGACAGTGGAACCTCTGGAGCTCCCCTGTTTGGGGAGCACTGGGGAAGACAGCTGCCAGCGGCCCCAGGATAGGGGAGACCTGGGGAAGAAAGTGCCAGCAGGTATCTTCCCCATGAGCTCTGGAGGATCCCCCATCCAGAATGCCAGTGGCCACTTCTCGGGGCTCCTCTGTATGTGTGTGTGTGGGGGGGTGCTCCCCAGACAGGGAAGCCTGGCAGCCACTTCTCCAGGGGTCTCCTGTCCGAGGAGCACCAGAGGCTCCCTCCTCCCCGAAACCCATGGCTTCCTTCCTGCCAGGGGGCCACAAATCTTGGGGATAAGGGACCTGCAGCTCTCTGCTTGCAGGTGAGCCCGGTAGCTGTGGCTCCCAGTTCAAGTTAAAGAGTTTGATGGAGACTCTTTAACTCAAATTATTAACTCCTGCTTTACTTCAATTTAGGAGTCTAGCAAAGACTCCTTAATTCGAATTAATAACTGACAAAGTCAAATTAGTTAGTTTGAATTAATTAATTCAAACTAATGTTTGTAGTGTAAACATAGCCTCTGTTCTCTCATAAACTTTCCCTCACCTCACCCCCAATTCTTCTCAATATTACCATTAGTTTCTATTTTGACACGCCTGGTATATTGTTCTTCTCTCTTATTCTCTTTCCTTTCTCAGCCTCAGCATAATGGCAGTTAAAGTGCTATGATTTCTAAGGAAGACTGCCGAAGTTCTTTCTATGGAAAGTCATCCAGAGTCACAATATTTAACAGTTCTCACAGGCCCAGTCTAGTCTCCATCAGACACTTCTGCTCATCCTCAATATATCAACACTAACAGCTCATCATCCTCCATTGTCCATTAAGGCATTTCTCAATGTAATAGATTTTTTTTTTTAAATCAAATATTTGGGATACAGAATATTAGCATAGAGTGCTATATATGTTACATTTTATACGGTATCTTCAATATAAACTTTTTTTCTGAAGATATTTACCTGTAATAGCATCTGTTTGAGTCAATTACTATGTCTTAAAATAATATGCAAGAAAAGTTGCTGATGAAATATGAAATTTGTGAATGATATCAAATTTGTTTAACATGTAGAGAATTAATAGTGATGACAATAAGGTGAAATAATTGCTTTAGTTGGGTAATTTACATAATTTAGGAGCTGCCCAGTTTAGTCTTTAAATCAGTAGAATTAATGCATCAACTGCTTGTTCCACTTTTTAAATTTTCTACCCTTATAAATTATATTAATTGTGCAGGGGTACTTTGAATGATATGTTTGTGAGCCATTCAAGAAATAAGTATAGCCTCCAGTTTAATTGGATTCATTAGATACTTACGTAAAGTCTACTGGTACTTCTATACAGCTCTCTCTATCTATGGAGAAAGATCTAATGAGATATATCGATAGTGGATCAGATTTTCTAAAGTACCTAAGAGAATTAACACCCTAAATCCCATTGACATACATGAGAATTAGGCTGTCCAGCAAGTTAGTCATTTTTGAAAATTTTATCAAGTATGTGTTGATGAAAGTGTACCTTGTCACTGACATTGCCACATGCTCTATCACTTTACATGAAGATAATATTTCAATGTTTTTAAATCTGAGTGGCTAACATTTGGCTCTTAAATCCATACTAAATCAAAGTGGCCTTATTTGAAGAGCTCCTGAGTATTCAGAGTTCTTACTGAGTGGGGAGTTTTGAAAGACAAGCCATTGAACCGAATTTCAGATTGAAAATTCTGCCCCCCCCCTTTTTTTTAATTGCTGAGGAATCGTGTGTGTGTGTGGATGCATGTTAGGTCACATAATCCAAACCAGCTCCCCCACCCCCCCCGGAGATGCTAACACTTAAAGCTGGCATTCATTTTAGCAGTGAGTATTCAACATTTTGGAAAAATCAGTTTATTTCAATCCCACTTTTGTTCCTCCTAGATATTCCTATCTTGCACTGATTTCACTTGTCAAGTCAGAAAATTACTTGATCAGATGGAGGGTGAATTAAAATATTAACTGCTATTATTGAAGTAGCTGCTGTTCTAAGAACAATTAATGAGTCAGGTTAGAATATGTCAACCAGATAGGGACAAATAACCGCCAAATCAACAGTTAAAAGCAAATTATTCTGCCTATTTGCCATGAAATATGTAGATTAACTCTTTGATCTTTATTAATAACTTTCATGGCAAATGAGGTATGAAACATGTCATAATCTCAGTATCGCAAATACAGTGAAACTTAATTTTAATTTTATTTCACACGCTAAATACTATAGACTACAAAATTTATAGTCTCATAGTTGGAGAGGTTCCACTCTGGTTTGAAAAGGGGCCTTGGGCAACTTCCTGTTTTGTATTTTGGTTAATCAAAGCTTTCTTCTAAACAGAAAATTAACCTAGCCACAAATACAAAATTATCCGCATTCTAGCCTTACACATTTAACTAGTATTTACTTCTACAGTAAGGCAGGATGAAAAAAAGGGAACCTTTTTCCTTCACTTACATCTTTAAAACCTCAGAATTGACTGAAACCAGGTGAAGCAACATGCATTTTAAAATTGCTAAGAAGTCTTGCAAAGATATTTATAGGCAAGTAGACCGGTGCACATAAAAACAGGTTAATAGGCAACAGGAACAATTCCATTCTCCTTAAGTATATTCATAGGTACATGTTGAAATATCACCAGTGGCTAGACCTACAGATAGCTGGTATATTATTTATACAGAGGAACGAACAAGAGTATTTTATCTAGCTTGTCCGATTCTGCTAAATAGGTCAGTGTTGAGCTGTCTCTGTGTGATATGCATCAGTCTGATAATGTTGCTACACACAGCTATATAATTTGTTTTAAAAATATTCAGCATGCATTCTGATTAAAAACAGATACAACTGGAATCTGTGTGGATGCAATGGATTTTGAAGTCATTGTTATCTTGGAAGAAAAACAAAAACAAGGAGTCATGTGGCACTTAAAGACTAACAGATTTATTTATCGCATGAGCTTTCATGAGAGAATATCCCACTTTGTCAAAGTTCTCCCTCTTCAAAGAGTCTGACAAAGTGAGATTCTCCCATGAAAGCTCATGCGATAAATAAATCTGTTAGTCTTTGAGTGCCACAAGACTCCTTGCTTTTTTTGCCTTACTAGACTAACACGGCTGCCCCTTTGGAACTTATCTTGGAAGGTGGTGGTTTTGTATGTGTGTGTTGCAGTAACTTATTGACTAAGACTGCCAGTCCTCAAATGAGTCTTAAAACAGTCCAAATGAAACCAATTGCTTGCATATCTCTTGTTTGTAATTGTTTTAGCTCCTAGTGATTGTTTGATTTATACGAGGGGGGGAAGCCATTCTATGGTAATATTTTCTTGCTACTATGTTTGGCATTAATGTTTGGTGTCTACATGTGGAGAGGGAGATAGAGGATTGTCCTTTTTTGTATATTTAAGAGCACATCTCCTGGGTTAGGCTTATACCAAAATGAATACCCAATGGTAAGAGGTATAACTTACTGGCTTACATCATGTGTGGCACAGATCGACCCTGGGTGAATTAATTTTGTTTGCAATTACTGTGATTTAGATGAAGCATCTTTGTGTTTTATATTCAGCTGGAATTCTCCTTGTGATGGTAGTAAGGAGGGTGATGAACTTTGAAAAATGTCTGTCTAGAATTCTTTCCGTCTTACAAAAGATTTTGTGATCTTGAATGCTGCACCTTATGAATCTGCAGACATGGGTGACCGGAGATGAGGCAGTTGAAGGTAGACATAGAATTGATGATGATGATGATGATGAGGATAATTAATTTCAGTATTTCCCACTATCATTTTTAAGGTTAGAGAGACAAGGTGGGTGAAACCTAATCTCCCTAATTTCCTCAAAACAAATTGACTACAACACTGTATACCTCACTGTTAGGTTTAGAGGCATAATTAATCATCTATTTAAAACTTTTTAATAGTTTACCTCACATTATTTAAAACTATCCTGTAAAATGTCTATATTCACATTTTATTTTTTTCAGCTATATTGGGAAGCTAGAGTATTTTTCTGTCATCAGGGACCCTGATTCCTGATGGTATGTGGGTGCCCTTTACCCAAGATATGTTTATTACAGATTAACAGAATTCAAGGTTTTTCCTCAGGAACTTTTGGCTTTTTAATATTTTTTATCAACCTCTAATTGCATGAAGAGGGGAAAACTCAGACTGTTTTTTTTGTTTTTTTTTGTTTTTTAATATACAGAAGTGTCTATATGAAACACTGATTGAAACCAAACACTTCATTACTGAAAATCTAAATGTCTAATTATATTTTGTTCAACTGACCCTGATTTCTTTTGAGTCAGGTAAACACTAAATAGTATTTTTTGTAGCACCATTGTCTTATAGGAGTTGTAGTTTGGCGCTCCCATTATTTCCTATGGGATAAGATCCCCCAGGGAGTAAAATCTTCCCCCATGCAATGCAGACACTGATGACTCACCTATGCTCTCTGGTGGTGGGGGGGGGAATTTTTCTGAAAATTGTATTTTCCATTAGACACTCATTCTGATGCAAAACTACTGATCAGCTTTGTCATTTATTTAGTTGTCAAGGATTAAGCTGCGGGCATTGATATGTCTGAGGTTTGTGACATGAATGTTTTCTTCCCATGGAATAAAACTGATTTTCTGTTCCCTTGTGCCAGGACACATAGGTAATACAGGATAACAAAATAAGTACCGGATGGCAGTGCCATATATTTTGTATTGTTGCACAGCAACTAGCTATCACTTGCCAGAGTGGTGAGACAGATTCCATTCTGTAAACCAAAATGGTAATGAGGATATATGGAACTATTCCTTTGGTGCAGGCAAGCCAAACAATGGTGCTGGTTTTCTCTAAAAGCCTGGGCTAATAAATGTAATCTTGTTCAAGGAGTTTTACAAAACTATGGCCTTGACTCAGAAAAAAATAAACTGAGGAGCCTTTGCAGGAAACACTGCTGCAAGATTTGGACATTGCATGATTTGGTTTAGAACTGCTGCTTCAAATTATTATGCTGACCTCATGTCTGAGGGTGGTTCAGGCAGCACATTAACCTTTTCTGTTGTTCCTGCTCTCCAACCAATGAACAGTTGTCTTGAAATGAGAAATCTGTGTGACTCTTTTTTTTTTATTTTATTTTTTTCCTCTTTTCATGACAAATGACTTTTGGATGAATCATGAGGACTGAACACGGCCACTGGCACATCCTTCTGTAATCTGTGCTTTGTATGTGTGAGTCATTCTGTTGCATAATAGCCAGTGATTTGATTTGCAAATTCACAAAAGTAAGGATAAGACACCATTGTCTGGTTTCCTTGTAAAGTTGACAAGGTTTTGAATTTAAGCCATTTGTCTGGACTTTGGATGAAGGTTCTGAACATAAAGGGATTTAATCCATACAATTAATATTTATAGTTCATGTGTTGGAGCACTGCAAACAGATATATCCAGTCCACACTGCCAAAGTTTTGTGTGTCCCCCCCCCCACAATAGATTAAAAGGGCTGTTTGGAAAATGTATCATTTTAGTGAATATACTTAGATCTTAGTTTTCTAGTTTGAAGCCTGTTTGGCTCTGGAATGCAAGCTAGATAACTTGCCTGGTTGGGCATCTAGCATTTATACTGATGAACATTTTATAATCTATAGCTAAAATCAAATTGGCTCTTTACAGCGAGCATTGGCTGAAATCCCTGCTTCCTTTTTAGTAGCAGCAAACTGGTTACTGGTTACATCCTGGAGGGGATTGTTCTGAAGTTGGGGAGGTGGGCATTCCTCATAGTCTTACCCCAGAAATCCAGGATACGCAAGGCCCTGTGGTAGCTTAGTAACGTTGTTCCCCAGCCTTATTTGCTTCTATGAGTGGGTAACTGAAATGGTCTGCAAGGGGAGTTTAGAAGATATTTTCATTCTAAATCACAGAAAACTTTCTAGACCTGCCTACCTCAGTTTACCCTTAAGAGGAAACAGACACCATTCTTCATGCAAAGGACTGACACTTTAACAAAAAAAATATATATATAGACACACACACACACACACACACACGGTGACTGAATAGCATAGTGGTTAAGTGTGCCGTAGTAGTTAAGACTGACGCCATTTGATACGGCAGACCGGGGTTCAAATCCTGGTGGGCACCTCTCTACCTTCCCAGTGGGGGTCCTTGGGCAAAAGACCCCTTAACACCTCACTTGCCTACCTCAAATATGAGAGTGCCACGAACTAGGAGAGTCATGCCAGCTCGGATGTTGCCTGGATTGACAAGGTCCATGCCAGATGTTGGGGAACCAGGACAATCTGATGATAAGTGGGCGACTGGAACAAACCATGCATGGATGAGACAAGAGAACCTGGCATTGATGGAATGCTACTACAACAGCAGACCTAATGAGAGAGGATATATGAAACGTATGAGGGAACTATGGATGGACAAAAGACCTACATCCACGCTAACCGAGAAACAGCTAGTTACCTAACGCTTCAACATAGTAAAGAAGCAGCTGCTCTCACAACTGGAGATAGACCAACTCCACATTACCTCCCAGGCTCAAGAAGAAGCCCCAGAAGAACAACTAGATGTGCAGCCACCACCTGAAGCTGTAACTTCCCTGCCACCCCCTCCATTACAGAGCACAGCAGCTGATATGAGGCATAAGATCATGGATAAACTAGCTACAGTCAACCCTCGAGACCGATTACCAAGGCTCGTTGGAGAAGTACCATCAGATAGTATGCTAGAAGATGCCAATAGAGCCCTAATGACAATTCCTACTACCACCATCACTGAAACCAATGAACTGGTATATGCTACAGCCTCTGTAATCCTGGAGATGCTTGGCTACACAATCAAAAAGAACAGCAGTAAATACCCCCCCTGGAAAATGAGGTTGGAGGATAAGGTCAAGGCAAGGATGCTCTGGGTTTCATCCAGGATAGTGGCTTTGACACTCACCAAACCCCACCCGCCTTCTTTCCGGCTGGCGTACAGTCTCTGAGCGTTGGACTTGGGGTGGAAACCTCCGTACATTGTGAGGAGCTTCCGGGTCTTCACATCGGCAGCCTCCATGTCCTCCTTTGGCCAGCTCACTATACCGGCAGGGTATCTGATGACTGGCAGGGCATACCTGTTGATGGCGTGGATCTTGTTCTTCCCATTGAGCTGGCTCTTCAGGACCTGTCTTATCCTCTGGTGGTACTTGGATGTTGCTGTCTTCCTTGCTTCCTCATCGTGGTTCCCATCTGACTGTGGAATGCCAAGGTACTTGTAGCTGGTCTGTATGTCTGCTATGTGGCCTGCTGGTAGTTCCACCCCATCAGTCTTGACTACCTTTCCTCTCTTTACTACCATCCGGCCACCCTTCTCCAGTCCGAATGACATCCCAATATCCTCACTGTAGATCCGTGTCAGGTGGATTAGCGAGTCGATGTCTCGTTCATTCTTAGCATACAGCTTGATGTCATCCATGTAGAGGAGGTGGCTGATGGTAGTTCCACTCTTGAACTTGTATCCATATCCAGTCCTTGTGATTATCTGGCTGAGGGGGTTCAAGCCAATGCAGAACAGCAGCGGGGACAGCGCATCACCTTGGTATATGCCGCACTTGATGGCCACTTGTGCAAGCTGTCTTGAGTTGACTTCCAGTGTTGTCTTCCACAGCCCCATTGAGTTCTTGAGGAAGGTCCTTAGTGTCCTGTTGACTTTGTATAGTGCCAGACATTCACAGATCCATGTGTGCGGCATTGAGTCGTAGGCTTTCCTGTAGTCAATCCAGGCTGTGCTCAGATTGGTCTGTCTAGACCTTGAGTCTTGGGCGACTGCTCTATCTATGAGCAGCTGGTGTTTTGAGCCTCTGTTGTTGTTCCCAATGCCCTTCTGAGCTTTCCTAATCTACTGGCCCACGTGGTCCTGTAGCTTGGCGGCTATGATGCCTGATAGGACTTTCCATGTCGTGGGGAGGCAGGTTATTGGCCGGTAGTTGGATGGTTCTGTTCCTTTGTGGGGGTCTTTCATGATCAGCACTGTCCTTCCTTGTGTTAGCCAGTCTGGGTGGGAGCCTGCTGCTAGCAGCTGGGTCATCTGTGCTGCTAGGCGTTCATGCACTGCTGTTAGTTTCTTTAGCTAGTAGGTATGGATCATGGCCGGGCCAGGTGCTGTCCAGCTCTTCATGTTCTTGACCCGCTGTTGGATGTCTACTACTGTGATGGTGACTGGCTCCTGTTCTGGGAGATTGCTGTGGTCTGTTCTCAGGTCCTGAAGCCACTTTGCACTGGTGTTATGAGTCTTCTCTTTCTCCCAGATGTTCTTCCAGTACTGTTCAGTTTCTGCTGCTGGTGGCTCTGCTGTTATTGTGTTGTTGCACTGCAGTTGGGAGTACACCTTGGATGGTTCTTTGGAGAACAGGGCATTTATCTTTTTGGCCTCTGCTTCTCTAGTGCATCTCCTTAGCCTCGTGGCCAGTGCTGTGAGCCTTTGCTTAGCAGTCTCTAGGGCTTCAGATTGAGTCAGGCCCTTGTATTTTCTCAGTAGCTGAGTCTTATCCTTAATCTCTGCACCCTTCTGTAGTTCCACCAGCCAGCTGACTTCTCTCCCGGTTGCCTTGACCTTATCCTCCAACCTCATTTTCCAGGGGGGGTATTTACTGCTGTTCTTTTTGATTGTGTAGCCAAGCATCTCCAGGATTACAGAGGCTGTAGCATATACCAGTTCATTGGTTTCAGTGATGGTGGTAGTAGGAATTGTCATTAGGGCTCTATTGGCATCTTCTAGCATACTATCTGATGGTACTTCTCCAACGAGCCTTGGTAATCGGTCTCGAGGGTTGACTGTAGCTAGTTTATCCATGATCTTATGCCTCATATCAGCTGCTGTGCTCTGTAATGGAGGGGGTGGCAGGGAAGTTACAGCTTCAGGTGGTGGCTGCACATCTAGTTGTTCTTCTGGGGCTTCTTCTTGAGCCTGGGAGGTAATGTGGAGTTGGTCTATCTCCAGTTGTGAGAGCAGCTGCTTCTTTACTATGTTGAAGCGTTGGGTAACTAGCTGTTTCTCGGTTAGCGTGGATGTAGGTCTTTTGTCCATCCATAGTCCCCTCGTATGTTTCATATATCCCCTCTCATTAGGTGTACTGTTGTAGTAGCATTCCATCAATGCCAGGTTCTCTTCTCTCGTCCATGTATGGTTTGTTCCAGTCGCCCACTTATCATCAGATTGTCCTGGTTCCCCAACATCTGGCGTGGACCTTGTTAATCCAGGCAACGTCCAAGCCGGCATGACTCTCCTAGTTCGTGTCACTCTCATATTTGAGGTAGGCAAGTGAGGCGTTAGGGGATCTTTTCCCCAAGGGCCCCTACTGGGAAGGTAGACAGGTACCCACCAGGATTTGAACGCCAGTCTCCCGTATCAAAGGGCGTCACTCTTAACCACCACTGCGCTCTTAACCACTACGCTATCCAGTCACCTATATATATATATATATCTATATATATAGATATAGATATAGATATATTCTTAAATAAATGTTTCTTTACTACTCATTCCAATTCATTTGTTTTTAATTGAAAATCAATAAAATAAAATATGTGAAATAAGCTGCTGTAAGGCAACACAAACTTTATAAACTATATATGTTATAGTATTACATAAAACAAAACAAAATCTAAAATTGTAACAGCATTCACATCACAACAGTGTAGTTCTTTAACACATATAACATTATGAATGCTTAGCTTCAGAGTGGCATAACTAATATACAATGTAGCAGCATTTTCTGCACACTTATGTATGAATTACTAACACAGCTCAGCATCAAACTTATTACAATATTGTAAGAAATAAGCACATGCATACAGTAACATTATAACAATAATGATATCATACAGTAACACCAATAATAGTAATATACAATAAAATTACAATAACCTTCACAATACTCCTAATTCTATGAGCAGTGGCCAGGAAGTCATTAAATGAGAGGAGTTAAAGATCATGCAAGTGCAAGCATCTAGGTTTACTTAGTCATAGCCATGTATTCATTATTCAGGAAAAATCATACTTATTTCTCAGTATAATGTCTATGGCTAGATCTACACCTAAAATCTTAGTTCAGACTTGGTTAGCCCTAAATAAGTAGTTTGAAAGTCAGTTTGAACTAAGTTTTTTGTTTGGTTGGTTGGTTGTTTTTTTTTTTTTTTTTTTTTTGTTGTTGGTTGTTTTTTTGTTTTTTGGTTTAAACTAACTTACTTTGAACTAGCCATGCTTTTTTTTAGTTCAGTCTAACTCTTTAGTTCAAACTAAAAACGTGTGGTTAGTTTGACCTAAAAAAGCATGGTTACTTCAAACTTAAAGTTAGCTCAAAATAAAAAGATGCTTAGGTCACACTAACTGCTACTTCAAACTTATTTAGTTTGAACTAGCATGTCTACATTGGGCTAGTTTAAACTAAATATGCAAATTAGTGCAAACTAAGCAGTTAGTTCAAACTAACTGTTTGAGCTAACTCGTTTGAACTAAGCTTTAGTTAGCTTGAACTAAAAAATTGTTTAGATCCAACTACGCAAAGCATAGTGTAGACAGGGTTCAAATTAGTTCAAATTAAGGCTCATTAATTCAAACAGATTTGCTAGTGTAGACATAAGGTATGTAACAAATGAGATCCTTCTCCTCTGTCAAAACTGGCAGTTTTACTGTCCCCTCCTCCCCCCCCCCACTGCCCAGCTTCTCTTCTCTTCGGCAGTAACAATCACACACAGCCAATTTTGTCACCTCTTTGCATTTATATATAAAGCTTCTGACCTTTACAGAGCCCTTCTTATTGGCCGCTTTCTTAATGTTAATCAGCAATTTAATCCCACCTAGGGGTCATGTCCTTTTGGATCAACAACTGTTCCTTATGCTAATTACCTTGTTTACCTCAAACTCAGACCTCCTCTTGCTGCTCCTTCAAGATATCATTTTAACCAATCATCTGTCTGATACACTAATTAGCTTGCCTTGTTTACTCCAAACTTAGTTCCTCCCTAGGTCCACATTCACAGCTAGAGGCACTTCACATTTACGTGTTAGAACTGACCTTTGTTTCATCCTATCCTATCTACTTGCTGGTTATCAGTTTCTTAATATCTGTTTTATTTCTTTATTCCTTTCTAACCAATGGCATAATTGGTCACCATTTAGATTTCTAACTTTCCAGTGTAAAGATTGCACTAAATTATTATTAGCTACTTATTATAAGCATTTAACTAAACCTAACTTTATTATTTTTCATGTCTAATCATTATGATACCCTCACCATTTTTGTTTCTCTCATTAAAGCATGTCAAATCTTTGCCATTTATACCTGTCTTTCTCTGCCTGCTTTTCAGTCATATGGGTTCCTGTAGTCTTTTGTGGTGTTCTTTTGCCATGAATTAAAACAGCATGAATATCTCTTGTACCAATGGGGAGAATGCATTCATTTCTTGAAAGATTTTTTGAAGTTTGTTGGATACTTAACATTTTTTGTGTTGTAAGTCTTTGCTTGAGTGCTTAAATGTCTTAAGCACATCAGTCATTTTTGCTTTAACAGACCCAGGTCCTCCGTAATGACAATGTACTGCTTACCTTCACAATTTTCTGTGAGAGTTTTTTACTTTGTTTTCAGTAAGAATTATTTGTCCCATTACAGGAAATGCCTTGGTGTGGGGGTGCGATGAAGGGGTTCTTCATACTCAGCTATAAGTTCATTTTGTAGTTAGTAAAGGCTTCTGGACTGTTGGTTATTTTATTCTGGCTTGAAAGGAAAATGTTGGCTATCATCCTTGTTCTAACTACTGATAATTCCTCTATCATTCTAGTCTCTGGGTGCATGTCAAAACTTAATTAAGAAATAAATTTAGCCAAACACCTATGACTTGAATAGTACAGGGAAGTACTGTTATCCTTAATTATAGATCAGGAACTGAGGCAAAGATATTTAGGCACCTGACTCCTATTTGACTTAAGCAACTAAATACCTTTTAAAAATATATCCCTAAATGCCTTGGTGAAGATCAGACAAGAATGCCCATGGCAGAGATGGGAATACTAGCAGTTAATTTGTAGTCTCACATAAACCCTATTCGAATCTGAGACTAAAAGTCAACTGCTCGCTTGCTCTTATGTTGAATGGATAAGGTCATATGAGTATCTATACTCTTGGGTAGTTTACAATAGAGTTGCAGGTATAATTTCCACTTCCGGTATTGCTAGGAGTCTTCTGTCAGACCTAGTGATTTTACTGGGATGCAAAGTGAATTTAAGCTTCTATCCAATGAGTTCTGGGGAGTCAAACCATTAAAAAAATTGATTCATTTCTGCTTCAGGTTCATGAATATTTCCTAACACTCCAGCCTAATCCCATTTCAAAACCCAACTGTAAATGACTGTTTAGTAACCATACAACCCCTTTGAATTGCTTTTGGACTACTTTGAATCTGTTTTGTCTAGTTCATGTACATTTTTTTCAGATTAGCATCACCCACTTTTTTATACTTGCATTGTAACTCTTACCGTAAAGAATCAGTGAAAATGTATTTATCATTGTTAGAACCATTTTTAAAAGCTTTTTGCTTCTACTAGTACAACATGTTCCAGACCTCTGTCATATTTGACCACCAAGGTGATGTAATGAATTTCTGCTGAGAAAATACCCTTTCTATGTTAATTTGTGTAGCATGAAAAGTAAATGTGATATTGAGTGAGCTGTGGGTGATCAGTGTTAATGACACAATTAAAATCCTCTCCCAATATTGTTTTGGGTATAGACTTGGTAAATATTTAATAACTTGTAAAATGAGTGAACTGGGTGTTCAGTTCATACATAATTGCCAGGGAGAGATGTCCTACTTTAGTTTCTACTATATGTATAAGCTTCTGACTGAAAAATGGATGAGGTGTGACTGAAAATAGTTATTTCTCTTCCCCTACCCTTTGATTCAATATAGGACAAATAGAAAACAAATGTTTAGGTAGTACAGATCCAGTGTTAGTAAAATAATACAAGACTCAGTCACTGATCAGTTTCATAGACATGTTGTTATTCTAGATTCTGCACAAACACAAAGGCATATAGTTCCTCACTATCTCCTTTTGAGTTCTTTGTCTGTGCGTGTTTACATAGTGTTTTTTTTTAATAATATGACAATGGAAAATGGGTCTTTAAGATAATGGTATCTGTTTTCCTCTTTGTATAGAAAGACGCCATCACTAATTTATTTTAGTCCTGTCAATGGAAATGTAATTTGCTAATTACTATTTAGGCCATAGGAGTTTCTTTCCTCATTACATCAAGAAACCATTACATTCAATGAACCTTTGCATTTGCAAAGGAAAATAAAGTTAACCTGGGGAAATATAGACCACTTAGCTTAACCTCTGTACCAGGAGAAATAATGGAGCAAAAAATTAAGGAATCCATTAGCTAATAATTAGAAGAGAATAAGATGTTAAGTGATAATCAGCATGGATTTGTCAAGAACAAATCATGTCAAACCAACCTGTTAGCTTTCTATGAAGGGATAGCAAGACTTGTGGATAGAGGGGAAGTGGTAGATGTGGTAGATGTAGACTTTGATAAGGCTTTTGATACAGTCTTGTATCAACTTCTTTTTAACAAACTAGGGAAGTACATCCTGGATGGAGCTACTAAAAGTTGGGTGAAAAACTGGTTGTATAACCACTCCCAGAGAATAGTTATCAATGGCTCAGTCATGCTGGAAGTGCATAGGGATCAGTTCTGGGTCTGTTTTTTTTTCAATATTTTCATCAATGATTTAGATGATGGCATAGAGACTACACTTACAGAGTTTGCCGATGATACCAAGGTGGGAGGGGTTGCAAGTGGTTTGGAGTATAGGATCACAATTTAAAATGATTTGGACAAACTGGTGAAATGGTATGAGGTAAACAGAATGAAATTCAGTAAGGACAAGTGTGAAGTACTCCACTTAAGAAAGAACAAATCATTGCACATATATAAAACATGCAATGATTGCCTAGAAAGGAGTACTGTGGAAAAGGATCTGGGCATCATAGTGGATCACAAGCTGAATATGAGTCAACAGTATAACACTGTTGCAAAAAAAAGCAAACACCATTCTGGGATGTATTAAAAGGGATATTATGAGTAAGATAGGAAAAGTAATTCTTCAGCTCTATTTGGCCCTGATTAGGCCACAGGTGCAATACTGTGTCCAGTTGTGGGCACCTCATTTCAGGAAAGATGTAGACAAATTGGAGAAAGTCTGGAGATAGCAATACAAATGATTAGAGGTCAAGTACCTAAGAGGTTGTCATAAGGAGGAGGGAGAAAAATTGTTCTTAACTGCTGATGATAGGACAAGAAGCAAAGGGCTTAAATCACAGCAAAGAAGGTTTAGGTTAGACATTAGGGAAAAAAAAAACTCCCAACTGTCATGGTAATTAACCACTAGAATAAACTGCCTTGGCCGGCTGTAGAATCTCCATAACTGGAAGCTTTTTAAGAGCAGGTTAGACAAGCACCTGACAGGGAGGGTTTAAGAGGGTACTTGGTCCTTCCATGAGTGCAGGGGACTGGACTCAATGACCTCTCATGGTCCCTTCCAGGTTCTATGATTCTCTGGTTCCCCATTCACTTTATTTTAAATCTATGTCCCCTTCCCAAAGGTAGAACTGGCAGGAAAAAAAATGGTTGTAAGGAGTTGTTTTGTTCATTTTTGTTTTATTTTCTATCAATGCTGATTGGTTAATCTAAGCTGTTCACAGGAAAGGATAGGTGTCAAGAAATTGTCAATGTCCAATTTTTATGTTTTTTCTAAATTAGCAGGTTGAAAAAAATGGCTTTATTTTTGAAACCTGTTAATTCATTGTGTTTAAAAAAATAAAATGAAACTTTACAAATTATTTTAAAAAATATTGATTAACTGACTGCATTTTTTTCTTCTAAACTGGAAATAAGAATGAAAATAAAAGAATAGGATTTTGATTTTGCAGTTTTGGAAATTTTTACAGGATAATTCCTATCTAGCTCTACCTAACAGATAGGTACTTTTTTCTTAAGTCAACAATTTTTCCAGTGCAAATATGAAAGTTATTCATAGACAAAGAGTAGGTTAGAGTAGATTATATATAGGCTGATTTGCTTTCTCCTTGGTTGGTTAGTTAGTTCTGGGTGGAATTTTCAAATATACCAACTTGGTACATAAGTCCCATGGGCTTCCATTGAAGTTTGTGCTTCTCAAATGCTTGAATCCTTTTGAAAAACCCATCCTTTATGACAGAGGTAAAAGGGGAAGGAGAAAGGCATGGATAAGCATGCATGTCTCACTCCCTGTCAGCATCAAGCCCAAGCTAAGAAGAGTAATGATCCAGCCAATTAACCAAATTTGATGATGAATACTGAGCATGGGCTACCTGAGGTTAAGAAGCAGAATAAGAGGAAGTCTACAATTGCTTGTGGGTGGGTATGTATGTTTGTTTCTATGCAATAAGAATTGTATGAATCTTATTAGTGAAAGCAATATATAGTAGAAAGATAGAAAACTAAAAAAAAGAGAAAAAAAAAAGAAATAAAACCTCCTTGAAATAAACCTCATGCAACTCGAGTTATACTTTAAGCAAGCTGAAGAAGGGTTTAATTTGTCCCTGGCTGTCTTTTGCAACTCATTATGTTGACTGAAGATTTATTAATAAATTATCATCAAGCTACAGAGTGATCCTGAAACAAATGAGTTTTGGCAGGCTTACAAAACTGTTAAATGTTTTTTCCTCTCTTTTTTTTTTTCTTTCCTTGTCTCCTCCCTCATGGAGAGAAGGACTTAGGCAGAAAAGATCACTATGCTTGCAAAACAAACACCATAGCTAGATCAGCCATTGACCTCAGCCTTCTATATTAATGCCCTTAACTGTTTGTTAAGCAAATTTTCCATTGTTAATCTATAAGCCTTTTAACTTATTCCTGTTCACATCAACTTTATGATCTGTGGAAAGAACAAAATCTCTGAACCCAGATACCTTTATTTTAAAATGTCTGATAACTACATTATATAACAGGACAGTTCAAATATTATTTTATACACTTACATTCATGTTTCTGGAGGTATCTTTGCAAACTGTTTTCTTAAGGCTGTTCTGAACAGGAAGAGAACATGCACATCAAAGATTCTTCTCATGTTTGTAAAAAACACAAGAACTCAGGGATATAATCTAAGAGAAGGTACTGGGAGAAGAAAGGACAAAGTTGCATTACTTTTACAGGAACAGCTAAACAGTTTCCTGCAATGTGTGGTATGTATTTCCTGCGTAGTTGCAAAAGAATAACTTCTGCAGAATTTGGACCCATTTCTGGATATGTTTTTTTTGGATAAAGTTGAGAAGGCCAAATCTCCATTCCACCTAACCTCTCCTCTTTTTTCTCTTCTTTACCCAGTTTCCTCCTTCCCTCCCCCCATTTCATGAATTTCTTCTTCTGTTTTGTTTCTACCTCCACCCCAACATCTCACATCTGTGTTGTATTATCTGGTTTTGTAAAATCGGGTCTTGCAGCTTTGACAAAGTTGTGAATTTTCGTGATAGTATAATTCTATTGGAGAACCCATGAAGAATGTAGTATTTAGAACTATATATGATCTGTAACTCATTTATCTTTTTGTACATTTCATTGTCCGCTCTTTTATGAAAATCAATATAAAAGACTTCATAGAGTCTATGGACTTCTGTATTTAACAAGATCTAACAAATCTCAACACTTCTTCAGTCATTCATTATTGAGCTGAAGTGCTGTCTCTGCATGCTTCACAATAGAATGATCTTCATTTTTCTTTTACTTCTATCCACTTGTCTGCAAGCATCTTTCTAAACTTCTGCAAATTAGGGTTTGTTGTTGTATCCCTGGATTAATCTAGAATTTTGTTTCTGAGCTCCACTCTTTGACAACTCCTCCAGGTCACAAATTTTGAATACCCTGAGGGTTCCTCTTGAACTATTACTTGACTCCATCTGAAGATTTGTCCACTTTTTTGGTGTCTTCATGTAGACTGACACATACATTGTCATTCTTTAGAATAGTTCAAAATGATCCTGGTTTGGTGGCTTTTAGAAACTGGGACCACTTGAATGACTTGTTCAGTGGCCTGCCTGTGAACCAGGGACCTCTTGATGCCATCTTGAATAGGACACAGATGTTCTTTATGGTTACAGTGACCCATTGGGTCTACTATCTACTTTCTAGCTCACCAAAGAGAGACATGCAAGGTCTCTACTGAAACTGGGTCACACAGTCCTCATAATATTTGCTCAATGTATGCACAAATGTGTGTGTGTGTGTGTGTGTGTGTGTGTGTGTGTGTGTGTGTGCGCGTGCATGTCCACACATGCATGCACTGAAAACTATATTTTTAATGCCTGTAACTTTTGACGGGTCCCCAAAATATGATAGGTTGTTTTCAGGCAAGAAACTTTTATCTTTTTGGTTACATGTAAATTAAGTATGTATGGTTCACAGTAGACACCCATTTAAAGCCTGAGCTAAATATTAATGAAGGGATTGTGTAATCTTCAAGAGGGAATTTACAGGGAAAAAGTTCCCAGCAGATGGGAGTCATGTTTGCAGATGAAGATAATAGTTTTTTGAACTTTAACTACTAGGGATCCACTCTGGATCTTTCATCTAGGCACTAAAATGACAAAATGTATTGTCATGAAAAAAGGATAACAGCCAGCCTTGAAAAACTGTGGAGAGACTTTGGGGTGAGCTACACTTAACTAGACACCCACTTGTTTTATAACACCAGGTTCTAAAATTCATGTACACTTTATTTTGTATATAACCCTCTATTTCCTATATTTTCATTTCTTGTCATTGACTGTGTTTATTAAATAAATGTCTTGTTTTTAGTATAAACATGCTAACACTCTCTGTGGTAAAGGGCTGTGATTTAAGGTGTAACTGGTTATCTGGAGTAATGTGGGAATAGAAGATCTGGGAATTCTTTGAGGTGTCTAGTGGATCAGAGGCTGGACATTCATGTAGAGAGCTCAGAGGTTATCATGTACCTATCATTAATCCTTAAGAGAGAACTGGGCCAATGGAGACCTGGGAGTCAGTGCTTGTGTTGCCGAGAGTAGCAGAGATGGGGAATTGATCCACACGAGATACAGATAAAAGTTCTTCATAATAACTGCAAGTGCCAGTCTTGTGCCTCGTATACCTCATACTCAGTGGAGTATCCCAGAGAAGCATCACACTATCTGAAATTATTTTAATGGTTTTAGTCCAATTACCTATAAATCAGTGTGCATAAAGAGGGATGGGGGGCGGGGACAACAGGCATATGTGCAAAATGGTCAAAATGAAGTAGAAGTATGTATCCTATTTACTTTTTTTTAAGTTGAATTTATGAATGAAATCCTGGGCCTTCTGAATAAAAGGCAAAATTCCCATTGTCTTCAAAGGATCCAAGAGTTCACACATCATTTCCATGAGTTGTCCTTCTACTGCCACATTTCATCAGCTTCATCTCCCCCAGGCTCTGACTCAGCACCCCCAATTTATGCATACCCTTGACTCACAAATATACAACTCCTTATCCACAAAAAGGCACCACACTCTGAATATCAAATAAAATAGATAGTAGAAGACTTAAAGTTCCTGTCTATACCATAAAAAATAATTTGAATGCTAAGGATCAGCAAGTATTACAAAGATTGCAGTTACTGAACATCAGTGCTCAGGAGTTATATTAATGTTGTTATCAAATATATAATTACTGCTTAAGGGCCTGATCTCATAAACACTTACAAGAGTTGTCTTTAGCTCATTCAGGTGGTCACACTGACTCAGACAAGTCAGGACCATAGCCTCAGATACTGAATTTGTAGCACGTCTGTTAGGAAAGAAATTCCCATTTTTTGTGCTATTTTTCTTTCAGTTTGTGTCTGAATTGTTCAGAATGTTTAGGAAGTTGGCATTATTATTAAAGATTTGTCTGGATATTTTATTGTTTGGGGAAGGAGGAGATGTACAGTGTAGCTTTTGATATGTGTCCATGAAATCAAAGGCTAAGTTAGCATTCCATTAGAATCCTAAATTCACAAGCAGACAATGTGATTCATTTTCTAATAATTACAAAAATAATGGGGTGAATCTTCATATAATGAGTTCTAATATCTTTATTTTGAAACTTTTTATCTGCTCCAATCATAATTAATATAGCGACTCATGATATTGAGATTCTTTTATAATAAAATATACTGGAAAAATTATTTCATTATACTAATGGTTTTTTTTCTTGATGATGATGATTATCACAAATTTAATTTTGAAAGATAAATTTAGTTACATTTTATGCAATTCATTGTTTTTTAATTAAAAAATAATTTTTCATTTTTTGCACAGCTTTTCATTTATTCAGTGCTTGCCACTTTTAAAGGTTTCTCCTGTTAACTGTTATCTCTTTCCACCACCCAGTGCTCTTCAGGGAGGATAGTGGAAACACCCATTTTGTTGATTCCCCCATTTCTTGGACTCCTTTGCAGATTGAATCAAAAATAGAGAGCACAATTTAGCAGAATTCTATGGAAAAGAATCAAAGGATTTAGAAATCCTTCTTGTGGTCTTTTGTGGCCTTTCATGTATGGGAAAGGTAGATAACTTTTTTTTTGTATAGTGTCTCTCCTTTGAAAGAATTCTAAGACATTACAATTTTAAACTATGAAAATTTGGTCAGTCACTGAAATGTAGTCATCTCTGGATTAAATCAGGACAATAGTTTATATATCCATAAGGATGCCATGCAAAAGCTTAGAGCAACACCTATATCAGGTTAAAGATGTGGAGGGAAATGGTAGTTTGTAAGACTATATTTCAAGTTAAAACTGGCAGGGACATCAGGAAAGAATGCTGCCTGCTGTATCATTCACACTACCGCTTACAGAGCATACTGTTAAAATTTCCATCCAAAGAATGCTCATCTCATCATAAAATTATTACACTGGATAAGATTTCAGTCCAAAAGGCAAGATTGTGTAACAGTGGGAGAAGGATGAATATTTTGGGAAGAACTGCAAGAACACCTTCCACTAGTTTCTGAAAATGAAGTTGGGAGCCACAAACCTGAAAGTTCTATGCCAGTCTTGTATCACCTTGAACAAGTCGCTTCTCACTCTACTTGCATTCTCAGCTACAGAATGGAGATCATGATTACCTGTTTTTTGAAGAACTTCCAAAGTTGATTGAAAAATTCTCTCTCTCTCTCTCTCTCTCTCTGTCTGTCTCTGTGCCTCTGCCTCTGCAAAGTGCCATTGTATAGTATGTTTTCCGTGATATTGACACCAGTGAGGCACATAATATACAAAACACTAGTATGTTCCTGTTTTTCCTTTGGCAAAAGGAAATTAGATGGTATATTCTATGGTATATTATTATCTGCATAACTAGTACTATTGCTAGTATTTCCTTTCAAAATATTCCCACTTTTCTCCATGCATGATACAGGAAATGATGACCAGAGATAATGTTGTTTAGTACTGCCAGAACCAATTTTATTCACTGTTTTTATAGACTCTTCAGGAAGTAAATCTGCTTGCCATATCAAAAGTTTTGGCGTCATCAAATGACTGCAGGTTATAACACTTCTTCCCTCGATGCCCATGATTCATGTGTTTATTTTAAAATGAGAAATCCAAGGGCTTTTTGGTTTTGGTTTGTTTTGGTTTCTTCTCTACACCATTTCCACAACATCATTTCAGTTCCCTGCACAGCTTGAAATTGAAAAATATGCTGCCATCAGCAGGAAGTATCAAGGCACTTTGAGTTACTAATCAAACCAATTATGTATTTTAACTCCCCGACGCCTCTTGTCATCACTTGTCATGGGTGATGGTTGTTAAATGCATTGGGATAGATCTCTGTGGTGGCATTGTGAAGGAAATTCTTGTCTCTCCAAAAGTTGCAGGAAAACAAAGCAAAAACCTAGATTTGGCACGTAGGAGGATGGGGTTTTCCAAACATAAGGCAGTCTGATGGGAAGGTGGGACAAACTAGCAAGTCAGGTTAAAAGCCTTATTATAGAATTAAAATACATTCTATGCTGAGCAGGGACTTGCTTGCTATGTAATTATTTCTGAAGTGAATTTGCCACGGGGATAAAAGCAGGAAGGCAGAAATTAGGTGGTGTAAATGGTCATAGACCCATGGCTTTGTGCTTGGAAGCTGAAGACGATCTGCACTGGCATTCCCGTAGTGACCTACCACTGAACTTATGCTGCTTTATAAACAGCAAGAGACCAATTTCCTAATTCACACTGACTTCCTTAAACACACTGGTGAATCAGGAATTCTTCCTAGTTGTTTCTGTTTTATGACTGTTTGCCTTTTGTTGTCAAAATGTGATGATGATGTATAGGTATTCAGAGAAATGCTGAAATCCTTTGTGGGAAAGTCAAACCACTCATATTGTTCAGTGATTTCCAGATAATATAGTAGCTTTTCAAAGTCTGAAAAAAATTGAAGAAAGACAAATATTCTGGGCTTTGTTCAAGAAATGATACAATCAGGCTTTGTTTGTGAGTCACTTCTCATCTCTATTAACAAATAAAATGTAATCTTGCATCCTTGGAGAGAGAGCTTTTTGAAAGAGAGAAAGTTGCAGATAGAAGAAAGAACATTAAGCTAATAATCGTTACCTGCTGCTACTTTATGGAGCTGAAATCCAGGATGATTTTGTTGGTATAAAGGGCATTTTAAATATGGATAGTCCATTGCTCAGTGTGCCCATCCAATTAAATAAAATGTAAGTGTAGGCTACTGAAGATTAGAAATAATTCATGCAAAAGGTCCACATTCTCTGAAAATACCATTTTTCGTGCATGTTAATACATGAATGAACATTTCTTTATTTCCTTGTTTGGATTTATTAGTTATAGATCTGAATAAATTGTATTCCATGATAATAATCATTTCATTATTAATCATCCATGGCATATTTCCCTGGCCTACATAATTCTCATTTAAAGTCAGTCAGTCAAGCTGAAGTCAGGGAAACATTAGAGCATACACAGTCACAGAAGAGCTGTCATTTCCTGCTATTCCTACAGTTTCACCTTCCTAAACTGGAAACATGGCTGTGGCACAATTGAAGTTCATCAGTGCAATATGACAGTACTGTATATATTGTAACACATAACCTTTTGCCACTTAACTTTTATGTTTTAACTTGCATGCAATGGGATCAAAATCAATAACACCTTATTAGAGCTACATTAATGTTGCTTAAGTCTATGACAATTCTACTCTTCCCTGTTTGCTAGTGCAACCAATAATTTTTGCAGGGATAACACCATATTATCTCTTGTAAGTTATTTTCCTTAATGTATTATTTATTATGTATTTGTGTTGCAGTAGCTTCTAGACAATAAATTTCATATGGATTATTCAGCATTCTAAGTACAAAAATGGGAATAGCAATTGAATAATTTCCCCCCCACACACACTCCCATTTAAACCTATGTTGTCTCTTAGACTGTAAATTCTTTGGAACAGAGATTATTCCTTGCTATGTGTGTGTACATAGCACACACTTTCTAGCACAATGATGTCCTTATTTTGGTTTTCCCCATCAGTCACTTCCACAATACAAATAACAAATAGTAATAATTTCTGGTTATTTTTAAGACAAAAAGAATGTGGAGGGTTGCTCTGAGAAGCCAACAGTTCTAGTTTGCTGTTCATCTAACCACAGGGATCATCAGTGTCTAGTGCAGCTCCTGCTGGGTTTCATTATTAATCAGGATAATTGTTTTTCTTCATTCAAATAACACATTAAAAGATTGAGTCCAAACATACTTTGGACTACAAAAGGGAACTGATAATGAACTTTAGTCTTCTGAATTTACATTCTTAGGGGTCTCATTCTTTTACCACACCAAAAATAATATTTTTGCTCTTTCCTGGAAGTGGCTGGTATTTTATTAGCTCCTTTTTTCATTACTTTGAAATAGCTAGAATGATCTTATAATTCAGAAGGAGCTAGCAGTTGTTATGGAATGAGAATACAGAGAGAATTTTTCTTTGGGCACTACCACATGGCATAAGCCACGCAAAAGTGCTGCAAGAATGCTTGTCCAAGAGAGCTTTAAATTTATTATTGCTTCAAGGCTTTGTATTAGATTAACTGAATTTCCAAAGGACGACTAGTGAAGTCAGGGAAGTAGCACATCTTTCTGAAGAAAATTCTTGCTTAAGGCCACTTTCTCTTTTCAGTTTGCAAGCATTACTGCTTCTGTAGCTAATATAATCCCAAGAACTATACAAATCCTTCCAAGTTGAGTGTGGAAGAGTTTTGTGCCATGACTTTCTACAAAAAATGTAAATAAAGGGGTCCCTCCACTTTTTTCTAACTCACTCATAGATGCGTGTATACAATATTCCTCTGTCCCACTATTAGTTTATCAATACCATTGTCATTTTCCTCTTCAGAGAAATCTTACTATTTTCCCATCCTAGCCCAGATTCATAAATTTAGCCATCCCTTGACCCTCACACAACACTTTTTTTTTAATTCAATACATCATAATGGTCCACTAATCTAATAGTTAATGACTAGATGTGTAGCAGTGATGATGGCAAGATCCTAGCCTGAAACCTCTGCTGGCTGTATTACTGACAACATGGTCATCCCACAGTTTCTGCCTCTGGGTGGGTTGATTAGGTGGGGAATAGGCCTCATCTGAAGAGGATGGAAAATCAGTTTCTTCTGGTTTTGAACAGGGGTTAAAGTAGAATTTGGCGGGCCCTGGAACCTTCATAATCGGACGGGTCCCCATCCTACATGGGTGGACCTCCTCCCACATGTCTGGGCCCCCCTCCTGCACCCCAGCTCCTGCCCCCCCACCTACTCCTCCTTATGTGGCTGCCCTGGGGAGGGGCCCACAGTTTGGTTTCGGCCTAGAGTCTGGTCTCACTGAGCATGCTCAGAGGCTCTAAGCATGCTTAGTGAGACTAAGCTTTGGCCTGGAGCCAGGTTTCTCTGAGCATGCTCAGTGAGACCAATCTGGGGGGGTGGAGATTTTGGCACTCCCTGCCCTACCCAATGCAGCAGAATGCTGTTCCAGAGCCTGCTATTTTTAGAGGCTCAGCAATCTGCTCCTAAAAGTAGAAATTGGAGCCAGAACACTGCTATCTTTAAATGGTGGGCCCTGGAATGCAGTGCTTTGATTCCATTTTCTATTTTTAGGGGGTGCAGAACACTGAGCCCCTAAAATAGTGGGCCCCAGGATGGTGTTCCCCTGTGTTCTGTCTGTCTTTAACCTCTTGTTTCAAAGTGTGAAACTTTTAAAAGATGAAAATAATTAATTTTAAATTGTGAATCATTTCTGTGAAATTTATGCATAAATATTCTTTCACATGATAAGATTGGTGTTTGTATGAGGAACATCCTTCTATAGGAGACAGAATGTCCTGGTTAAATAGAGGCTGGTTAGCTTAACACCGATCTTGTGAAAAATATCACTGGAAAGGTAGGGGGGAAAGAAAAGGATGATGTAATTGATTCCAGTCAACATGGTTTTATGGACACTAGGTATTATCAAGTAGTGTGATTATAATTTTTGTACGAGATTGTTTTTTCTCGAAAACGGTAACAGGCTTGTTGACCAAATATTTTTTAGGTGCTGTGTAAGTTTGGGTGCTTAGAAGTTTTCAAAATAGCTGAATAACAACTCTTGTGAACTCCAGAGGGGCATGATATTGGAATTTAGGCACCTAAATCCTGCTATGAATCTAGCCCTTAATCTTAAAACTGCATGACATTAATAGCATTATACAAAGTCGGTGTAGCACACATTCAACAGGTTTTTGAAACTGCCTAATTAATCAATCTCAATACACATTTATACATGTGAAATAATCACTTAATGAGTGTATTTCTAGAGGAGTTCCAAAAACTCCCATTCTCAGCCCATTGTTATTTATTATCTTTACCAATGATCAGGAAAAAAAAGTATAAAATCATTACTGATAAAATTTATAGGGAGTACAAATTGGTAGAGTGGTAAAAGATAAAGAAAGTTCTATTCTAGAGTATAATCTGGACTGGGGAAGCTCACATGGCATCACATATATTGACAGATTGTTTGTTTGTCGGAAGGTTTATTAAGGCTACGTCCACATGTACATGCTTAAATTGATTCAACTTGAATTGATTTAGTGATTTTTATATTGAATTAGGTTAAATCGATTCTAGTTGAATCAATTTAAGCATGTACATGTGGACGTAGCCTTAATAAACCTTCCGACAAACAAACAATCTGTCAATATATGTGATGCCATGTGAGTTCCCCAATCCAGATTATACTCTAGAACTTTCATCTGGATTGGGGAAACTCACATGGCATCACATATATTGACAGACTGTTTTTTTTGCTAGAAGGTGTATTAAGGCTACATCCACATGTACATGCTTAAATTGATTCAACTAGAATCGATTTAACCTAACTCAATATAAAAATCACTAAATCGATTCAAGTTGAATCGATTTTTAACATGGCCAGACCAAAAAAAAACCCCAAATTGAACTAGCATGTCCTGACACGGGACTTGCTAGTTTTATTCTGGAGAGGGGCAACATGGGAGGTGTGGGAACATGGGCCCCTGACAGGGTCATGTTGCCACCCAGTCCCCTGCCACTGGCTCTCCAAAGTCAGTGGCAGGGGAAAAAAAGCCCCCAGGGCACAGATGGGGAGCCCCTGAATCCTCATCGCTTCCCCAGCAGCAGGGAAGGGATGGAGGAACCCCTTTTTCCCTGTCACTTCCCAGGTGGTGGGGCAAGGATTGGGGGAACCCCACATCCCTGCCACTTCTCAGGCAGTGGGGGCAGGGATCTCAGCAGGCCCAGGGGAGCGCACTGACATCCCTGCTCCCGCTGCCCAGGAAGCAGTGGGGATGTGGGGCAACTCCAGTCCTTGCCCCGCCACCCACAAAGTGGCAGGGAAGAGGGTCACCCCCATCCCTACCCTGCTGCCAGGAAAGCAGCAGGGATGCATGGTGCTCCTGATTCTTGCCCTGCTGCTGGGGAAGCAGTGAGGAAGAAAGGCACTCCCAATCCATGCCCCACCACTAGGGAAGTGGCAGGGAAGAGGAGTGCCCTGATTCCCTACTTCCCTGGCCAGGGTGCTGAGGGGGGTGGGGAGGAGGTCGAGGTGTTCCAATAGAAACAGCAGTTGTTTCAAAACAATGCATTCAAACTACGTTATTTTGAAACAACCTTTTCAATTCAAGGTCTATTTCGATTTTTTACCTGGTTTTACTGTTTTGAATCAAGGTTCCTTGTTCCAATATGATGGAGCTCAGCATTTCAAAACAAGGAAATGTTGTCTGGACTTAATTTTTTTTTAAATGAAACAACGGTCATTGTTTCCCTCTAAAAATGACGTGTGGACATAGCCTAAGAGTAATGTATCTTTTAGGTGAACTTGGACTAATTTATAGTTTTATGATAAAATCACAACAGATTCACAGCTCTTTGCAAGTCACAGTTAGAAGATTGGGGGGTAAATTGTAAAAGCAGTGATTCTTAAAGGGTCCCTTAGTGTTGTGGTGGATAACCAACAGAATATGACCAAAGAAAATGAAGTGGCTAAGAGATAAATGCAATCCTTGGATGTATAAATGGAAATATCAAACAGGCAAAGGGAAATGGTATTACAATTGTGCATGGCATGAATCAGGCTATTACTGGAAACTGCAGTTATGGCATCTACGATGTTATTAGAATATTGAGAAATGGGAAAGAGCGACAAGAGAGATTTGAAATCTGGAAAACTTGCCCTCACAATGAGTGAATAAAGAAACTCTATCTAGTTAGTTAAACAGAGATGAAGAGATACTTGATCAGACTGACAGTGGACTTTAGATAGTAGGGTTCCCTTTTAATCTAGCAAAGGCATAATTATACCCAGTGGCTGGGAGCTGAAGATAAATGAATTTGGATTAGAAATAAGGTACAATTTTTAACACTTGGGGTAATTAAACTTTGGAACAATTTACTTTGGCATGTGGTAGCTTTTAATCAAGACTAGATGTATTTCTAAAAGATACATTCAGCTCAAACAGGACTTATGGCTTCAATGCCCATGAATCACTTGCTAAAACGATTTGACCTGTGATATGCAGGAGGTCAGGTTAGCTGCACAAATGGTTTCTTCTGCCCTTGAATCCTACAAATGTATTAAATATTGGATTATGTTTTATCTTGGATTCAATGATTACCCAAGAGTAACAAGGAAAAATGTTGTCCTGAGTAGTTTTGGCATCACAAATGAAGCTTAGAAAGGTGGTAGTATTACCAGAGACCCTAAGCTTTATTGCTTTCTTTAAGTGTACTACTGCCCATCCAGTAGTGCCTCTATTAAATACAGAGACCAAGTTTTTTTTAAAAAATAGGATTTCAAAGTGAGCTGCTATGTGTACACTTCTGAAAATCAGTTCCACTTATTTAGAAATGCAACTCAGGATTGCATTCATTTAAAACAATGTTTTTTTTTTAACATAGAAGAAACAATAATATAAAGATTTTCCTCACATCCTAATATGCAGTCTGAACTGACTGCATCTTAGGCCTAATTTTCTATTAAAAAGTTACCTTAATGATCAATACCTCTTAATATAATTAGTGAGCTAATCACATTTTGTTAACTTGGCAACAGGGTTTATGGTGTTTATCTATATTTTGATTTGTGTTGTGATGGTGCTTCAAGGTTTTGATCAAAAGAGCCCTGTTTTGCTATATACTGTACAAACAAGAAAACAAGAACAAGAACAAACAAACAAAAAAAAAAAAAAACAGAGATCCACATCTTCAAGAACCTGTGGGGGAGGGGTGGAAAGAAGCTATGTAACTAGATAAATATGTAGACAACAAATTGAAATTGGTGAAATTGAATGTTTGGACCATGTTACAGTATGGGGAAGTTGTGTCCTCCAACAGCATAGTTATCTGTAACTGTGTATTGCACAAATATCTTTCAATCTGTCACAAATTTCCCAGAATTCCCAAGCCCTATGCCAGGGCTAGAAAAACACTGCTTTCTCATATTCTCAGCCGTTTCTGCCGTCTATCAACTGATCCCAGCTTGTTTCTCTCAATCTCCCAATTCCTCTTTGCGCTAGAGGAAGACATAATCATCTCATTATTCTGTTTTGGGTCATTTTTTATTTACTAATTTATTTGTTTGTAACTTATATCATTGCTCTAGCTTCCACCCCATACATCTTTCCTTTCTTGCAATAGCTATTAGAGTTTGGGTTGTTTTCAGAGGGAAGAAGAGGAGCTGAAGTATGCTCATCTCCATGATTCCCTATCTACCTCTCTTTTTTTGCTGTATTTTTCAGCTTGTAGGATCAGTGAAGTGCTTTGGAATTCATCTTGAGGAACTGCATGATCCACAGTAAATGTGAGATTTTGATATTCTAGTCTCATTTTAGTCATTAAGCTATGGAACTAGATTTTTTTTCTTCTGGTTGTGTATGGGCAAAACTGTAGGCTAAACTGAAAAAAAAAGAGTCTATTTGCCACTTCTTTGAACCAGTTTTTGATATGAACTGCTATAAAGGGTTGGGTTCCAGAAAAGAGTGACCCATGTAGTCAGGTGTGGCTCCCCTTTAGCAATGCTATTGCTAGTGTTCACAGAATGCAGAGATGATGCTGGTTTGCTACCTGCTCCCAAAAGACATAGATGGGATTTGCAACTTCTGAGTAATCCACACTCATTTTCATAATTAACTGTGGTGTCTCCTTATATTATGTGTCTGTAGTATTTATGTGACTAAATGGAGATTAGATCAATTTCCATTGCATGTGTGTTGGGCAAAAGAGAATTCGTTCTGTGTTAAGGTCCCCTTTCAAGCAGATGGGTAATGGGGATGCTAACAATGATTGGAGATGTCTCCCCTTCCCCCTCAAGTGAGCATTCTAACCACCAAGATATAGGCTACTTATTGAATCCAGGGCCAGAAGTGATAATTACAATCATTGGCTATGTCTACCCTCTGTGTTTAAACCAACTTAGGAGCCCTTAAGTTGACTTAAACAAAGCATTGTCCACACTCTAGGGGAATGAAGTCAACTTTCCCCATCACTAAAGTCGATTTTATAACTTCTATTTATAAAGTTGACTTTACACTTAAGTCAACTTTATTAAGTTAATTTACAGCAATGTGGACAGGGAGCTGCCTTAAGTCAACTTAATTGGCCTCCTAACCACAGAAAATATGGGGGGTGGGGGCTGGCTAGAAGGCACAAAACAGCTGAGAGCATTCCCAGCTGTGTGCAACACAGCCAAACTCCCGATGTTCCCCGACTGATCTGGAATCTTCTTGCATCTCAGCCCGACCCCGGCATCTCAGCCTGACCCTGGCATCTCCCCTTTATTAAGCTGGCTTAACCAAGCCCTGTAGTGTAGACATAGCCATCTCGTTTAACACAGACTGTAGAACTTCCCCCAAATGGATCTTGTTTTAGTTACTCTAAAGTAGGTTACTGTCAGTTTCTCCTGATGAAGCTACTTCATCCTCCATAAACACACCCACAACAATGAATATTCAGAGAATACCAGGCACCGTTCATGGTATTTGCTGATCCAGTTAAGGATTTGGTTTCATCAGTTATGAAGACTCATGTAAGGTACTGGCTAGGTCTTATTGTCCATAGATGTGCATGTGTTTTCTCTGGTTACTTCATGATACAATCACTTTCACCATCTTCTGTGATGGGTAAGAGACAGACCCTTTAGCCATCACTGCAAGGCTGTGTTATTTCCCCAACCATTTTCTCCATCTGTGTTCCCATAATCTTAAATCTTATTTATGACCCCATTTCCTCTGGAACTGGTATTCAGTATTTCATTGGCGACCAGTTTTTTTCAATCTGTGCTGTCTTCATTCTAAAAGTAAGGTCACTAGAACTGTTATTAGTAACCTTCAGTATGTGGATGAATGTGCTATCCTTGAACACAAAGAACCTGGGTTTCAATCCACCCTAGTAGTCAGATACCTCTCATATACAGCAGTAGAAAAAGTAAGGTACTCCACCAGCCTGCTCACAACAAGTTTCCCCTCTTCACTTGCAAATTTTCATTAGTGGTGAACTCCTGGAAAATACTGAGTACTTCCCCTATCTTGGTAGCCACTTCTCCTTAATGTGGAGATTGAACATAAGATCTGTTGTCCTTTGAAAAGTTTCTCCATCATGTTCCTGTTGATGGAGATCTAACTTTGGAAACTAAAATTCTGGTCTACAATGGAGTAGTCATGCCCATTCTTCTAAATGGGGGTGAGACCTGTGACATAACAGAGGCATCTTAAGTGTTTAGAGTGATACCAACAGCACTGCCTTAGGAGTGTAGAAGACTGTCATACCAATGCCAGTGTTCTTTCTCCAGTTAACATCACCAGTGCTGAGAAAAAGGTTATGAAATATCAACTTCACTGTCCTGGTCATTGTCTGCAGATGGCTGATGATTGTCTTCTGGAGCAAGTACTTTTTTTTCTCAACACAGTAATAGTGAGAGGCCTAACAGAAGAAACACCACAGAAACACCCTGGAAGTATCTCTTTAAAAGAGAGGCATTGACCTTATGAATTGGATAGAGCTGGCTGACTATAGACAACAATGATGTCACATCATGCTGCAGCCTGTTTTGAAAAAAAAAAGAGTCATTTTCCTCAAGAGGCTGAGAAATATGAAATGAGGAATAAAAGTGTGCAGCATCCTGATCAGTTGTGCTCTGTCCAACCAACTACTTGTCATATGTGGAAACATCTGTAGAGCACAGATTGGACTCTTCAGCCATCTTAAATCTCATCAGTGACTTTCCCTCTGGTGGACTTCCTCCTCATATTGAGGGATAGCTGCCCTGGACAAAATACTCACTAGGTAAAATAGACAGACAGAGTGATAATTAGGCCACTCAGCATAGAGGTTGGACATGTGGATTCAATCCCTCCACTGAATGACAAAGACTGAAACCTATACAACCTAATGTCTAGGAAAGCTTCTTAATCTCTGGGCTAGAAGTTCACTCTCTGTCTTTGACTCCAATGAAAATTTGTATATTTATGTAAAGTTGAACAGCTTGAATGATAGAGAGTGAAAGCAGATTAGGCTGGGCAGTAGAATACTTACCTATCTAGTGAAAAGAATTTAGTTACAGTCCCTATGCAAATTATACTTTCACACACTTCTCTGAGGCTGATCCTGAATACCTTTTATTCCTAGCTGAAACTAAGGTTAATTCACAAATCATTTTTTAGTCCATGGATGTATGACCTGAAAGGGTATATTTGAGTAAACTTCAGTGAGCACTACACACATGAAAAACCATTCAAAGACCATGTAATATGAAATAAACTCTAGTTATATGCCATAATAGGGCATAAATTCTTCTGACTGGGTCCAAAGCAATGTACAACACTAAATACAACAGTGTCTTAGTTGCTTGAATACTAAAGGTTATCTTTAGACTCCCCCCCCACTTGCTAATTAATGCAATTTTTTCTGTATTTTACGTCATAGGGCAGATAGGTAAAGCATAGAACAATTTTGCATTCTGTTGGCAGCTTGAAGGAGTAGCCAATGTGGGTACAAAGATAAGACATGAAAAGGTGCCAATCTGTCAAAGCATGAAGCTTCATCCACACGTGTTGATGAAATTTGCCGCCTGAAAATGATTCCTAATTCTTCCTGTTTAAATTGGGTATGGCTGCTATCTGCTCTGCCTTGTGTCCCTGGAGCAAAGGTAATTGGCTTTGCTTCTATAATTGATGTAATGTTGGAGGCAATTGCTCCCCATTCAAATGCATTCACAAATCAGAGTCAAAATGTATTAACTAACTCCATACATGTTAGCAAGGAATTATTAGGCTTTTAAAAAGCTGTGTCAAAACTCTTAAATACATCATAGGGATAAATTCCAGGAAGGAAGAGTTACTTAAGTTAAACACCAATTAGAACACAAAACCAAATGGATATAAACCATCCATCATGTTTAGGCTCAGAATTAGGGAAAGCTTTCTAATTATTGGAGGAGTTATGTTTTGGAACAACCTTCCAAGGGCAGCATTGTAAGTCTGAAAACCCAACTAAACTTCAAGACTGAGCATGAAAATTTTATGGAGGGGATGGTATAATAGGACTGCCTACAATGACATGTGGCCCACTGGTGACTGCCAGTAGATAAATCCCTAATGATCAGAAATAGAAAGCTACATAGGGAGTGCTCTGAGTTACTACAGATGCTACACAGGATTCTTTTCCAACTATCTGCCTGGTAAGTCTTGCCCACATGCTCAGGATCTAACCGATCACTGAATTTCGGATAGTGAAGGAATTTTCTCCTAGGTCAGACTGATTGACACATGGGAGATTTTTGTCTTCCTCTGCAGCATAGTGCATAGGATAACTGATTTATATTAGTGTAAATAGTGAATTCTCTGTAACTTGAAGTCTTTAAAATATTGTTTGAAGACTTCAGTGACTCAGCTGGAGTTTAAGGGCCTGTTAAAGGAATGGGTGTAAGAGGTCCTGTGGTCTGCAGTGATCAGAGGAGGTCAGGCCAAATAATTGTGATTGGTCCTTTCTGACCTTAAATTCAGAGTCTATCACACTCTAATGTTTGGTTTGTTTGTATTTTTATCCCCCCATCATAAAATATTAAGAAAAAGTTCCAGTACTATAGTTCATTGAAATTGAAGCATCAGGCTGGTATGGTTCCAAGATTATTGCTTAGCTTTATGGACTTTCAAGTTGACCAGTTTACCTTTGAAAAAAATAAAGTATATTTTTGCAGGTGACATAGTGCCTTCCTGTCAGTGTCCAGGAAAGGATTAAAAAGTTCCTTGGGGAGGCTGTGCAAAAAGTAACCAATAGGAAGGTGCTGTGTAGCAGCCAGTCAGGGCATAGGAAGCCAGTATAAAATGGAGTTCCAGAGTAGAGCAGAAAGCATGCCTCCGAGGAGTTTGAAGAAAAACTGTCAGCACCCTGGACAGGGCAGTGGCCAGCTTCTGGGTCTCAGCAGAGCCAAATTCCCTCAAGCAAGGTCAGAGAAGGTACTGAGGCTTATAGGCCTTAGCTTAAGCTATGCTTGGCTTGCATGTATGTGTTCTCCTATGGATCACATATGTATTCTTTGTAGATTGTTGTCATGAGTTTATACTTGGCATGGGTTTATAAGTTAGCATAACTTTTGTATGGATTGCTAGTTCTCTTAAGTTGCTTTCATATGTTTAGACATATCAGCTAAAGTTACTAAACCCTTTACCTCTCCTGTAAAATAAAGAAACTGGATATCTCCCCCTTGACCAAGCCTGGAGTTAAGGTATAAGTATTGTATCCATAAATTGTAATATAAGATGTAGTTCAGGAAACTATAAAGTGCATAAGAGTTCCTGTATGTATCAAAATCAAAGTAAAATGAAATTTGGTTATGTAGTCACTCAAGTAACCTTTCTCTCAATTCTTTGTTCATCAGTTAGGCTTCATTTCAATAAAATATTTTATAAAACACTTCAAAGTATCAGTTAAGCATCTGTGGGAGTTCCATGTTTTAAATATGTTCTGTGGTTGCATTCAAACAAGAACACAAATTCCCCGGCAAGCTCTATTGGCAGCCCAAATAATAAAGAATAAGAGTACAGGCTTCAGGGAAGTGGTCCAGGGAAATCCATTGAGGAGTTAAAGGAGACATAGCAGAAGGCTGCCACACACGGGTTCCCTGTACTGGGACCCAGCTTCCTCCCCATTCCATCCCCAATCCCTGGGAGTGGTGGCAGGACTAAGGTGGCCACAAAGGGATGTGCCTAGAATGGACTTCATAATCCCCTGAAAGGGGGGAACATTGATTGTGACTCAGTCAGAAAGCCAAATCAAAAGATAGAGGGTCCAGCAGAGACAGAACAGTGCATGAGACACCAGAGAGAGATGTCTGCTTGGCTGAGAGCTGATTCCCTAAATAGCCAGCAGGAGGCACCAAGGCAGTGCGTACTGAAGCACTATAGTTAGATCTGTTTCACCTTTGTGCCATCCGGGGGATTTCTGGCAATTTAGCTAGATCTCCTCTTATCCACATCTGACTCATGAGATGAGATGAAGCTCATGAGGGAGAGAGAAACATTTCACCACGAAGAGAAGCAGTTTAGCTGATGGTCCCTAGGGTCAATCCTTACATTCATAATCTTTGGTGTCACTGCTCCCCTCCTGAATGTCTGCTGCACACCTTTGATAGTGATGGATGAGTTTTCTTTTACACACTGGAGAGTTAAGTCTACAGAGTGTAGTTGCAGTATGTAAGTTCAAAGTAAAAAGTAATGAGCTGGGAATGTGTGAAGACTTAGGTCACTATGAATGAAAGGGCTGCTGTATGGCTCTCATGCTAGGTTGCACCCCAGTTTCTAGGCAGAAGTCAAATGGAAACATATAGTTAATAGACTCATTTGCATGATGACCATGTTTAGGCTCAGATTTCTGCACTGCCCGCTAATTTCTTTTCCCGTGCACTGTTGAGAAAGGAAGCTGCCACTCACTTTGTAGGACTCTGTCTAGTTCTTAGCCTTGCTTGCAATTATGGTAGCTGATGTTTGCTCTCACACTGTACAGCACCTGAGCTTTACCTGTTTGCCTGTATTACTTAAGGACTTACAGAAAAGACATTGACAAAGTTGAAATCCATTCAACAGGCCCCCCCCCCCAAACTTGGCTTATTCCATAGCTTGGCAAATTGTCCCAAACCTTGGCTGCTTCCAATAATCGGAATGACAGGAAATTATACTGGGAGTTTCTTCTGCATATGCCCATTTTCCACTTGCAATGCTTATCCGTGCCAATATATTTAACCAATTTTCTTAAACTTGGTCTTATTCCTATGGTCTAGGAACAAAATAAGATAGAACAAAGTCCGTTTGGTTGTACTAGTTACTCTACATAACAGTTCGGGCTGGAAAACAGTGGTGAAGGTTTCTTGGAGTGTGGCATTTAACCACACACAATACAAAGATGTTTGAACCAATTATGCTCAAACTTAGTAATCATCTTTGAATTGTAAATCTGAAGCCTGAATGCATTTTTTTTTCTAAATAAGGTTATATGTGTAACTGGGAAAGGATGAGAGTGAAAATGGAAGTTGGAATTTAGCGTTAGATCTACTGTAAAATGTGAATGTCCACTACAGTATATAAGAAAGTTGCTCATTTCCTTATGTTTGTTATCAGGCATATAATGTCCATGAACAAATGGCACTGTTCTCTATTAAAGTTGAGAACATAAGTCACATTCCTGGGCGCAGAGACCAAAGGTGGCATGTGTGCAAAGGTTGTTTAATCTCACCTTTGCACTCCCTGGTTCTTCTATTCTTCTATAGGACAGTTCTCCTATGCTGTATTAGAGCTGGTGGGAGGGGAAGGCATAAAGTATGGGCCTCTGGGAGAGTGAGAAAACTAAGTTTACCATTGTACTGGAATTATCCTTACTAAGCTGGTTGAAGCAGCCTAGGGCCAGTCTGCATTGATAATGCAGCAAAAAGTAGCTTGACTGGCTGGAAAATATGAGCCTTGATCTTAAATTGTGGTCCATATTAAGATATTGAATAGCGGGTGAACTGGATGTTTTCTTAATCTCCTTGAAAAAAAGGAGCAAATGGAAAAGGGATTTAGAGATATCTACTGTACAATGTTTGTTAATAGATGTGGTTTGACAATGTGCAAGAACTTACTAACATTACTGCATATGAGACTCATAACTTTTCTAGTAGTGCCATAATTAATTAAAAGGAAAAGATCAATAAAGAGGGATGGAACACTTAATGTTACTATTTTGTGGCTTCAACCTGCAGCTTTCATTACATGTCAGATGAAGGCAATCCTGAATGGTTGCAAAATGTTCTATTTAGCTCACAGTGATAAACATGAGATTGTGTAGCAACTACTTAAAGACAATCCCGGTTTATCTTTTTAAACGGAGGAGTTCCAGCTGTGGTTTCATACTCTGTGTAACATGAATGGAAAAACTAAAATAAATATGTTTGCAGGTAGATATAGATACACAGGAAGCTGTAAATATATGTGTGTAACCAAGATGGAGAATGGGACATTTGTGACTAGATGGGGAGGATTAATAACAGTTCTGATTAAGAAATGCACACGTAGAACCATGCTGTAATCTTCTCATAATATAACCTCCTAATAAGTTTAACTACATTAATGAAAATTCCATGACCATAGAAACAATTGTATTACTGCTTGTATAATTTAACATGTTACATAAACCCTGCCACTGACTTAAATTCTTATTTCTTTAAACTCAATAGACACTTTGTGGATGCTTCAGCCTTGAGACTACTGTGAGTGGAAACAGACTCCCCCTGTAAGCTCCTTTATGATTTTCATGCCTCACACTGGACTGCACAGTTCTTATCTGAAGTATCTAAAGTAATGAGGTTAGTAGAGAGGAAATAAGCTGATAGCATATAACATTTTTAGAAGGCAGATTCATAATGAAACTAATTTTATGTCAAATGAGTCAGATTTCAGTTATCTTCCAGAGAAGAGGTTGCCAAAAATCCTGCAAGAATACTTTGATTATTCAAAATCCTCAAAAGCAAAACTTTGAAAGGCCGTGAATGTGATTCTTCAATTTATACCGCACGTAAAAGCAAAGGTTCCACTTGAACCTTTCTGTTGCGTAAGTTCCCTCTTTTATACCCAACAACCTCTCTTGGACCTTACAGTGGTTTAAAGGGGAAAAGAAAAGAAAAAAAAAAAGACCATGTAAAGCTCCGCACAGATACAAAAATGGGGATCCGAATCAGAACTGCATCTGCTCAGTGTCTGTATCTATGTGTGATCTGCATGTCAGGTTTTAGGGGCATCTGCATCTGCACCCAGGCATGCGCTCATTCAGTCGGCATAATAGCCTTTGATTAGCTCATTCCCCGTGTTGGCCCTGCCCACTTTTTCCTTTTCTTGTTTGCAGTTCCTACACTGTGCTGTCAGTCAGAGATTTCTTTGGCCAATGAAATCCAAGATTGACAGCACAGTGAAAGAACGACATATGAGAAAAGGAAACGGTGGGCAGCACCGGTGTGGGGAATGATCCAGTTAAAGATCAGCATGCTGACTGATTGAGCTCAGCCAAAGGCCAGCATGATGACTCACTGACAATCATTGTGAGAGACTCTGACTGGCAGACCACGACAGTTGAGCTGGAATTCATTGGAGTACTTCTTTTATTCCCCTGTATGCTGCTGACCTGAATCACAGCAGCAGCTGCAACAATTGACCACACTCTGGGCAGATAAAAATAAAATCCACATCCGCACTACAGTCTGCAATAATAGGGATGCAGATATCGACACCTGCATTTGCAGATGTGGATACCTGTGGATCTGTAGGGTTCTAATACCAGATGTTGCTGATATAGTTGGATAAAGCACTGCTATAGAATGGAGGGTGGGTTAATTTACTACCATACAATTAGGATATTGCAAGGAAGAATTAGTTAAGCTGCAATAGTAACCCTGAAAAATTACCACATCACTGAGCACTTCAGGAGTTACTTCTTATAGCTGGTTGAAATTTTTCTGATTTTTTGGGGGGGGGATCAGAAAATAATGTTTTGTCAAAAACAAAAATTTACATGTGTGCAGATCTTTAAAACATTTAATTTTGGAAAAAAAATCAACTTAATTTTGAACCAAATTTGCTTAGTATTGACATGGTAAAATAGAGTCAAATTTTGAACTTCTTAATTTTTGGAAACAATTGATATTAAATATTTTTTGATTTTTGTTTTAGTTATGATTCAAAAAAACAAGTTTTGAAATCACAGAATTTTCATGAAATAAACCTTTTTGTTCCCACACAGCTCTACTAATTTTGACCAGAACAAACACAGTACAATGGATGTCATAATTCAGAAAATACAGAACAATGCTGATTAGCAATAGTGAAGAAACTTAGGAACTTAGTTTGGATGGTGAGGAAGAGATGGGGACAATGTGGAGTTGTAGATGAGGGGAAAAAAGTCTTGAGTAAAAAGAAGTTCTTAATCACACAACAGTTCAGCCTATAGAATTTCCTTTGCCTTCAAATATCAACAGTTCGCTTAATGACATTGTGAAGTGTCCTCAGCCTGTAGTTCTGTGTACAGAAACTGATGTAGATGTTCAGTGTCCTTTTGAATAAATGAACGGAAATAACCTTTATCTAATAGAGACTATGGTTATAAATACACAGTTAAGTTAGAATTCTGAAATGGATTTAAAATTAGGCATAAAGTCAAACTGGGCAACCTTAACTTATTCTTTTTGTATGAATGTATGGTGATAGTTTTTAATTTTACATGTTAACATTGTAATACTGTATGAATGCATTGTGATAGTCTTTAATTTTACATGTTAACATACTAATGCATTTTCCACATTTAGTGCACAGAATGGGTGATGTTCATTTAACGAGAAGCTATTAATGAAGTTGTTAGTAACTCACAATAGGCTTCTGTAATGGGAAGAGTTGGGTGATCTTAATAGTCTGAAGTAGTAACTTTGCAGAGGAAAGGGTTAACAGCCCGATCAGTGAGTCCCAGAGGAGCCAATAGGAACAAAGAACAGGGTTTTGAATTGGAGCAGCAGCCTTCGATGTTCCTGTTTGGTGGCAGCAGAGCTCCTGAAAGGATCAGGAGAAGGCCAGAAAGAGGCCTGAGGAAGGATCCATCAACATCCTTGCCAAAAATAAGTTCAAGTTTGTTACTGACAGGGCGTGAGTAGAACAGGAAATGCTTAACTAGACATGGGCAGGGTATTTCTTTGTTTTTTGGATTCCTCTGTGGTGAGCACATGTTCCCCCCCCCTCCATCCTGTAACCACCTAAGTTAAATCCCAGACAAGCAACGCTGTGTTTCATATGTGTTCTTTTTAATTAAAGATTTTACCCTTTTAAAGTAAGCTCTGGTTCCGCATCCTAAAAGGCAAGAGGTTTTGAGTGCATGTGCCTCAGACTGCACAGCCAGCTGCTAAAGGGGATTCTGTCCCAGATTAAGCTGGTATCCTAACTGGTGTTCAATCACTCTCCTGAAGGGGGAGTAAATTGTTTGAGGGTACCTCATAGGAAGGAATTCCCAAGTGCACCTTCCTGGGTTTTCAAGAGTTTTTGCATTTGGCCAGTGTCAGCACCACCACTCCAAGGCCAGGAAATTGTTAGCCTTGGAGAGTTTTAAGACTGGCTTTAAGGCCAGTGGGTTTTAAGGCCTGTTGCAGGTCCCCACCTTCTACACTCAGAGTGCCACAGTGGGAAACAGTGCCTTGACAGATGATACCCTCATGGCAACTGCTTTCTGGCCAACACTGCAGGGATTGAATCAGCAACTTCCAGTTCTAAAAGCATGAGCTGGTACAGCCTGACCAAAAGGGACAGCTACTAACAACTCATATCCACTGTGGATTGGCACCGAGACAGACGTGCAGCAAACTCAGCAGTGCATAACATTATCAATCCTAAATAAAATGCCACATAGACTCTTGCTAGGAATGAGGAAACATAACATTTGGCTGCTGGTGCTGCAGAATTATACTGATGACATCTTTATCATCTGGACCCATGGTATGGATGCCCTTGAAGATTTCCACAGAGATTTCAACAATTTCCATTCCACTATTAAACTTAGCCTAGAATATTCCACATAGGAGATCCACTTTCTGGACACTACAGTACAAATTAGAGATGGGTTCATAAGCACCATCCTATACCAAAAATCTACTGATCAGTATAGTTACATGATCTATATCAAGCTTTCTTAAAACTACAGTACCCAGCTGCAGAACTGAAGAAACAGATTGACAGAGCCAGGTAGACATCCCAAAGTCAGCTACTACAGTAGAAATCCAAGAAAGAAAACAACAGAATGCCTCTAGCCATTACCTACATCCCCCAAGACAGACCTCTGCAGCACATCCTCAGGGATCTACAGCCTAGTCTAAAAGATGATCCCTCATTCTCTCAAGCTTTTGGAAGCAAACCTCTCCTCGCCTACGGACAGCCCCTTAGCTTGAAACAGATACTTACCAGCAACTTCACACCAAACAACAAAACCATTAAAGCAGGCACATATCCCTTCAACAAACCATGCTGCCACCTTTGCCCACACATCTTCACAAAAGACACTATTACAGGACCTAATAAAACCAGCTACTCCATCAAAGGCTCATTCACCGGATCATCCACTGATGTGATTTATGTCATCATGTGCCAGAAATGCTCCTCTGTCTTATATGTTGGACAAACAGTTCAGTCTCTGTGCAAAAGAATAAATGAGCAGAAATCTGATATCAGAAATCACAACACCCTAAAACCAGTGGGTCAGCATTTCGATCTTTGTGATCACTCCATTAATGATTTGCTACTAAATCAAGTCAAAGAAAAACTACTGAAATTGAATTTATTTGCAAATTCTGTTGCATTGCTTCAGGACTTAATAGGGACATTGTTTTTTTTTCCTCTCATTGCAACAGGTAATATGACTTCATCTCCCTCTGTATGCTGTTCCCCAATGTTTGAATCTTTACAACTGTTTTGATTTGCTGTTACAGTGTGACCTGTTGCCATGACTTACACTCCCCTGCATTTATTTCCTCCCATTCTGTAAGTTCCTCCATCTTCAAAGCATCTGATGAAGTGGGATTTTCTCCCATGAAAGCTCATGCAATAAATATATTTGTTAGCTTTTAAGTGCCATAGGACTCTTTGTTTGTTTGTTTTACTGAACTAGACTAACACAGCTGCCCCTTGGATATTCAGAATTTTATTGTTACGGGGTGCAGGTAACCTTTCACTGGACTGATGTGTGAAAATATCCTTCTGTTCAGATGCAAGAAATACTTAGGTTCCATGCCTAAAACAAGGCATTAAAAAGCCTGCTAAGAAGAAAGAGTGAGAGCTTTTCAATCTGGTTAGCTAAAGAGGTTTTGCGGTATAAACTAACACATTGCTCTATTTTCTTCTAGACTCCTACATTCTAAGAAGCAGAACATAGTGCATGCCTTGTAAATAATATTGAGCATAAAACCCCTAGATTTCATTACTCTCTCTTTGCAACTGGAATGTCTCTAAGGCCCCCAACTCTCACTAGCTGCTCATGTTAAAAGTAACAACATTAGTATCAGGAGTGACATCCAAGGAGGGAGAGTCCCTGACCCAGTGATAAAAAATCCTTTGAGGGTGGAATAAATTATTGAGAGGCTTCTCGGGCTCAGTTCAGCTAGATAGTTAAAATGAATGACTGGCATGGGCAGAAAGGAGATACTAACAGCCAGCTTGGGTGGCCCAGGTCAGATAGTTCTGCAGATCTTCTTGTGTCGGTGGGGGGGGGGAGGGAGCCATGTTTGATTAGTTGCAAACCATGTCTAGTTCCAAACCATCAGTCTGAACTTGCCAGAGTACAGCAAATTACTAGAGTGAGAGAAAAGTGGAAACCCACACTGGAGCTGGCATAGGACCTACAGAGACACGTACTCTGGCATATTCAAGTACCATTGAGCCCTTCCAGGATACATTGAAAACAGTCCACTTTATAACTACTCAGCTGGATTTCAATGTGCAGATTACAATCAGTGAAGGAAGCCTAATGAGTCCATGAGGCACAGTGGGATTTTTGCTACCACACTTGAAATGTTCCTTGTAGCAGTGCACTAGAGGAAGAATCCGCAGCTAGTGAACAAGATGAAAATTGATCAATGAATCTATAAACACAACTCTGTCTCTAATATGCAGGGTGGAACATGCACTTGTAATCTGGTGGTTACCTGATAGAATGACTATTAAAAAAAATTAAAAAAAAAAAAGCCTAAAAGTTCAGTTTGTAAAAGAAAGGAAATTGACAATAATGCACAAATGGTCACCAAAAAAATTAAGGTACACCACAACAGACTGCAGCATGTGTCTAGTAAAAACTTTCCTCTTGATTTGGCTTGTGGGAAAACACCAATATGAACTGGCAAAGTTTGGAGATTTAGGGACAAGGATCATACCCACAGTTTTTGTCTAGATCTAGGTAGTTCATAGAATCATAGACTCCTAGGGTTGGAAGGGACCTCATAGGTCATCTAGTCCAACCCCCTGCCAGAGGCAGGACCACTCCCACTAAACCATCCCAGTCATGGTTTTGTCCAGCCGGGCCTTAAACACCTCCAAAAATGGAGACTCCACCACCTCCCGTGGCAGCTCATTCCAAGGCTTCACCACTCGCCTAGTAAAAAAGTTTTTTCTAATATCCAGCCTCGACCTCCCTAACTGCAACTTGAGACCATTGCTCCTTGTTCTGTCCTCTGTTACCACCGAGAACAGTTGAGCTCCATCTTCCTTAGAGCATCCCTTCAAGTAGTTGGAGGTTGCTATCAAATCCCCCCTCAATCTTCTCTTCTGCAGACTAAATAAGCCTAATGCTTTCAGTCTTTCCTCATAGGGCTTGTGCTCCAGCCCTTTAATCATTTTGGTTGCCCTCCTCTGAACTCTCTTTAGCATGTCTCTGTCCTTTTTGTAGTGGGGAGCCCAAAACTGAACACAGTATTCTAGATGTGGCCTCAGCAGTGCAGAATAGAGGGGAATGATCACATCCCTTGATCTGCTGGTAACACTTCTTTTGATGCAGCCCAGTATGCCATTGGCCTTTTTGGCAGCAAGAGCACACTGCTGACTCATATCTAGCTTCCCATCCACCATGACCCCCAGGTCCTTTTCTACACTGCTGCTACTTAGCTGAATGTTCCCCAGCCTGTAGCAGTGCATGGGGTTTTTCCGTCCCACATGCAGGATTTTACACTTGTCCTTATTGAACTTCATAAGATTTTTATTGGCCCACTGTTCCAATTTATCTAGGTCTCCCTGAATCCTGTCCTTGCCCTCCAACGTGTCTACTGGTCCCCCCAGCTTGGTGTCATCCACAAACTTACTGAGAGTGCAGTCTATTCCATCATCCAGATCATTGATGAAAATGTTGAACAGAACCGGCCCCAGGACCGACCCCTGGGGCACACCACTCGTGACTGGTTGCCAGCTAGACGTGTAACCATTGATTCCTACATGCTGAAACCATTGATCTAGCCAGTTCTCTATCCACCTTATAGTCCACCTATCCAACCCATACTTCCTTAATTTGCCAATGAGAATGCTGTGGGAAAATGTATCAAAAGCCTTGCTAAAATCAAGGTATATGACATCAATGGTTCTTCCTGCATCCAGAAAACCAGTCATCTGCTCATAGAAGGAAATGAGATTGGTCAGACATGATTTACCCTTGGTAAATCCATGCTGACTGTTCCTGATCACTTTATTTTCTTCTAAGTGTTTGAGGATGGATTCTTTAAGAATCTGCTCCATAATTTTGCCAGGGATTGAGGTGAGGCTGACTGGTCTATAATTCCCCAGATCCTCCTTTTTCCCTTTCTTGAAAATAGGCACTGCATTTGCTTTTTTCCAATCCTCTGGCACCTCCCCTGTTCTCCATGAGTTTTGAAAGATAATGGACAGTGGTGCTGCTATCTCATCGGCCAATTCCCTTAGCACCCTTGGATGCAATTCGTCCTGCCCCATGGACTTGTGCACATCTAGCTTCTTTAAGCAGTCCCTAACCTGACCTTCCATCACCAAGGGCCTCTCTTCTTCTCTCCAATCTGCCATACCCATGGTAGTGGGCTGGGAGCTGACCCTGCCTGTGAAAACTGAAGCAAAAAAAAGCATTGAGCACTTCAGCTTTTTCTTCATCCTCTGTCACGAGGATGCCTGCCCCATTCAGCAAGGGACCTACACCATCCCTGATCCTCTTCTTGTTATTAACATAATTGTAGAACCCCTTCTTGTTATCCTTTACATCCCTCGCTAGCCGCAGCTCCATTTGTCCTTTGGCCTTTCTGATTTTATCCCTGCAGTCCCTAGCAATATCTTTATATGCCTCCTTGGTCATCTGACCAAGCTTCCACTTCCTGTAAGCTTCCTTTTTATGTTTAAGCTCAGAGCAGAGTTCTCTGCTAAGCCATTCTGGCTGCCTCACATGTTTATTCTTTCTCCTAATTGGAATGGCAACTTCCTGGGCCCTTAGCAGGGTTTCTTTAAAATATAACCAGCTTTTTTGGACTCCTTTCCCCCTTCAGATTAGCTTCCCAAGGGATCCTGCCCATCAGTTCCCTGAGGGACCCAAAATCTGCTCTTTTGAAGTCCAGAGTTTTTGTTTTGCTTCTTTCCTTCCTTCCTTTAATGAGCATCCTGAACTCAACCATGTCATGGTCACTACTGCCTAGCTTGCCATTTACCTCTACCTCCCTGATCAAGTCTTCTCTGTTTGTGAGCAGCAGGTCGAGAGGTGCAAGGCCCCTAGTTGATTCCTCTAGCATTTGTACTAGAAAGTTGTCCCCAACACACTCTAAAAACTTCCTGGATTGCCCATGCACTGCTGTATTGGCCTCCCAGCAGATGTCAGGGTAATTGAAGTCCCCCATGAGCATCACGGCCTGTGATCTACAAGCTTCCGCTAGTTGTTCATAGAACACCTCATCCACCTCCTGCTTCTGGTCTGGTGGTCTATAGCAGACCCCCACCACAAGATCCCCCTTGTTGCTTTCCCCTCTCAATGTAACCCACAGACTTTCTACAGGCACGCTTCCACTTCCATAGTTAAGCAACAATGATGGTATTAGAAAACTGTGGAATATATTGTTAGTCAAATATGTATCATACAAATAATATTAGAGAAATGCATATTATTTATGGCATCATAAGAAAATATACGGGAACTTTTGCTTTTTTGTGTGTCTTGGTTGATGCAACATTTAAGAGCTTACTTGAAAGAACTTTAGGATTGTGCAAACCATGAATCCTGATCTGCATTTTATATATATATATATTTGCTCTGCCTAAATAGCAGGATGTAGTAGAGAGCAAAGATGGCTGGAGGTGCACCATCTCCCTTACCCTACTTTCCCACCTCCTCCACCCGCACACAGAAGACAAACTAACAAGAGAAAAAATCTAATCCTACAAAAACAGACCAGTAAAAGGGATAGAAGTTGTTTTAAGCTAAGAAGTTGATAGAGGCAGTGTGCTTGACAGTAGAGAACAGATGATAGAAGTAGACTGTCAAAGTAAGTTTTAGTGGGATCAGTAAAAACATGTTGGTTTAAGTTAGTTATGATTTATGCATTAGAAGGTTTCAATTAAATACGTACACAGATGAGGTAACTCAGTAACTGAATCTGCACATTACCAAACAAGGCATAAAAGATGAGTGAACACCAAGAGTGGAGAAGACACAGAGGAAGAATAAGCAGATACTAAACATTTGAGAAGAGTTGCTCACCCAGAAGAGGTGGTTACCTTTTTCTTTCCTTGTCTGTTTTCCACCATAGGTGTAATGGATCTGTGATGTGTACAGGAACAATTTACATGGCCTCAAGTGTAAGTTATTAAACCAGACAGCTGAAAAGCCTGGTAATCAGGGGATCCCCATATGAGACACCATAGGACTTAAATGGAGATGGTAGCAGACTAAAGGGCAACCATTTGCAACTTGGAAAATTTAGGCTTGAAAACTAGACATTTGACATTCAAACATGAAGGCTATGTCCACATGTACATGCTTATTTTGATTTTAAGTTAAATCAAAATAAGTTAATTTGAAATAAAATCCTTAATTTGAATTAACTTAAATCAAAATAAGCAAAAACCTGAAATCAAAATAGCAAGTCCAGACACAGGACTTGCTATTTTGAATCAGGAGAGGGGCACCATGGGAGGTGTGGCAACATGGCCCCTTTACTGGGCCATGCCCCCACCCAATATATACAAAAAAAAAAAGGCACCCTGGGAAGGAGAAGGACAAAAGTGTTATTTTGAAATAACACGTCCAAATGGCGTTATTTCAAAATAACCATTTTGAAATAACAGATTCAAATTAAAGTAGGTTTAAGCTATTTTGAAATAATGTCTCCTGTTTTGAAATGACAGAGCTCTTCATTTTGAAACAAGAAAATGTTGTGTGGACCTAATCTTTCTTAAATCAAAATAACCAGTGTTATTTTGATTTAAAAAATGCGTATGAACATACCCGAAGTCTGGGTGGCTGAAATAACAGCAACCACTTGAGCGAATAATTCATTTGGATTTCAATGTGGCTAATCTGTAGAAAATGCCAGGAAAGGTGTCTTACAGATTCACGCTGTAGAAATTCCCTTTTAAAATACAGGCCAGGGGAAACAAATAGTTTTCAGGCAATTGGTTTGAAGTGAATGGATTGTCCTACTTTCATGGTCAGGACCTAGTATTTCCACTATATGATGTGATAGTGTTCCAGTAAGGAAAGATGGGAAGCAGTTGAAACCTATTTTGAGACCTAGTGTCTTAGTGTTTGCAGATATGAAACAATAACTGATCCCTGTTAAGTTGCTTAATCTTCCTGACAGGGAGCAAATATTGAAACATGGGAACTGCAAGTGTGAACAGCTTCTATTTAATTTGTTTCAGTACAGTATTGTGCAATACACGGAAAACCAAAAAAAAAAAAAAAAAAGTTTAGGCCTTTTCTGGTTCAGAATCTATTTTGTTTTGTTTTTTTTTCCCTTCCTCCTCTTCCTCCTGATGCAGTGAAGATATTGTTTGTGCTGTATTTGTCTATCACAAGACTGATGTTTAGGGCAGCCTGACTCATTAAATAGTCATCTTATTGGTTCCTTATTAACAAAAAAGGAAGAGATACTAGAAGTCATAGCAAACATGTGGCAGGAAGGCCTTCTACCAGTCATTGAGCCTTACACTGAGCCTTTGAACTATTTGGGCTATGTAAAAACTGAACAGTCCAAAACTTAAAAAGCCCACCTTTGATAAGGAAAATTTGAGCATAGCCAATGGTTAAAAGGTAATAAGGAATAAATTAACATAGGCAAACTTTTTAAAGAGGACATATAGTATTGTGTTGTATTCCTAGAGAAATGGATAAGAACTCTAAGCTGGATATCCCATATAAGGCAATGCAAATATTACTTTCCAAATATATAAAATGGTGTACAGATACAGTTGAGCGCTAGAGCTAAACCCAGAGTTATTCGTAAGGACAATATAAGGAGGTAGGATGGAGAGGATTTCAGCATGAAGGTCCTCTGGATCTGAAATTTTAAACTGTTAACTCTGAAGCACAGATAGGTGTGATATTAGTCAGTCCTCAGCTCAACCAATGGCCAGACAGTATAAGAGACAGCAAGTCCCACAGAAACAGTAGACACACCTCAGGTACACATTGGAAACCAAGGAAGAGAAAAGCTCCTAAAATACTTGGCTGGGAATTAAATTATTTTATGTTGATGAAATGGAAATTCTTTTATATTTGTTATGTTGCTGACATTATTTTATTTTATTTTATTTTATTTTATTTTATTTTATTTTATTTTATTTCCAGAAGCTGGGTCATTGCCTGTTGCAGTTTTAGGCCTCATTGAAATGATGAGTGAAGCTAAGGTAGTGGTATTTTTATGAGCTGTGTTAAACTTTCTTATGGGTTGAGTTAAAACTTCATTCAGATCTATGTGTGAAGGTTCCCTTTACTTAAGAGTTTGTTACTGGAAGAGGTAACACTTAACAAGACACCTAAAACAAGGCCTAATAGATTTTACCCAGAAATTAGTGCCATGGTGGCTGGAGGGAAGACAAGCAATTAGAAGAGAGAAATGAAAAGACAGGAACAGAACCTAAATAACAGCCTATAAGCAGATGCAAATCTGGAAAAAAATCTAGAGAATGCTTTTTGGTCTGTTGGCTAAAGAACATTGGGAACTATAAACTATAAAATTGTCCCTTTTGTTCTTAATTCCTCCTGCATTCTGAGGAGCATGATTTTCTCCTTTCCTGGTAAATAAGATAGAATAAAAGAAGATAAAATAAAAGAAAATACCAAATTTCATCACTTTCTACTTCCACATGGAACATCCCCTGAGTTCCAGATGTTGACTGATTTCTCAGGTCAAAAAGGCTATGCCTACACAGGCAAGTTAGTCCAGACTGAGGAGTCTTAGTCCAGACTTACTTAGTCCGTGGCCACACTAGACTTTCCCTCGTTCAAACTAAGAAATGTCATTGTTTAAACTAAGGAACACTTAGTTCAAACTTGTTAGTACCACTTGTTAATCTGGACTTAAGCATTTAGTGCAAACTTTAGTTCAAACTACATGTGATTTGGCCATGGACTAATGATTAGTTAAAACTTAAGAAGTCCGAACGAAGCCAGTTAGTTTGAACTTGCAAGGTGTTCTAGTTAAACTAAGCATTAGTTTATAATTTATAATTGCGAGGTTAGTTTGTACTAACCTTGAACTTAGTTCAAACTAATAAGTTCAAACCTCCTGTAGCTAGTGGAGACATAGACAAAGGGGCAACAGTATTAAGCCCTGTTCTTGGCAAATCTAGGTGATAAAGAAAAATCAAATAGAATGATGTTTGAAGAGTGGAGTCTTGTAAACGGATTAATTTCAAAGCTGTGAAACTGAAAGAAAGAGATTGCCATATAGTAAGAGAAATATAAGTTTGGAAACAAAGAAGAAAGGGGTAGGGGAAGAGAAGGCTACCACAATTAAAACAGAGGAGACAAAGGTAAGAATCTATAGTAATCAGAATATTTGATTCTTCATCCAATGGTTTCAAAGCATCCAACAAAAAAGGTGAGAAGTAACGTCGCTTAACATCTTGGAAGTTCTCTTTAGCTTAATGCTGCATATATATTTTGGTTAGTTTGTTGTATTACATGCCCCTCATGTCCTGTGACAGAAGATAAAGTTATCTGTCGTTGCTATGATTCCATTCCAAATAGCATTCTATGACTAAAAAAGTGTTAATTTTCCATTTGTGAAACTTTTTGCTAAATCCTAGAACAATTAAAAACTTAGAAACTTTTAAGATTCTTCTCTCATACACATTTCAAAAATTCTATTTTAAAAACCTCACTTCCATCTGCTATGAACAGTTGGTGCTAAGTAGATAACAATTAGAATGTTTTTAATGTCTTCTCATTTTGGTGATACAGTGTTTTTAATTTCATTCTCAGCTAAATAAACATTAAAGTACAATTGTGCTTAGGTTAAATTATTATTATTACAGTTAGTTACTCCTACAGTTAAATTCCCATTTTTAAAAGCCATCATTTAGCAATTGTCAGTACTAAATCTGACCGTTTTAGAGAGTGGTTAGATTATGCTTGTCTTCACATGTGCAGCATATACAGAGGGGGAATTGGATTCCCTGCTGGGCTAAGAATTCTGAAATAAACTGATGTCTATTGTCTGGAATGATTATCTTGACTATTTCTTTTAAATTTTGCAAGATAGAATCCTTTCTATCACATAGCCTAGGTGTCACTCAGAGCTTAGCAAGTACAAACCTATGTTGACTAAAGTTATGTTGGCATGCAGCTGCCGCATTTAATGTATCACTTGTGTGTGTGCATACTTGGCTCCTTGTGTCAGCTGTGCACATGATCTGGGAGTGCTTCTATTGGTGCACAGTGCAGTGCATTGTAGTGCCTCTTGCCACAGTTGAATGCACTGTCATTTGGCAAATGCTGGCAATGCATGATAGGACTGAAACGAGCCTTCCAAGGATGACTGGGAGCATGGGGTCAGCTTCCTCGATTACAACTGTTTCTATCCCATAATGTGTTTTGGGTTTTTTTTGGTTTTTTTTGGTCTCTTAATTTTCATTCTTTTCCTTTGAAATACCACAAATCTGTAACCCTTTCTCACGGACTACTGTTTGTCACAGAATCATGGAGCTTGCAGAGTTCTGCACTGTTATGAGCTTTGCAACCATAAGGCACACAATCCTGGGTATTTGCAGAGCTGAAGAACAACCAAACGAGTGGGGCACATGACAATTCTTGTAGGACAGATTGCTGAGGGACACAAGAACTAATTCAAGGTGGATTTGGTGGTATTCACAATGTAAGTGCAGATGGTGGAGCACTACTTCTAGGTGTGACAAACAAGCACTGAGTGGTAGGATTGTATTGCAGTGCAGGTTTGGGATGATCACCAGTACGTGAAAAGCTTTTGGATGTGCAAGATCATATTCTGGGAGTTGTATGTTCTTACTCTAGACCTCTATCACAAAGGCTATGTCCACACGTACATCATTATTTCAAAATAAGTTAATTCAAATTAAGAAAATGTTAATTTGAATTAAGGGAAAAGCTCAAAGTGAAACAGCATGTCCAAACACAGGACTTCCTATTTTGCTTTAGGAGAGGGACACTGTGGGAGGTGTGGCAACATGCCCCCCTCCCAGGGCCATGCCCCCACCCAATATCATCTAAAGAAAAAGGAAGGCACCTTGGGAAGGAGAAGGGCAAAAGTGGTATTTCAAAATAATGGTTATTTCAAAATAACACATCGGAACGGTGTTATTTCAAAATAACCATTTCAAAATAACAGCTGTTTTGATTTTAAAAAGGTTTAAGCTATTTTAAAATGACGGCTCTTATTTTGAAATGATGGAGCCTGTCATTTTGAAATAAGAAAACGTCATGTGGACCTAATCTCTTTTGTTTTGCAATAACCAGTGTTATTTCGAAATAAAAGTGACATGTGGACATACCCAAGGAGAACAAAACTAAAGCTTCACTGACAGTGGAGAAGCAAGGGGCAATTGCATTGTGGAAACTTACAATGTCAGCCACTATTCAGGAAATCCATCACAGGGGTGTTCATGATCCAAGTGTACAGGTCATTAACCATCTCATGCTATGCAGCGTTGTTACCATATGTACAGTTTGACTAATATATTTGGGGAGGAGGGGCAGCTACAGCCAGGCCAACTGTGCTCTTTCGGGCTACCTCTATGCTACAGGGCTCAGTTAACTGGATTAATAATGTCTACTTTAAGATGGCTTAAAGTAGACTTTATTAAGCCACTTAGCACATCCACACTCAAAATGACAGGAGACTGCCCATGTTGACACTGGCAACTGTTAGGTCACCCTAAGAGTGGTGCATTTAGGGTACCTAGCCCACAGTGCAGCACAGCAGAGGTGCCCCTCTCTCCCAGCAACTCCTTTACTAGAGGAAGGGAGTGACCATACTACCTTCCATACTGTGTGTGGCAACAAGGAGCCCAGGGCAGCCCAGCAATGTGCCAGCACACTACTCCACACCCTCCCGGTGTTGTCCAGACTCTTCTGGCTCTGGACCAGGTGCTTCAGGGCAACTGCCAGCGCAGGGGCAGGGTGCAGCAGTAGTTAAGACTCAAACACCAGGAAACAGCACATAGAGGAAGGTGAGGTCAAATCACCTGTTACAATAGAAAAAAAAAATCCATAGTCAGGATTTAATTCTGCTTTCACACAACCTAATCTAAAAGAAATAGCAACTTTCTTTCTTTCTTTCCTGGTGTTTGAATCTTAACAACTGCTTTGATTTGCTGTTAGAGTGTGACCTGATCCTGTCTTACACTCCCTGGCATTTGTTTCCTACCGTTCTGTAAATTCCCCCATCTTCAAAGTGTCTAAAGTAGGGTTTTCTCCCATGAAAGCTCATCCAATTAATAAATTTGTTACTCTTAAACAGTGCCTCTGGACTCCTTGTTTGTTTTCCAGCAATATCAAGTGGGTCCTCTGAGAAGGGGAGACATACAGGGTTGGGCGGAGAGGGAGAGAGACATGCAAGGTCAGGCTGAGAAGGTCCAAGGGGTGGCACACGGGTTTGGGCAGAGAAGAGGAAGATGCCCAGGGTCAGGCTGAGAAGGCAAGGGGGGAGATGCATGGATTTGGGTAGAGAAGGGGGAAATACCCAGGGCTGGGCTGAGAAGGGCAAGGTAGGAGACAGACGGGTGTGGACAGAGAAGAGGCAACACAGGCAGGGTCAGGCTGAGAACCGGGGAGACGTGCAGGGTAGGCTGAGAATGGAGGAGACAAGCAGAGTCAGGTGGAGATTCCAGGTTGGGCTGAGATGCTGGGGAGATGCTGGGACTAGGCTGAGAATGAGGGAGATGCCAGGGTCAGGCTGAGAACAGGAAAGATACTAGTATCGGGCTGAGATGCAGAGAGATCCCAGGGCTGGGCTAAGATGCGGGGAGATGCTGGGGTGACGCTGAGATGCCAGGGATGGGCTGAGATGTGGGGAGATGTCAGGGTCAGGAGAAGGGGGGAGATGTTTTGGTTGGGCTGAGATGTGGGGGTCAGACTGAGAACAGGGGAGATGCCGGGTTTGGGCTGAGATGCCGGAAGATGTGGATTCAGGCTGATGCCAGGTTGGACTGAGAACAGGGGAAATGCCAGATCAGTCAGGGAACATGGGGAGTTTGGATGTGTTGCACACAGCTGGGAATGCTCTCAGGTGTTTTGTGTGTTCTAGGCAGCCCCCATCCCCATGTTTTCTGTGGTTAGGAGGCCAAATAAGTCAACTTAAGGCAGCTCCCTGTCCACATTGCCTTAAGTCGACTTCATAAAGTAGACTTAACTGTAAAGTCAACTTTATAAATAGAAGTTATAAAGTTGACTTTAGTGATGGGGAAAGTCAACTTTATTCCTCTATGGTGTGGAGAGTGCTTTGTTTAAGTCGACTTAAGGGCCGTTAAGTCAACTTAAACACACAGTGTAGACATAGCCTGTGGGCATACAAATTTTGTGCCTTACCAAAGCTTGCAGTTCTGGGCCCACCATGGGATTACCACTGACCTATGGGGCTAGACACCTGCCCTATTCTTTGTTGAGGTCTTGCACAGGGATCAGAGAGCTTGGTCTCCATTTTCCTTTTCCATTTCCAACATCTGATGAAGTAGGTTGGAGCCCATGAATACTTCTGCCTGAGGATATTTGTTAGTCTTTATAGTTCCAGGGGGCTTTTGTTGTTTTTTGTTATATACAGATTGACTCAACTACCCCTCTGGAACATTTGTCTTTTGTTATGCACGTGTAGCTTATCATGCAAAGATCAAATAAGTGCATGGAGCTATGCACGTGTGTCTATGTTTTTATGTCCCCCATCCATGAGGGCAAGAGAAATGCCAAGAGTATAAGAGGGCTGACCCACTGACTTTTGTGCGCAGCATGTATTGCGCATTGTGAAGCCAGTTACTCTGGCTCACTGGCTTTCTCCCCATACCTGAGTTGTCAGGAATTCCCACAGCTGCAATCCACTCCTGTTTACCTGGGCTCAGGGTGTTTCTGGGGGAATGGGTTGGTTTTGTGGGGGAGCCACAGATGCTGCTGTTGATTTCCTGTGTGAAGACCTGAATGTGGGAGTTGCAGCCACTCTGAACTGGCTGCAGCACCAGGATTTTGATGCCACCACTTTTCTGGCACTCCCCAGTACTGCTGTGGCCACCTTTCTGCTGGGACTGCTGCTGCTGCCCCCTCTTTATTTCTCGATAAAAGGGCTCACCATATGCCTGGTTCCTACTTCATGGAAGATGCAGAGCAGTGCGGGTTTCAATGAGATGAACAACCAAACTGCACCCCAGGCTAGTGGGCATGCAAGGAGGAAATTGGAGGTCAGGGGGGCTGCTGGCAGGTGTCTGTTCTTGTGTATTAAGGTAAATGCACTGATCCACAGCTCCCCAGACACTGCCTTGACCATGGTGCCATGAATGGCCGTCTACCCATAAAGCTGTCCCTATTTGGGTGGGATAGTGATGGATCAAGAGCTGCAGGGCCCCTGGGCCTCCCCACCAGTGGGACCCCAGCTCCCTGGAGTGCCTTCTGCCCCGCCAGTGGACCAGCACTGGAGGGGAAGGGCGTCTGGGGCCAGAGGATGGCCTTGGCCTGGCTGGCCAGCCCCAGTGGGAAGCAGGACTGACTGCTGCACATGCTCAACTGGAGTCAGAACTGCACACAAGGCTCCCCCACCCGCTGACTGGCCAAGCTGTAGCTGGCCTGCAAAGCCCCTGGGGCTAGAGGGGCTGGCCCAGGAGAGGGGTGAAAATGGGAGACCTTAGGCTGTGGGCTGGCTCAGCCCACCCCTGGGGGCAGATTGACTGGCCCAAGGGCAGCGAGGGAACTCAGAGCCCCACCTCAGGCCAGCCTGCCAGCAGGGCAGAGGGGCCCCCACGTTATGATGGCCCCCTGGGCCCAGACGCCATTGGGCCATGTGGTAATCCACCCCTGGAGGGGGAGGGCAAATTCCTCCTGACTTTGGCCCCTACACCTCCACACATTAAACTGCAGCTATGACTGTGACTCTGGTCAATGTGTAGGACAAAGTGGATGATTCTGCAGCAGGAGAGTTGAACTGTGGTGGAGGAAGAGATGTCACCTGTACTGCCATTTTGGCACAAAACTTTTTTGTTGTTGAGTACATCAGCCAAAATGACTATTTTTCCTATGGTTAGGCAGGTGTTGGTGCATCACCAGTGACAGTTCACTGACATCAGTGTTGGCTGTGAGGTTGCATAAAACTTACATCCTTACAAACACAGAACTGTTCAGTGTACAAATAATGATTTAAAACAGATATTAACTCATCTATCTTAGTAGATCCAATACCTCTTGTAATATGAATAAATTAATGAAAAGTCAAAACATTGTGTCCTGCTACTTAGAGGGCGACATTCCTGTAGTTTGATAAAATAAAATAAAATAAAATAAAATAAAATCTACAAACTTACCCAAGTTCCGTTTCTTTGCATCAAGTTTTACTGCCCATACTGCAAGAGTCAAAAACTGGTCCTGTCTGAGTGCGAAGCTGGACCCCCTGTAACTTGTTCACCCTTCTCCTAATCCAATGCCAACTATTCCTCACTGTTCACACTGACTTGGACTTCTCGGCAATATCCATGGTGCCATGGAGGAGGATGGGTCTTCACCAAATATGACATACAACTCTTTGTAGGCTTGTGGATTGGCATTGCATCAGATGCTGGCCTTCCAGGTCTCCTGGTATGCCTGCTGCAGCTTTTTGTCTTTCAGCTAGTACTGCTGCTGCTCCCTATCATATGTCTTCTCTTCTATCCCCTAAGCAATCTGAATGTAGATGTTGACATTCCTATGGTTGGTTTATAGCTGTGCCTGCACAGCTTCTTCTCCCCACAGGCCCAGGAGATCCAATATCTCCTCTTGCTTGGAGAGGTGATGTTACTACGTCACCCTAACGGGACACTTATCATGATGGGAAACCAGTGTGAATACAGGCACATGAACACCTGAGATACTGTAAGCTGCCTTGCATCAACTAAGACATGTAACATAGGTCTATTACCCCAGAACTCAATCTCCAGGCTGTCCAGCAGATTCTTTAACATACAAAAACTGGGATAAAAGAGTTGGGGACATTGCTGCTCAAACAGCGCCACCAATCAAGAACAGGCACAGGGAGCAACAAAAGACTCAGGACTCAGAATGCAATGGAAAACAGGTGATAAGTTTATTACAATATGTATTACACAACGTGACAAAGACTATGCTACTTAGACTTAAAGGTAACGTACATAGCTTAACAGTAATACACTTCTACTGAACACTATAAACATATATGGATTTATAAGCTATAGCATTCAGTAAGCAGGGATCAGACATTTACAGAATGAGGAGATCTCAGCTCTTAAACCTATTTCCTTCTCTAACACAATGAGAGCTACTCACTATAAGCTCTTCCCTAGTGTTTTACCTAGCATCACAGACTATTCCTGTATGGATCGGGCCCCTGTCAGCGGTTAGTGCTTATAAGCGGCTTGTTAGCTTCTAACCACAGGTCTTAACTTAGGATCCTAGCCAGTGATCTTTTGGGCTTATTACCCTTCCCGGGGGCCTTTTTCCCTTACCACAGTCCAATACAATCCCTGTCTTTGGTCTCTGGTCTCTTCCCCAATCTTGCTCTCTCCCTATCAGTCTGGCTGCAGTCGCCTCACTGCAACTCCTCTCAACAACTGACAAGATGGTGGCTCCACAGGGTCACTACACCTCTGAAGGTTCTTTCACGCTCACAGCTGCAGTTACCACTTTGGGTCTCTGTTGTGTGGGGCTCTCTGCTGTGCTTGTGGTCTTGGAGATGGTCTTCCAGTGTGAGTGCATAGTGAGAGCTTCAGGAATCTGAACCTTACAGTGGGACTCAGTTAGCCAAATGGCTCAGAGCCTTTGGCCTTAGAAGCATGCACCTTAAGTCAGGACTCAGTTAGCCAAATGATGCAGCCTCTCTGGAACGAAGAAGCATGCACCTTGAGTTGGGACTCAGTTAGCTGAGTGGTGCAGCCTCTTTGGCACTGCAACCTTCACACAACCAGTGCTAGAGATGGTGAGACACAAAGTCCCCTAAATGGGTAGGAGTCCCAGTTGTACCCTCTGGAAGCTCTGGCCAGAGTTGATGAGAAACGAAGTCCCCCAGGAGAGACTTCACTCTGCTGTACCCTCTGACAGAGAGCAATGTTTGGAGCTCAGGACAAACTTGATATTAATATGTCCCTTGTGTGCAAGAATGTTACCCAGGACTTTCCAGAAGAGCTCAAGGTCTTCAGTTAAAACTGACACTAGGATGCCCTTCATCCACCAGAGATGTTGTCACTCTCTCTGGGGTCGGCTGAGAGTATGACTCCTAATGCTATGGGAACATAACCAGAAGCCAGTGGAACCTGTTAGGAGCAGGAGAGATCTCTGGAGTTCTGCTGTAATGCTGCTCCTTTTATACACTTCACACACCTATTCACATCCCCTCGACCAATCAAAAAGAGTATGATTTCATCTCCTACCAATCACAAAAAGGGTGATTTCATCCTTCTACCCTTACTCCTAGCTGGCTTTGATCAGCCACCCGAGGGAGGTCAAAAGTTCAGAATCCTCTGCCATCTGCCTTATAAGGACAAATCTTTCAGGTTTGTCCTTTTTTGGTCAGACAGTGTATTCCTTATGAGCCAGATGGAGGGAGATCATCTCTAGCTTACTGACTGCATTTAAATACTGAAACACTCTAAGTAAATCAGTAACAATTGTATATGTATTATGCTATATCCTAACTTATTCTAATGAAGATTTTTACCAGATTGATTGCCTTATGCTATTCCCTACTCGTATGTTCCTTTATTAGATCAGATTTACTCTAATACTAAAGAGGTGGCAAAAATCTCAAGCTACAAGTCAAGTCTCGTTCAGACACTTGACACTCCTGCAAGATTGCTCTAGCTATGTTGTTTTTAAAAGGCCTCTTTCGGGTGTCTTTCAGTTCTACCTGAAACTTGTTTTGCTGACTGCTGTTTTTGTTTTGTTTTGTTCTGTTTTTGTTAAATGTCCATCACACTAAACAGCTCAAAGGCTTCATCTTAAAGCTTTCTCAGTTTAACATTATCCCTCTTTCCACTAGTTTGTCATATTTCTCCAAAGGGCTCTGAGTATTATGAATTGTCTCCGTCCTATAAACTAAAAAGCAAACAAAAACCTATTTGACTTATGAATAACTTGTTCCTCTGACAAGCTGATATGAGAGATCCATGCTAAAACAGACAGTGTTTGTTCTCTGATTTCACATGTGGTGGAGTGTTAATTGTAAAGTAAACCTCCAGAGTTAAAAGCTTATCTCACTCCCTACTCATCCCCAAATGAAGAAATTGGATACAATAAGAGAAATCCCTGCTTTCTTCATCTTAACATAAATTACACTAGACTCACTATGTCAAATTCAGAGATGATAAATAAAGCAGAGTAAGCTAGACTCCCCGTCCATGGACTTTCACTCAGTCTTCTTACGTGTGGATAAATAAGTTTAAAATGTAACTTGCGTTCCAAGAAACTCTGAAAAACTATATGTTAAAGTTGGACTAGAAATATTGTTTTCTTAGAAATGTCAAATTGAAATTGATTGCATTCTTTATGACTATAAATCTCCACAGTTGAACACCCAGTAATTTCAGTGAAGTTCACAGTAGCTGCAAGTTAAGGAACAATATGTGAGGTTTTGCAGAGCAGAGAAAATTGGGAATGGTGTAAATCACACATAGGCACACTAGAAGCAAGTTGTTAACTACTCACAGTACTACTTAACCCTCTAGCATTTATTAGTATCTAATAGCTTCAAAGGGCTATCAAATAGGGTTACAATTAAATAACACAATGGGGTTTAATATGGCCTCTTATATCAATTTCTGCTGAGCACAATGCAATAACATAGGAGGGTGTGACAGTTTCCAGAGGGATAGCCATGTTAGTCTGTGTATAGCAAAACCAATGCGAGTCCTGTGGCACCTTACAGACTAACAAATTTCTTTGGGCATAAACTTGAGTGGGCTCCAACCCACTTTGTCAGAATTTCACTAAAGGAATTGATCATACCTAAAGGGGCAGTGTCTCAGTCTGTGAAAAGTAAGTGGAACACTGGCAACATACAGCAGATTAGGATTTGTCCTTGACACTCTGATGCATTTTTGAAAAAAAAAAGAGAGAGATGCTGTCTGAGTTTGTGCAGAAAACATTGGAGAATCAGAAGATCCTATTATGGACCAGGAGAAGAAAAGATCCCTATTAGAATCAGTCTGAATTATTGGTTTAAGGAAAGGAAATAGGGAGTTCAGTAAAGATTGTGGAGGGGAAAAAGATAATATAAAGAGAAGAGACAAATGCTGAAGAGAAATAAAGGTAAAGGGACCTTTTAAACAGCTTGCATGAGATTTAAGAAAACTTCACCTAAGCATCTGAACTTTTCAGTGGTTATCTAGTGTGAACCAGACATTACCAACCATAAAATATTACTGGGTGACACAAAAGACACGTTGAACTTTTTCACTTCTTTTTAAATGCCAGGAAACTGGACAGAATTCTTGTAAGAATATGTATCCATTTTGACACAGAGACAGAGAACATGCATTGCTATTGGCATAATGCCTTTGTCACAATAAAGTTTATGTCAGATCCTTGTATTAACTTTGGAGTGCGACTAACACCTTATTTAAATGTTCTTTAAAGATTGTTGTATCTTCTGTAGTGGTAGGTTTCCTCACGTCATGAAAAAAAGAGCAAAGCAAGGAACATTTTCTACCTTTGCAGTATGAGAACAGTGTGTGCCACATGCTAGCGTATAGTGAATGTCCTTTTAGATGGTCTGGTCATGTGGTGGGGTGTGTTTTAGAAGATTTAGGATGTTACTACAATATAAGGCCCCAGTTATGCATAGCACTCTATTCAGTGGCCCCTCGTATCTCTGAAGAGCTCCAGTAAGATGTGGGCTTAATTTATAGACAGCAATAATATATCATCCACATAAATTAGACTTTGTTACAAAGTAAATGGTCTATATCTCTCAGACTGAGCCTGAGAAATATTCTAGGAAGATTGACATGTGTAATTTGCATACGGCAGTAAAGGACATATTTTCCAAACATATAACATTTTAAAAAATGCACTGCTCTGTTAAATGCGGTGCTGCTTCTCCTGGCAGAATTATACTGAGATTAGATATTCACCAGTTTATTTAAAAGCATACAGCCTTTTTTTACGTATAAAGGATGTAGACTTTTTGAACAAAACTCTTCAAAACCTACTAGTTTCAGCTCCCGTGAGTTGCAATGTGAGCAACAAAGTGAGTGAGCTAATATCTTTATTGGTGAATGAGACAAGCTTAGATATATGCTTAAGTGCTTTACTGAATCAGGATCTACATCTCTATATACATCTTATATTTAGCATTCCAAACACCACAGAATCATAGAAATGCAAGAATAGAAGCAAGCTTGATGTCAGCAGGTATGTCCACACACAGGATTTAAATTGAAATAACACTGATTATTTCAATCTAAAAATGCTTAGGACCACACAACATTTCCCTATTTTGAAATAAGGAGCTCCCTTATTTCAAAATAAGGAAAATCATTTTGATATAATAAAACCTAGTTTTATATCGAAATGAGGGTTTTCTCGAAACTGTGGTTTTGAAATAATCCCATGTGGCTCTGTTATATCAATATGACCCACATATCAATATACTAGTTGGCCTTCTTCCCAGGGTGCATGGCACCTCGAAGGAAAGCCCCCTCACCCCCACCCCACCCCATCAGCTCCCTGGCCAGGGAGTGCACCAGCACCCTGGCTGGGGGGTACAGTGGGAATTGCAGGGAGGTGGGGGTAGAGATTCCAGAGGTGCCCCACTTCCACCACTGCTTCCCGTGTGGTGGGGGTGGAGATCATGGAGTGCCCCACTTCCCTCGCCGCTTCCCAGGCGGTGGGGGCAGAGATGTCGGGGGCACCCTGGCTTCCCCCACCACTTCCTGGGCAGCTGGGGTGGAGATCATGGGGTGCCCCATGATCTCCACTACCACCACTGGGGAAGCAGCAGGGGAAGTGGGGTGCCCCGCACTCTCCACCCCCCACTGCCTGGGAAGGGGTGGCGAAGTGGGGCACCCTATGATCTCTATCCCTGCTGCCAGGGAAGCAGCAGGGGATTCGGGGTGCCCCAGCATCTCTGCCCCCACCATTGGGGAAGTGTTGGGGAGAGGGGTGCCCCCACACTCTCTGCCTTGCCACCCGGGAAGCAGTGGGGGAAGCAGGGGTGCCCCTGATCCCTGTCCCCGCTGCTGGGGGAAGCGGTGGGGAAGAGGGGCACCCCCATCTCTGCCCTGGGGGCTTTTGTTTTCCTCTGCCACTGGCTCTGGAGAGCCAGCAGTAGTGGATTGGGTGGCAACATCTCCCATGTTGCCCTCTCCTAAATCAAACTAGAAAGTCTTGTGTATGGTCATCCTAGTTTGATTCAGGGTTTTTTTTATTTTGTGTGTGTGTGGACCTGTTATATTGATTTAACTGAAATTGGTTTAACAAGTTTTATTTTGCTTTGGTTAAATTGATTTAAGTTAAATCAATTTAACCACCTAGGTGTGGACATAGCCAGCTAGTCCATTCACCTGAACTGAGGCAGGATTAAGTATTATCTCATAGACCCATAAAATCTAAGATTGGAGGTGACCAATATGACTATCTAGTCTGACCTCCTGCATGATAGTGGCCTCACTTAGTTCTTTGTTTCCCTTCTACTTATATGACTATACAACCTTTTACTATTGGTTTGAATTCCCTTTGCAAGATCTAACTCCTTTTGTGTCTAGCCTTTCTCACTTTATCTTATATGTTCTAACCTCCAAAAAGTAGCATCCCTTGCTGACCATTACCATCTTCCACACCTTGTAGGGTTTCTACTTTCTCTTAATCACATGTCTGAAATGCTTACTCATCCAGTTTGATTCTTAGCTCTTGCCTATGATTATTTTCCCCCTGCCCTGGGATGCAGGCCTTAGATAGTTCCTGCAGACTTTACTTGAAGTAATTCCAAGCCTACTCCATTTTTAAACCCATGAGTTCTTCACTCCAGTCTGCTTTCCCCGCTTATTCCCTTTTTTTTTTGTTTGTTTGTTTGTTTGTTTGTTTTTTGGCTTCACTCACATTCCTTACCTGATTTGCACACTCACAATATCACATGTTCGACTGGTTTTTACTCTACCCTTCCTCTTAATGTCCATTCTGCTCCTAACTACTATGTCCTTTCTTAGTTCATTTTCCCCTCTCTCAATGCTAATATCAGGCATGGAGATTACCTGGGCATCTCTCAACCATCTCCTTAGCTTAAAGCTCTATTAATCAGTTCTGCCAGCCTCCATTCTAGAAGTACGTTTCCCTTCTTGCTCAGGTGAAATCTATCCTAAGCAACAGCCTTCTGTCCATGAATGCCTCTCAGTGACCATACGTTTCATAGCAGTCCCTATAGCACTACTGCACCTGAGCTATCTGTTGATCATCAGAATATTGTTATACCTTTGTTGTCCTCCTCTAATGGCAGGCAGAATCCCACTGAAGATCACCTGAGTCTCAATTTTGTTAAGAGTCTTCCCCAGCCAGGCACAGAATCATAGATATTGGATGGAATCATGAGAGGTCATTGAGTCCAATCCCCTGCACTCATGGAAGAACCAAGTATTCTCTTAAATCATCCCTGAGAGGTGCTTGTCTAATTTCCTCTTAAAAACATTCAATGATGGAGATTCCACAACATGCCTGGGCAACATATTCCAGTGGTTAATCACCCTGACTGTTAGGAATTTTTTCTCATGTCCAACCTAAACCTCCCTTGCTGTATTCATCCCATTGCTGCTTGTCCTATCATCAGCAGTTAAGGAGAAAAAAAATATCTCCCTCTCCTTCATGACAACCTTTTAGGTACTTGAAAATGTTCCAGATGTGGAGAAAGTCATAAAGAAATGTTCATATACTAATGCAAAGAATGGGGTCACCCAGTGAAATTAATAGGCAGCAGATTTAAAACACACAGGAAGTACTTCTCACAATTAAAAATAAGTCTGTGGAACTTGTTGCAACTATAGCAGAATTCAAAAGAGAATTAGATCAGTTGTTGGAGAATATGTCCATGGATAGTTGCTATTAGTCAAGATGGTCAGAGATACAACTACATGCTCTGGTTGTCCCCTACCCTCTGACTTCCAGGAGATGGGAGTGGAAGACAGGGGATGACTAACTCAGTAATGGCTGCTTCTCTTAATTCCCTCCCAAATCACCCAGTATTGGATACTGTCATAAAATATAATTCTAGGCTAGATGGACAATTGGTCTGGTTCTATTTTCCAGACATATAATTATTTTTTCCCTCTTCTGGGCTTTCTCCAAATTTCCCACTCTTTCCTAAAGTGTGGTGTCTAGAACTGGACATGCTATTTCAGCTGAGGCATTATCAATATTGAGTAGAGTGAAAGAATTACTTCTTAGGTTTTACAGCACTCTTGCTGTTACATCCAGGAATGATTTTTTTTTCAAAAGTAATATATATATTTTAATCATATTTAGTAAATCATCTACTTTAACTCCCAGATCCTTTTCTGTCATGCTCAATCATAGGTAGTTATTTCTCTATTTTGTAGTTATATAATTGATTATTCCTTCCCAAGTATGTTACTTTGCCTTTGTCTTCATTGAATTCCATCCAATTTATTTCAGACCATCTCTCCAGAGTGTCAAGGTCATTCTGAATGTTAAGCCATTCCTCCAAAGTACTTTACAACCCCTCCCAGCAAACTAGTGTCTGCAAACTCCATGAGTCTAATGTCATTGCCAGTATCAAAATTTATTTATGAGGTGGTTGAATAGAACTGTAGTCAGGACAGATCACTTTGGAACCCCATTTGATTTCTTTGCAGCTTGATTGTGAGCTACTGATAGCTATTCTTGGTAAACTTTGCAAAGTAGTTGAGCCACCCACCTTATAACAGATTTATGTTGGTTATATTTTCCATGTATGGTCTTGAGCAGGTCATATCACAAGCCTTACCAAATGTATATCACATTATCTGCTTCCACCCTATCCATAAGAGTAGTTACTTTGTCAGAGAAAAATATTAGGTTGGTTTGACATGATGTGGTCTTGACAAACCCATGATTCTTACTGATCACCTAATTTTCTTCCAGGATCTTACCAATTGATAGTTTGATTATTTGCTTCATTGTCTTTCTGAGGACACAAGAAAAACTTTCTGGTTTTTAATTTACTGGGTTACTTATGCTCCATCATTGTCTATAGGAGGTAAATTTGCATAGTCCTTGCCTATCAAAAATGTACTCATGTGAAAGAAACTCTAATTCTTTTTCAAGAAGAAAATGCCTGATAGAAGAGAAACATAGATTTGGATGACAACAATTATTTCCAATTTTATATTTCATGGATCTAATTATTCTCTGTTGATTTCAAAGGATAACAATGGTAGCAATGGGAGTAAGAATAAGCCTTAAATGTGAGTAAAAGTCCATTACTTCAATCATCTGTAAAAGTAGCATTAAAGAGGGAGAGAGAGAGAGAGAAATCTATGCGTTAATATAATACCAATTCAGGAAGGATTTTGTTCCTATTCTTTAAACCTTCAGACTGTGTCCAGTTAGATTTTGTTAATCTTAAATGGGTGTGAGTCATTGAAAGAGGGTGATATTCCACAGAATTTCATAATAGTTACATGAAGAATGTGCAGTGTAAATTTTTAACCTTGTTGAAGAGATATCTTATTTTGCCAAAGTTTCTGCTAATAAGGTTCTTTGGTGGTAGATAGACTTGTGAGAGCTAGTTCTGACTTTTACTTTTGACTATCTGTTTCCGAACATTTTTTTTTTCTTCTGCAGTGGAAGACTGAAAATGAGAACTGCTTTACATTTTTCTTTGTAACTAAAAGTTCTGCTATAGAATGCAATGCAGAAATGAAGGTAGTTGTAAGCCCATGTCATCTTCTGAACAAACATATCATGCTTTAGCTGTAGTTAACATGGGAAAAATTCCAGCCTATTACTTTAAAATGTGTAATCTATAATTGTTTATATAATCAAGTATCTTTCATATTCATTTTGTGGGTGTGTTTACAATATATTGTAAAATGAAAGATTTTGTTGTATATATCACCAAAATTACATCAACATAGTTATATCTCTCAGGGGGAGAGATGTAGTTAAAACATGCTATTTCCAAAAGCAGACCGTGTTTGGTAAAAGGCAGAATTTTTCCATCAGCCTATTGTTTTCAGCAGTGGGAGACCCTTCCTCACTGCTGTAGTAAGAATTTACACTGGAGTGCTGTAGAAAGGCAGCTGCCATGCTTTAAGTGTAGGTATGACCTGAGGCTGTGACTACACTACAGCTTATGTCAGCATAACTTAACGTCGCTCCGAAGGGTTATTTACTATCAAGTTACATTGATGTAAGAGTTGGTGTGGACAGTGCTGTCAGCAGTAAAGCTTCTCCCACCAACATAGTTTCTGCCACTCACAGGGGCTGGAGTATTTAAGCCTATGAGGGAGCTCTCTCCTCTTCCACTAGCTTACAATGGCTACAAAATGGAGATAAAGCATGCAGCTTCACAGTGCAGCTATTCCCTTAGTCAATGACTCTGGCGTATAATTTTACATTTGGAGTATGTATGCGTATATAAAGTAAGCATTTCAGAAACCATCAAAAATGGATATATTTTTAAAACAAAGCTATATAATTAGTACGGTGATTCCCAACCTTTGGTCCAGGCACCCTGGAGGTCTGCAGCATTATTGCAAGGAGACCATGATTACATCCAGCCCCAGCCACTGCTGGCCAGTGATCCATGTTGGAGAGGGCTCTAAATCATGGGTGTCAAACTAAAGCCTGAGGGTGCTGATCCGGCCCATGGATCTGCTGCCTGGGCTGTTCTTAAAAGTTGTCTGCAGCAGCAAACCCTAAAGACAGGCTCCAGGCATAGCAGGGCTTGGGTCAGGAAGCCAGCATGGAGAATGGGGGCCCACAGGGCAGAGAAAAGGGAAGGTGTGGGAGAGTCTCTAGGGTTAGAGAGGGGAGCTCATGTGGTCACATGGTGAACAAAAGGTCTCTTACCTTCCACTGTGGCCTCTCACATTAAATGAGTTTGGCACCTCTGCTCAAAATGAATTATATTTGCCTGCTATGAGCAGCCTCACTCTGGATACATCCCCAGCCCCTGGGAGCAGGCAAGGGCCAGATCCTCCATTGCCTTTCTGCAGCCCTGCTGTATGCAGTCAGTGTCTGATAACAACTATTATCATTTGGGGGTCCACGAATTTTTTTGATGTTAAAAAGGGGTCCTTATACTCAAAATGCTAGGAACCACTGACTTGCTATTTAAGAACATCACGATAATGAAGGGTAATGAAACAATGACTTGCAAATCCTTTCTGTTCTTCAGTGCTTAGCATGCTTCCTCCTTCCTAAATAATTGTCTATAAATCACAAACTAGCTCTTTGGTAGGTGTGAATATGTTTTCACATTCTTTATAAAACATGTTTCATAGTCAGTATCCTTTCACACATACACCTCAGATAACTTTCTTTATAATGGATGGAGTTACTTTAATAGACAGTTTGTTCTAACTTGCACAAAAAGCTAATACTTTCCAAAGAAAGAGACATAATTTATTGCATATCTTAGTTCCGGAAGGACTCACTAAGCAAACCACATAAAAAGCTTTGTAGCAGAATGTATAAGAAATGTTAAAAAAAATCAAAATATTTAAAATAAATCATAGTATTAGACAGCCTCCTAGATTTTAGTGGTTCCTCTCTTTTCTTCAGTGGAGTATGCAGTGACACTATCTTTCATACAGCTGGGAAAACAGGATCAGCAGGTGTTTGAAGCTTATAGTATCTTCTGTTTCACTGTGTGATATTTACTTAGCAATGCATTAATAATTATTACACAACAATATAATCATAACACTCATAAGTGTTGATCTTCTTTGTGCTTTTATTTTGAGCCCCAGTTCTTGGAACTTGATGGATCTCAGTGTATGCTGTGGGCTGAAACCTGGCAACAAAATGCCTCAATCCAGCAACAGGGCTAGATTCTCAGATGTTCCAATTTCTTGGTTTGTATATCTCAAGAGAATGGAGAGGAACAGAGTTCCAGCCACATTTATATTCCCTTGAGGCTGGAACTGTCAGGGAAAATAGCAAAGAAACTGGAGCCAGCTTCAATAATCTGGTCTGTGTTTTCCCCCAAATAATTAACATAATATGTAGGAATACTAGAAGTAATTAATTTACTGACTTGGCTTGCTTTCCTGTTTCAGCTGCATGAGTCAAATTCAATGTTAAAGTCAATGGAGCTTTATTCATTTATGTCAGTGGTGAACTTGTCTCTGAGTTAGAATACTGGTAACTTTAGAGAGACAAGATGAGTGAGGAAGTATCTTTTATTGGACCAACATTTGCTGGTGGGAGAGACTAGCTTTTGAGCTACATAGAGCTGTTCAGGTCTGGAAATGGTTTTGTTATTTTTAAAGTGAAATGTAATTATTTGGACTGGTTAGAAAATATTGGAATTTTTTCATGGAAGACTTCAATTACTGAAAAATAACAGCTGAAAAGCAAAAATAATTGATATAGGTATGCTCCTGAAGTACGTTATGCTCCCATCCTCCCCTATGGACCAGGTTCCTTACTCAGATTGCATCTTTCCTAATATATAACAGTCTGTTGTCGTGGAGAGGATTGGGACAACGCCATGTCTTGAGAATCCCTGGCCATGATAGCTTATGGAAAATGTAGTCTGGTTCCATTTATAGAAGAGAATAGGGACATGAGGCAGCAAACTACAGGTCCATTAAGGCACTACAACAGATTAACCAAATCAAAAAATTCTTTTTCTTTCTTTCTTTCTTTCTTTCTTTCTTTCTTTCTTTCTTTCTTTCCATGGAAAATGGGTACGTCTCATGGGAAAAAAAATCAAAATCCAAGTTTCTGTCCAATTAAGAAAAAAAAAAGTTTATACATCAGTAGTCCATTTGGTAGACAAATCCTAGTTTGAATTTACAATAACAGGTCCCAGTTCTGAAAAGACATGCACATTTAACTTTATACACATTTTGCGTCAGTTCAGAAAATCAATAAAGCGAAGAAATCATATGGAAGTCAGTGGCTCTGATTCTGTGTTCTTCCTTTAATTAACAGCTTGGAGAAATTACTTAAGCTGGTTTTACATCACCCTTCAGTCCTCCAGATGTTGTCTAAATTATGTCACAAATTACAGACTGCAGTGCTACCTGGAGTTTCTACAGCACTATGTGCTTTATCTCGGTTCCTGACATACAATTTATATTAGGGATTGTGAGGGGGTCATCAAGAAGGCAAACTTTCATCTGTGTCTGCAGTGGCTGCACTGGAGGAATCCTCTCTAAACTGAGAGAATCCCTGGCCATGATCCTCTCTAAACCGGAATCAAGGGAAATAGAGATTCTTTATGCCTCTCTGGCTTCTTTAACCAGTGCAAACAGGTTGGATGAAGGATGAAAGTTTTAAGTGTGTTCTTCAGTGCTTTGCTGAATAATGATGTTTTGCTGAATTGCAATTTGTGCATGGTCACACATATTTCAATGGGATTATTCACACAGCATATTTAGTCAAGTGCATAAGTCTTTAAAGACCCTTAATTAAAAAAGACAAACTCATAATGGGTTATTTTTACTTTGTATATTCTTAGACACACAGGTTTAGTAATGGCTACTTTCTTAATTAACTGTGAACAAAGTATGTCAAAATGGATCTGACTTTAAAAGAACAAGGCAAAAATAAATAATATATGGATGGTATATTTGCACAAATTTCCCCCTCTCCCCACCCAATCACCTCAGTAGTATCTTACTGTAGTCCGAAGTATTGCATGAGTATGAAAAGTGGCAGACTTTGATGTAATTGTCCTTAAGTAACTCCACTATTAGTTTTTAAGTATAAATTCACTTTACGGAATAGAGACAGGCAAGCTATTAGTAGCAAATTTGTCAAATTTAGCCTTTCTTTGTGATTTGTGAACTGTATGCTGTCACTGTAACTTTCAGTAGTTTGATTTTTGTGACTGATTGCTTAAGTCACATTGGAGGGCTTTTGTTTCCTGATGTAACCTTTGTAATCAGAAGGATGGGGGGGGGGAGAGTAGGAAGTTCCTTGTTTCAGGAACTGGAAATTAAAATGGCAGGAGAAAAGCACACTCAGATCTTGGAGGTTAGTGTGTTTTAATCTTTTTATTTTCCTCTTCTCCACCAGACAGATTTATTTTTCTTTCCCTTAGGCATGCCCCAGATTTAAAAATAGTGAATTCCTTCGTAACTTTTGGGAAAAGATGTCTAAGGTATTAGAAGCTAGTTTTATTTTCTCTGTACCACAAACTTTTCCTTTATTTTTTTCTTGCCACACTCAAGAGCAGAGGGGTTTTGTGTGTCTATATGTGTGTTGTTCTGGTTCACAGAAAATGTTTCTATGTGTTTTTATTTTCTTCTGTGATTCTACATGTGATTCATGTAAATTGGCTAAGTGTCTCAGTGTCTATAACAAGTTGAGGAGAGGGAAAAGTTGGAGTGCTATGGTGTGTCCATTCACTGTATATATACCTAAAAGTCATATTGACTAAATTTTCTGTTTTCCTTTTTCCTTTTTATTAGTAGTAGTGTTTCTTATTCTATATTCAGGCAGCACCTAGTGGCCTCAGTCAATGACTGTGGCTTTAATGTGGTAAACCGTACATCTGTGTGCATGTTCTCACACACACACACACACACACACACACACACACACACACACACACACCATCACGACTGTATGTTTGGCTCATTCTAATAATTAGTAACATATACCAGTGAGTTACACAATAGGCAGAGCTAACCGTTTTTTGATTTCTCTGGTATCACACCTCTGCCAAGAGTTTGAAGAATCTGGCCATGTTCCAAAGGAGCAGCCATGTTAGTCTAGTTCAGCAAAAGAAGCAAGGACACATTTATTTATCACATGAGCTTTTGTGGGAGAAAATCTCACCTCATCAGATACTTTGAAGATGAGGCAATTTACAGAATGGGATGAAATGCAAGAGAGTGTAAGACATGGGATCAGGTCATACTGTAACAGCAAATCAGACCCGTTGTTAAGATTCAAACATTGAGAAACAGAACATAGAGGAGGGTAAAGTCAAAAAGGTAAAAAAATCCTTTACAACTGACATATTACACAGACTAAAGTGAGAGATTATACCATATACTCTGACAGAAAATTAGAAACCACCTGGTCAGCATCCTGTAAAGCAAACAGAAGAAAATTAAAAATGAACTCTCAACACTGGATTGTCTCATACACAACCTACCTACAACACATTCTTCTGCATGGCTGGACTTCACAAAAATGAGACGATTAATCTACAACACTTACTTTGCTTTCTTGCAGAAGAAAAATGAAATTAGACTGTCTAAACTACTATATACCACTGAAGACAACAAGAATGACACCTTCAACCCAGCCAACAATATGGTTAATCTCTCATGCTACACACTTACTCCAGCAGAGGAATCTGTACAATTTCGAGGACTTTCCTTCTGCCCAACAACCCCCACATATAAAGTAAAATTTCTGTGGCGAGTTGGTGGACTACTTTTGCTATCTAAGACTCAAAGAATATTTCCATAACATCGTTGATCAACACAATGACCCACAGGTACTTTCTTCCAACACTACAAGAAGAAATATTCTTTGTGGACTCCTCCAGAGGGTCAGAACAACTGATTATACTTCTAAAGTGATTGTTTCCGCCACCGTGCCAAGGCTGAGATCATGGAAAAACAATATCTCTTACATCATTATAACCTCAGCCATGCAGAACGCAATGCCTTCCACATTCTCAGAAACAACTCTGACATTATTACTAAGGAGGCTGACAAAGGAGGTGCTGTCACCATAATGAATAAATTGGATTATGATGAGGAGGCTTATAAACAACTCTCCAACACAACATTCTACAAACCTCTTTTCTCTGACCCCACTGAAGAATACCAAAAGGAACTATACTATCTACTCAAGAAACTCCCTAAGGCAGCAAAGGAACAAATAAAGACACATATACTGCCAGAACCCTGACCAGGGATATTCTATATACAACCAAAAATCCATAAAAAAGGAAACCCCAGATACCCCATTGTCTCAGGCATTGGCACTCTTACAGCTGGCTTAGCTGCCTATGTGGACTCCCTCCTCAGACCCTATGCCATCAATACTCATAGCTATCTTTGAGACACCAAGGACTTTATGAGAAAAATCCAATCCATTGGTGAGCTTCCAGAAAACACCATCCTGGCCACTATGGACATAGAAGCTCTTCATGCCAACATCCCACACAAAGATGGATTACGAGCTATTCTGAGAACCATCTCAGATGATGCCACAGCACACCTCATGGCTGAACTTTGTGCTCACCCACAGCCATTACAGATTCGAGGATAATCTATACCTTCAAGTCAGTGGCACTGCTATGGGTGGCCCCAAAATATGCCAACATTTTTATGGGAGACATAGAACACCATTTCTTCAAGTCTCATCTCAAAACACCTCTCCTCTACTTACGCTACACTGAAGACATCTTCATCATCTGGACCCATGGCAGGGATGCTCTTGAAGATTTCCACAGAGATTTCAACAATTTCCACTCTGCAATCAAATTTAACCTGGAACACGCCACACAGACGATCCACTTTCTGAACACTACAGTACAAATCAGAGATGGTCACATAAGCACCACATTATACCGAAAACCTACTGATTGGTATAGTTACGAACACCCCTCAAGCTTCCATCCAAAACACACCACACAATCCATTGTCTATAACCAAGCCCTAAGAGGCAACCACATTTGCTCTGACCCCTCAGACAGAGACAGAAATCTTCAGGATTTCTATCAATCATTCTTAGAACTACAGTACACACCCAGGGAAGCATGAAAACAGATTAACAGAGCCAGATGGGTATCCCGAAGTCAGCTATGGCAGGAGAGGCTCAAGAAAGAAAACAATAGAAAACCACTGGTCACCACAGCACCCCCAAGTCAGACCTCTACAACAGATCATCAAAGGCCTATAGACTACTCTAAAAGATGATCCCTCACTTTCACAAGCCTTGGGAGACAGACCTCTTCTCACCTACAGACAGCCCCCTAATTTTTAGCAGATACTCACCAGCAACTACAGGCCTAGCAACAGAAACATTAAAGCAGACACATACCACTGAAAAAAAAAAATTGCCAATTTTGCCCACATATCTGCACAAAAGACAGCATTGTAAGACCTAATCAAGCCAGCTACTCCCTCAAGGGCTCATTCACCTGCTCATCCACTAGTGTGATTTATGACATCATGTGCCAGAAATGTTCCCACAACTTATACATTGGACAAACAGGACAATCTCTGTGTGAAGGAATAAATGGGCACAAAACTGACATCAGAAATCACAACATGCAAAAACTAGTTGCTGAGCACTTCCATCTTTCTAACTCTCTATGGAAGACGTTAACAACTGTGCTCAAGCAAGTCAATGGGACTTCAAGACTTCAAAGAGAAATGGCTGAATTAGAATTGATATGCAGATATGAGTGTGAAAACAGGATTAAATCATGACTATGGCTTCTTCTCCCATTGTAACAGGTGATTTGACTTCACCCTCCTCTATGTGCAGTTTCCCTGTGTTTGAATCTTAACAACTGTTCTGATTTGCTGTTACAGTATGACCTGATCCCATTTCTTACACTCCCTTACATTTATTTTCATACCATTCTGTAGGTTCCCCCATCTTCAAAATGTCTGACGAAGTGGGATTTTCTCCCACAAAAGCTCATGTGATAAATAAATCTGTTAGTCTTTAAGAACCTGGCCCTACTGTTAAATGTGCCACCTTATCCAAATTAAAAAGTATTTGGCATATTAACTGAGTATTTTTATTGAAATTTTTTTGGCCCAATGAAAAATAAAACCAATCTTCCTCTATTTGATCTGAAATGACAATTTTTAAAATTGATTGGAGGCCTAAAAAAAAATTATTTTTTGTTTAGTGAAATGTTTCATTCAACTTGAAACAAAATATTTTGGTTTTTTGAGCACAGTTTTACATTTTTTAATGAAATAACATTCAAAAAGTCATTTGAAATCAAAATTTTAAATATTTCAATTTTTAAATGTCAAAATGAAATATTTTGACTTTTTAGGAATTTCTTTTCCCACTGGAACAATTGTACAAATTTAAATAATATTCATTCAATGTTTTCGTCATATTGATTTGCTTTTTCAGTGGGGAAAAGTTTCATCTGAAATATTTTTGTCTACTTACTTATCTTAGTCTTTGATCCACTATCTTCATTGCAAGGATAACAAAATGTCATTTTTTGCAAACTTTGAATTACTGAATAATAGTATCATTTTATTAAAATATTCATATATGGTTTTACCTGCACATAAAGAAAGCAGAACTTGCTAACAACTGCTACTTTATTTTCAATTGTTATGATGACAAAAGTGTTTTGGTTTTTTTTCCAATACATGTCCTAGAACTTGTCCTTAGTTCCATCCACCTAACTGTGCAATTTATTTGTCTGCAGTGGCTAAAATATAATTTGAAGGGACTCGGAAACCTCCTGATCTCTGGGCCCCATTTGCAACCACTTCTAAGTACCACATGTATTGGTTATTGCACCATAAAAATATGGTTATTGCTCCATAAAAATACAGGCCCCAATCCTGGCCTCAAATGCTGCCCCCTCCACAACTTGTACCTCCCTAACCTTGATCCCAGCCTCATACTTTGGCTCCACCATGACCCTGGCTATGGTCCTGGCCTCACACGCTGCCCCCCAAACCCCCGATACCCTTCCCCACCCACCCGCTGACTCCCTGACCCATTTCCCTTAACTGCCTGCCCACCCCCCGCAGTCGCCTGGAACTGTTCCCCACCTTCCCACTCCTTAACTGGCCAGAGCTTCTTGCTGTCCAAGCTGAGCATCTGAGCATGCTCAGGTTGAGAGATTTGAAAACTCCCCAGGCTCCCGGGTCTGGACTGCTGGACTTTCAAGGCATTCCAGTTTATCTTAACCCCTGTGAATGTCAGTGTGTATTAGCATGCTTCTGAGCCAAGCTCACTAGATATGCAAGAGAATGAGAAGTAAAGAGAAACACAGCATCTCTTATGAATTTCTATCCCTTCACCTATATCTATCATTTATCATAGCAAAGGACCCCCATGCCTCCTATACACAAGCAGAATCAACTCTGAAAAACACTTACCAGAGTTCCCCTCTCCTACATCCTGCATGCAAGAACTGCAGGGCTGGGACTGGCTGGACTACTCAACAGTCACAAAAAGATCCTGCTTCCCCATTTCATCAAATGTTCCAATCCCCGGCCTTGGCTCCTCATCTAACTTCACCTTATCAATGACTTCTTTGTAAGGGGTGAATCCAGTGTCCATTGTCCCTAGGCTTCTGGAGGTATCCAGGGGTGTCTTGGAGGGTGAAGTTGGGGTTGCTGTTTATGATGACTTTGAATGCCTGTTTACAAACTTAGGGTCAGGACGTCACAGACTCTAAGGCTATGTCTACAGTAGCAAATTAGTTTAAATTAAGGAGCCTTAATTCAAACCAATTTCAACCCTGTCTACACTAGGCTTTGCCTGGTTCAAACTGAAAAAAAAATATTAGTTGGCTGGTTAGTCTGAAGTCACAGCTTAGTTTGAACCTATTTCAAACTTCAGTTCAAGCTAATATGATGTAGTCATGCTAGTTTGAATTAGTGGTTATTTCAAACTAACTGCATTTGTTTAGTTCGAACTAAACTAAACTAAAAGATTTGTTTGAACTAAAAAACGTGTGGCTAGTTTGAACTAAAAGTTAGTTTGAACTAAATAAATAAGAGTAGTTCAAATAACTGAACTACTTAGTTTGGACTAAGCAAGTCCAAACTAAGGTCTTAGATGTAGACATAGCCTGGGCACTGGGTGGCAGCAACCTCTGCTACCCCCACCAAAAGACTGAAATGCATTGCTCAAAGATGTAATTGCTGGGTCATGGGCATTTTTTTTCCCCAACTGGCTCCTGAGAAAAAAAAGTTTGAAAATAACTTCCTTATAGAAGCTGCTGCAGAGGAAATGTTTGCCTTCCTGACCTTTTGATCACCTTGCCACAGCTGCTTGATTTTTGCTTGGCACTGCAACATATCTTATTCATAGCCCTTCTTCACCCTTGTACAACAAATCTGGCCATTGGCATCAAAGTTCCTTCAGCTGGAGAGGAGCTAGGGTTGCACAACTGACTCTCCCCAAATGGCAATGAGATCCAACAGTTCTAATGTGCTTCCCCAGGGGTGTGTTTGGTGCATGGAACTGCCATGGTCAGCTGGGAAGATGCAATGTGAGCTCTTCATGCCAACCAAGGAGGAAAGAAAATTTAAAAATTCCCAGGATTTTAAAGACGGAGTGATGGGTGACTGCAGTGCAGCACAATTGAAGCTGATAGCCAGAGTGGTCAGGATGGGCATTGTGTAACACCACCAATGGCCATTTACTGCAACATAGCCAATTGTGATGTCTACACTGACACTTTGTTGGCTTAAGTTGTGTGAGAAAAGTCTCTCAACATGGCAATTATATTTTATCAAAAAGGCCAGGCAATTTTGTCTGCAGGGAGTTTGGGGGAGGGAGGAAGAAGGAAATGGGTGATTGCAATGTGTACACCATCACTGTTTTGTGGAAAAAAAAAAAAAAACAACGGACTTTGGCTAATAGTAGTCTAGTGTAGACCAGGCCTTAGTCAGGTAGGTACCAGTATTGTTGAAGATGCTATATGTTGTTGAGGGATGTAAGTTAATGCACACCAAGATTTCATGGATATCCTCTGGTCCCCACAGTATGAAAAACTGAGGTGACTGTGCAGGGCCCTGTGCTTTGAGTGCCTCGCACATTGTACTCAGACCCACCAGGCAGTGGGTGGCTGCAGCCTGCCTCCTAGCTATGCTCCAGGACTGGATGGAAGGCATGCAGCTGCTGCTGGAGTCCCAGCTTTGCCTTGTGGCTTGCATTCCTCAGGGTTGTCCTTGCTTGTGAACAATATCTTCTAGGGGTAAAGTAGAAAGCTCCACCTATAGCTAGTGAATCCTTTCACTGGGATAGACACACATTTATTTTGAAGCCTGCATGTGCAAAGACTTAAAAGGCAAGTCCTATAGTCTGATTCAGTTTTGAATAACCTATTAGAGTGTTCAACCTATCACCTTTGATCTTCACACAGGTAAGTAATATTCTTGTATGACTTGATCACATTAAAGATTTAATTTGCAGGATTGTAGTTATTTCAAAAGTCTCTCTCGCTCTCACTCTTGCTCTCATTAATTTATTCTGGGAAACACTATTCCAGTATATGGAATGCCAGAAAACATCCAGGGAACTTAAAGTTTCTCCAAGCAATTTAATGCTGCTGCTAAGTGCATGATTGGCTATCATTCTCACTCTAATAAGAGGTCTAACTAAGGGTGATGCTGATTGTGGGGATCCCTGAGGATGGGAGAAAGGGAAGGTGTTATAGGAAGCAGGTGCGTTTGTGACTAGGAGTGGGTTTGCTACTTGTCTTTCTGTACTGAGACAACACCTGCACAGTATTACTAATAATGACAGGCGTGCTGTATCTAGCAGTACTAGCAACCACGCAGAACTCCCCCAGGCCTTTGGGAAGGAACATAATGACATGAATTCCTGCTATGTGTTGGGAGAAAGGTGAGTGAGTGTTTCGAAGACAAGATGAACCACCTCCCCACCCCCAAATACTTAATCATGGGATGGGAGCACAAGTATGTCAATATGAATGGGTGACATTGAGCTGCTGCAAGACAGGGCTATGGTCATATTAGCACCTTCAGCAGTCCTCTTCCTCTTGATAAAGGCAAGACACACTGCTCCCTGAAAGAGCTGAGAGAGGGGTTTAGTCATTAATCCTCCTCCCCATGCAGTGTTGTGCTGCAAGGAGCAAATGGGGGGGGGGTCTGTCAGCAGTACCAGTGACTTTAGGTTGGTTGCTGATGCTCTTCCCCATGCAGCTGCTAGCTCCCAATCCCCTTCCTCACCCTCCCACCAGCTCTTGACCCACCCACCCAGCTGCCAGATTCCCAATCCCCTGGGACCCTTCTCCAGCCATTCACCTGCCCCCCCCCAGTTCCCGAACCTCCTTCCCTGACTCCCCCCTTACCTGGCTGGAGCTGCTCCCTGATCATGCTGTTACTACCCTGAGCATGTATCTGAGCGTGCTCAGGGCAGGAGATTTGAAAACTCCTCTCCCCATCCTGGTCACGGTGCCCAGGCCATGGTAGGGCAGGATTTTTTTCTACTTTTAGGGGCCTGGAATGCTAGCCCCTCAAATTTGTGGGTCCCAGAATGGCATTCCAGGGCATTCCACCTTACTTTAACCCCTGTTTGTCTGTACCTTGTATTAAAAGAGTTCCCATAAAATGATGTGTGCAGGCAAGAGACTGCCCCACGTCACCAGTTTTCTGATGCATTTTCCCCAGGTTTGAAAACAATTCTGATTAACAAGGAAATAACAATGGTCTAAGCAGGCTGACTCAAACTAAATCTTTTATTTTATACTTATAATCCTCACAAGGAGAATTTAATGGATTGCTATTCATTCCTTTGCCATTTCTATTATTGCTTTCTTCCTTTATTTAACAAGAGCTGGCAGCTAAGTCCTCCTGTTTTCTAGCATGTGGGATCCTGCTATTCTGATTCCTGATGCTGCCAGAGTCTGATACAGAATGATGAGTTAGTGTGCCTCTTACCCTTTTGATGCTCTATGACACTCCTGTTGTCTTGACTCATACTCTTAACTGCAGCTCAGACACCCTGATCCTCTTGACCACTGTGTTGTGTCAGGAACTTGTTGCTCATATGCTGACTTCCATAAATAGAACAGATGATGTTTAATATAACTGAGTCAACACAATATTATAATGTAGAAGTATGGTATTAATGCAATGTCCTGATCTGGCACAAATCACTAGAAGCAGTGCATCTGTTCTCATACATATTAGGGGGCTTTGTTTGTTTTGAAGTAAACCTATTTGACCTGTGTTTAAGCATCTGTTATATAATCCATATCTTTGTTTGTAAAAGTAAGTATATTAGACTCAATACTAAGAGAAAAAATATGGTAGGGAAGTAGGACTAAGGAGAAAATGACTGGGAGTGGTGGGATCTCTGAGCATGTGGTATGCAAGGTTTGCTGCTGATTTCATTATTTAATGCACAGATATTCAACTGACACAAATTGACATAGAGCTCTACTGGTGTCAAAGGAGCTGCACGTTTCTACACTGAGGATATGGTCCCTTGTGCTTAGGACTCCTTTAAATATATATATTTAAACTTTTCTTAACCTTGGATCACCTTGGAATCTTTTGATAATGTTACCACCTTTTTAATTCTTAACTTTTTAAAAATGTGCAGTGGCCTCTTTTTTGTTGTTGTTATTTTATAACTCCTTCATACAGATTTTGACTGTGCATGATACTTGAAAACATTTGTATTAAGCAGTAACACCAGCAGCTGAAAGAAGCAGCAAGAGTATGCTTAGCTGGAGAGGAATAGGCCTTCCTCTGGAACATAAAGTTTTTAGGACTTGGTTCTGCTTTTCTTCTTTTACAACGATTTTCAATTACTTCAGTTGAGTTCATGCAATAAGTGAAACCATAACACATATCTTAATATTTCACAGCAATCTAAATTCTTTGTGAACACACTTGGTGTGTTCTCCATGGAGAAGAAGGGAAACCTCCCCAACATAAAGAAGATGACAATAGTTAATCCTGTAGATCAATCAGAAACAATGTCAACTATGGGTCAGAAATAAAAGTCTAACAAAGGCTATGCCTACACTATAAAGTTGACTTAAAGTTGACTTTAAGTAGACCTTATTAAGTTGATTTAGTGAGTCCACACTGCATTAAGTCGACTTTATCAAGTCAACTTAAGCCACGGGACCCATTTAAAGTTGACTTTATTAAGTCGACTTTAAATGGGTCCCCTGGTTTAAGTCAACTTTATAAAGTCAACTTACATGGCCACACTGCACTAAGTCAACTTTATTAAGTAGACTTTAATGTCCATATTGTGTTAAGTCAACTTAATAAAGTTGACTTTAAGGGCAGGAGTTATTAAGTTGACTTAAGGAAGCCCTTAAGTCAACTTAATCAACTCCAAATATGGGCAGGGCTTTGCTTAAGTAGTTTTTAGCCTCCTTACGTTGACTTAAGCCCATAGTGTAGATGCAGACAAAGAGTTTCTATACATTTGTGTGGTGAAAGAGACACTCAGTGGTCCCATACACAAGTGAGAGTTTAGATGCACTGTCAGTACCACCTCACCAATACAGAGGCTGGCCAGGTGCAGTGGATGAACTGGGCCCTTCCAGCATCTATATGGGGACTCTGAGTAATTTTGCACCTCTGTAGGTATCTTCCTGTCTTACTACAGCCTTCAATTCTTTTGGAACCAACTTTTCTATGGCCCACCACTAGCCACTGAACAGTGGCATTTCTGTACTGATGGTACTGCTGATAGAAATGAAGCTGTCCTTGGAACAAGAAAAATAGTCTCAATAGTTTCTCCGAGACAGTGTGCTAGCATGTAGACACAACTGAAGCCTGTTTATCTCCTCAGTTATGAACAACCTCCCCCCCAGATTCCTATAGAGACCACCATGAACAATGGACCTGTCCTTTTGACCATACTGGGGCTCTTGGGACCCTTATCACAGATGCCCAGAATTGTTACAAGAGGCATACCACTTCTTCTCCTCTCAGAAGCTGGTTCTGTTGATGTATAAGAAGGAAAAGACAGAACTGGTACTGTCAGTTCCCACTGGAGCTTCCTTATTGCTGTTGCACTGGGGGAATGGTCAGGCAACAAAGAAGACACTGCACAAAACAAAGTGTTTGGGTCAAGAATTTATTAGAGTGACTTGTAGGAAAGGAGACAGAGGGAAGGGCACTCTTGCTCATATGTACCCAAGAATTAGCCCAAGCATGACGGCAGCGATGGAAGCCAGCTGGACACAGAAGAGGACTTTTGGGCTCTGTCTACATCTAAAAGCTTAGTTCAGACTTCCTTAGTCTGAAATAAGCAGTTCAAAGTCAGTTCAAACTAACCACATTTTTTTTAGTTCAAACTAGGCATGTTTTGTTTTGTTTTTTAGTTCAAACTAACTTTTTAGTTTGAACTAACAGAAACTTTTGCAAATAATACTTATCTTTGCTTCACACTCATATTTATTTCCTCTTTCACTCAGGGAAAGAAACGACAGCCAATGAAGGGTCAAAAGGTTAGCAAGGGGTTGGGCAGATGACTGCCCAACAACCACTTGATGAGGAAGTCCTATTGCGATTCACCGTGTCAGATGACCACTGACAATATCAAAATATGTTTCAGAGGGTAACCATTGACTTGTATCTCACTGGAGAAGATCAAAGACACCCAACACTGGTTCATGGATATCTCACAGCAACAAGGACAAACTGGGTGGCCCTCCCAATTAATGATGCCATGCTGGAATTGATCAGAATGGTCTGGCACACACCAGCATTTTTCTCCCTACCCCCAAAGGAGCCTGGAGGTGCTGCTTGTTGCCAACCAAAGGTGCTGACTTTTTATTGTCCCACCTTCCCTCTTAATTTGATGGAAATACAGGGAGTTAGAGACAGAGTTTGACAGTACTCCCAGAAATCCACTTCTCTGGTTAAAGGGTTGAAGAGATTGGACTTTCTAGTTGCAAAAGTTTTCTTCTCTCCACGTCTTCAATTATAAAGACAGTTATTAGGTTCTGTCTTGTGGAGTTTAAAGATAAGCTTCCTATGGAAGACTGAAGCCAATTACAGTTCCTTTTGAATGAGGGAAAGTTGGTGTCAGAGCTGAATCTCCAGACTATGGCTATGCTAGATACTGCAGATTTTTGGCCAGAGGTCTGGTCATACTCAGAGACATATACCTCCTTGCAAGAGGTCAATGACTCAAAAATCTCATTTTCCAGCCCCCACTGCCACACCTACTCCCAGCTGCAGACCAAAGGATACTTTTGCCATGAAAATTGAGACCCATGTACCACAACAGAATATGACTATTTCACCTTCCATAACCTATGAAGGCCATCTTACTTTCTTCATCCACAGTTGAAAAAAGATCAGAGTGGACAGTCAGATGCTACAAGTTCTCCATGATGGACATTCTGTAGAATTCCTGTCTTTCCCACCTTACAAGTCACTAATTCAAAACGCCTTTGCAGACTTCTTTCACCACAGATTTATCAATGGGAGACAAACTTCCTATTACATTGAAGATCAATGGAGTGCCCAACCTTAGTACCAAAGAAGAGGGTTCTATGCCCCATATTTCCTAAATCCTAAAAAAAGGCAGTAGATGGAGATCCATCATGGATCTTCAGCAGCTCAACATCTTCAGCAAAGCTGAAGTTCAGGATGCTTACACTGGCATCTATAATCTGTTACCTTCAGGAGATAGTGTGGCTCATGACTCTTCAAGTGAAAGATAAAATTCCTCATGACTTTTTCATGTGGATCCGGCACACACACAGTTCCTGTGGTTTAGGATTGACGAGGAACACTCCCAATTCTGCATCCATCCATTTTGAATTGCACTGAAGCCTGGGGTGTTCATGAAATTGTCTATGGAGACCTCAGCCCACATCAGATTACAAGGTTTTGCAGTGTTCCCTTACCTGGACAGCTGGCAACTAGTGGGACAGTCTCACCATGAAGCTCTATCAGAGACACCATTCCCAGTGTTTCCTTGCAATATTAGAGGACTGTGCAAACAAAGACAATTCTGTTTTGACATCCATGCTGACAATCCATTTTATTGAGATACAGCTTAATTCCATCACTGCATGAGATTTCATCTCTGCAGAGAGATTTTATGGTCTAAGCAACCTGATCTCTCTCATTACAAGCAAGCCTTGAACTATGATGCATCAACATCTCTTCCTGTTAGGCACATGGCTGCATTTGTGCATCTGACACCCTTCTTTGGGCTCAATTTGCAGGGCCTGCAAACCATTTGACTTATCAGCCACACAGCAATTTCACTGATTTCAGAATTACTTTTACCTCTGGAGTTCAGTTCCCTAGTTTGGTGGTCCAACCTGACCAAAGTTATGATGAGGATTCTCTTCTGCCCTTTCATACTAAAGAACATCATCTCATCCATGTCTCCATTACAAGAAGGGGCATTCACTGGACTCAGAAACAGTCCAGCGTACATTGGACTTCATGGGAGTCCTGGCTGCTTATAAACATGTTGAAACTACTAGCAATCTGCATCACCTGCAAGGCCTTCCTTCCCCACATTCACACTTTCCATGCACAAATACAGTTAGAAAATATCACCAAAATGATCTACATAAAGAAGGGAGGAGCAAAGTTTTGTCCCCTCTTCCCAGAGGGAGTCACTGTAGAACTAGTGGATTAGGAATTGGATTATCATATAGGCTACATACCTCCCAGGCATTCAGAAATCACTGACAGATGGGCTGAACAAGATTTTTTTGTTTGTTTGTCTTCTATAGACTACACATGGAAAACACACAACAACTTGAACTCGCCCCCCCCCCCCCCCCGCCCAAGTGGTGTACTCCCCTAAGGAAGCTTTCAGACAAACAGAAAGCTTTCAAAGTACTGTGCCAGGCAAACCATTGGCAGCCACTCCCAGGGAGATGTTCTCCTACTCCTGTGAATAGAAGCCCTCAAATATGCCTTTTTACCCATCCTGCTCATATAATAGGTTATAAGAAAGGTCTGCCATGACAGAGGCACCATCATTGTTCTAGCAAACCACTGGCTCACATAATTATGGTGCAGGGAGCTCCTGAGGCAGTCTCCATGCCCACCCATCTGGATATGCCCCATTCTGGATCTCCTAACCTAGGACAGTGGGAAACTCAAATGCCCCAACCCAGGATGTCTTTACCTCATGGTCTGATATCTGGATGTGTGTCAGAAGTAGAATGGTCATGCTCTATCATAGTGCAAGAAATCTTTAATTAAAATATGAAAGATTTTATTAGAATCACTACCAGGTAGAATGGCACTATGCAGGCTGGCAGCATTGCCACCAACATTCATTGGAATCAGTGGACAACCAACTTCTCTTCAACTATCTTCTCACTTTGAAGATGTTGGGTCTAGCCCTTAGTTCACTGTGTATATATCTGGCAGTGATACATGTCTTTTTTTTTTTTTCCATCTAGCTGAGGGCCATTCTGTCTATGGCATGATTTATGAAAGGTTTGGCCAGGGCCTTTTAACCCATCATCTAATTTGCCCCTCAGTGAAACATTACTCTAGTACTGTCAGAGCTCATGGGCCTGCCTGCCCTTTGTACCTAGGGAAACATATGCCAAACCTATTTCTGTATGAAAGTGGCATTTCTAGTGGCCATCACCTCTGCCAGACAGGAGACCTTCCTTACACAGTGTGCCACAAGGAGAAGTTCTCCATATGAGTGCAACCCAAATTGTTTTTGAATTGTATATCAATAAATCAATCTACTTACCTACATTTTTTCTGAAGTTCTTTTTTCTTCTGAATACAAGAAATTGCACCCTCAATGTCAGACATGCTCTTGCATTCTACCTCCAAAAAAATCAAGCCCATTCCAAAATCCCCAAGACACTGTCACTGTGGTGGATAGGTCACAGGGACCAGTCATATCTTCCTATAGAATCTTTATGTGAGTCTCAGGATGCATCCTGGAATGCTACAAGATAACAAAGCTTCCCCATCATGGGGCATTACAGAACACTCCAAGTATGGACAGGTTGCCTTCATAGCTTCCTTATTGGGCATCCCATTGCAGGACATTTGAAGGGCAGGAATTTGACTATCCATCCACACATTCATAGTACACTATAACCTGACCCAGCAGCAGCTGCTAATGCTATGGTAAGAACTGGCAAGCATCTCTACTGCCAACTTGCTGGTATCCTCTTCCACACTAAAAGCTACCTGCAAGATTCCCACATGTGGGATATACTTAGGGACCACCAGCACTCAAAGAAGAAATGCAACTTACTTACTGTAAACAGTTCTTTGAGATGTATGGTCCTTATATGTATTCCACTTCCTCTCTGCATTGAATCCTATTGCAAGAGAAGGGCCTGGAGATACATCGACCTGCAGCAAGCAGGAAGATACTGAGCATGTGCGAGTCAAAGACAGAGACTGCAAGAAATTCCAGACTTGGACATGTGGTATGCAGGCATATCTATATGTGAAATATTGGTAGGGACCATGCATCTTGAAGAACCTCCAGTGACAGTGTGTAACTCATTTTCTCCCATCCACAAGAACTGTTCCCCCAGTCAAAGAAGGGTATTAGACTTGATTGACATGACTTGACATATTCATGACAAATCCATGTTGATTGTTACTTATCATGTGATTTTCCAAGTACTTGCAAATTGATTGCTTGATTATTTGCTCCATTGTCTTTCTGGGAATCAAATTTAAGCTGATGGATCTGTAATTCCTTGGGTTATATTTAATTCCTCTTTTTCATATAGATAGATACTGTGTTTGTCCTTTTTGAGCCCTCTGGGATTTCTTCCATCTTCCACAACTTCTCAGAGATGACCATTAATTTCTCAAAGATCTCTAATGCCAGTCCCTGATGTATTCTAGGATGTATTTCAACAGGCGTTGCTGACATGAAGACATATAACTTCTCTAATTCTTAACTAGTTCTTTTCCTATTTTTGCCTCAGACTCTGTCCCATTTATACTGATGTTCACTACACCTGTCATCTGATCACTGCAAACCGTGTAGGTGAAAATAGTATGTAAAATAAAGATATTTAACATTTTGACCATTGCTGTATTTTTTGTTATCATCTTTCCCTTCTCATTAAGTAAAAGCACAGTACTGTGCTTGTTCTTCATCTTGCTTCAAAAAATATTTATAAAAAGTTTTTGTTACTTTTTACATTTTAGCTAGTGGATGACCTCATTTTGTGGATTTAGTGCCTTTCTAGTTGTCCCTATATGCTTGAGTTGTTTTATAGGCTACGATCAAGTGTATATTCATTCTTTGTAATGTGATCTAGTTTCCACTTTTTGTACGACTCTTTGCATTTCAGGTCATTGAAAGACTCATGGTTCAGTTCAGATGGTCTACTACCATATTTCCTAATATTCCTTACTTATCCTTAGCAATGGGATAATTTACTTTTGTGCCTTAAAAAAAATGCTATTAACTCCCCCCGCCCGACTTCTTTCCTTTGGGATGTTACCTACCAATTCTCTGAGTTTTCTAAAGTTTGCCTTCTTGAAATCCATTGTTATTATTATGCTGTTTTCCCACTTACCAGTCTATAGAATTATTTGCTCTGTTATTTCATTTCAGCTTTTGCCTAAGCTGCCTATCTTACCTTTGATGGTTGCTCCTTTGTCCCTATTGTGAAAGGCTGGCTGTGAATGCGTCCCAACCACACAACATATACAGTAGCACATATAGCAAAATTTCATAACTTCACATACAGTGATAGAACATGCAATACAACTGAATATTAATGTTCAACGGATCGAGGCTTTTAAAATGATACCTTGCAAGATTTGCCTTTTACCACACATATCATAATCATATCACAGTGACGCTAGGCAGCTTCTTTGAGGTAGACAGAGTGTCAGATATAATTGACAGGGGCTGCACTTAAGAATCCTTCACTCTCTAACTGGAAGGGTTTATTGCACAATTATACACACTGAACTTTTGGTTAAAAATATCTACACACACCCTGTAAACTTCCACACCACTTTTTTTAGTAAATCAGGATCTGAATCTATAGTCTACCACTCTACCAGACATACAATTTGTTTTTAGAAAATAGAGCCTTAATTCTGGAATGACACAGCACTCTGTTTCAGCTTGTTATGCCCTCTTTATAATTTGCTTCTGTATGTTCCTTGATTGTTTATCATATGTAACCAATATACTTTCTCTAAGATTTGCTATTTCTAATAACATTTATTTGTAGCATTTTTCACTAACTGCTATATCACTATGTTCAGCCAACACAGTAATCTAATTTTGCTCAAAAACATTTTAAACTATTATGAAAAGCTGCCAAGACCCACTAAATTATAATATTACTTTGAAGGTTGTAATGTATTGGCACGGTATCATTTATATTCATAGTAAAATTTTAATTTGCATAGCATAAAAATAAGAGCTCGTTTTGGCATGCTGTACATTGCAAATATTTTTATTGCAAATACTTACCCACACACGTGCCTTCCTTTTCCACTCAATTTGTACCTCTCATCACAAAATATCAGCTTTTCCTGCCATACAGCCATTTCTCTTCTCTGACAGCACTGAGAAAAGAGCAAGGGAGTAGCCCACTAGAGACATCACTGATACCAGTCAACTGACTCAATGAAGTCTTGTTTGCAGGCTGCATGGAAGAAGATGGATTGATTTCATGGGAGAAATGCACAGAGAGGGTCTGAGAAGCTGCCAAAAACTTACTTGTCTTTGTCCTCTCAGAGTGGGACAGGAGGCTGCTGTGCACAGGATATAGATCTGTAACTTACCAATTGTAGCAGCTTTTAGAGGCAGGCCAAGACATAAACTTTACAGAAACCCTTGTGAGTCATCTAAAAAATAAACAAATAAATAAAAGGAGAGAAAAACTGTATGTAAAGTCTTGTATGTACTTTCTGAACATCAGTATTTTCTTGTTTCATGCATTTGACAGTCCACCTACAGATATCTGTTTGCAAAGCAAAAGCAGAAGCAGCGGTGACATTGTGAGAAGTGTGAAAGACTTTCATAGGATGAAAAAAGTCAAATGGTTGGCCTGGGGAAGTACTGCCAGTTCAAAGGCAGCAAGAAACATGTTTTTGTCATAACAATTTGTTCTTCCTAGGTTTTCCTATAAAGTTAAAACCTTGTCTTCTGACGGATGCAATGGACTGTTGTTTCCTAAATTCCTAGTTGCAATAGTAAAGTGAGAAAAGGAAAAAACAAAAGATTAATGAAACATGTTCCTGTTGAAAAAAAAATATATATATAAATTCTCCTCTCACCCCTATGGGTGGTACGTGTCATCCTCAACCTCAGGTCCTCTACCAGAGGCCTGGGAGTTTGAGGGTTCTGCGCAGTATCTTAGCTGTTCCAAGCACTGCACTCTTCTGGACAGAGAGCTCTGATGTTGTTCCTGGGATCACAGCCCCGAGTGCTCCTACCACCACCGGGACCACTTTGGCCTTCACTTTCCACATCCGCTCTAGTTCCTCTTT